>CM070641.1:12288802-12826302 GCA_036346575.1 Dendrocalamus sinicus | reverse complement strand
GGTTGGGTCACCGGATCATGAAGAGGTCGAGGTACAAGTTGTATCCTCGGCTCAAGTATGTGAGGTTCCATTGACTCAGGTAGAAGCTGACTCTGAGGATGTCGATGACCGCTTTGTTGGTGGATTCGACGAGGAGACAGTGTTTGATGAACCCATGGTTTGTGTAGCATCTAACAGGGTGGACGTACAGCTTGCAGGAGACGAGGTTGCTTATGAGGATGCGAGGGCTGTGGACTCGGATGATGACAGCACGATCCACAGTTTGACGTCTAGCGAAATTGAGATGTTGAGAAGAATGTTTCCTGGCCGTGATCCACTAGTGTCCGATTATAATGACCTAAGCAACGCACATAGGGCTGTCGAGGATGGAGGGCAAATGCAGAGGGACGTACCTAGGCATTCAGAAGGGTCATGTCTTTGAGGATATATCGGCATTAAAGATGTGGTTGAAAGAGTACTCGATCGTGCACAACCGTCCATACCGGGTTAAGAACTCATACGCCAAACGTCGGTACACCATCAAATGTGAGAGCACAGGGTGTGCATGGAAAGTTTGTGCCAGCAAGGTGAAGGGTACGGAGAGGTTTAAGATTACAACTGTGGATGGACCGCACAGCTGTGGGTCTTCCGAGCCCAGCCAGAAACATCGTCAGTTGACTTCTCGGTTCATTGCAACCCGCCTGTACCCCATGATAAAGCACATGCCGACGATGCGCATGGCAGTAGTGATAGAGGCCGTTAAACTAAAGTGGCACTACACAATCAAGTATGGGAAAGCATGGAGGGCGCAACAACGTAATTTTGAATGCACAGGATGGCGAGGTACCAGCTGGTGGACGAGTTCTACGACAGAAAGCACCGCGGCAAGCTCACGATGATTCCCATACTGCGTCCTCCAACCCATGATGATGAGAGTTGTGTGTATGTGTATGTGTGCATATATGTATGTGTATTTTATATGTGTATGTGTGCATATATGTATGTATGTATGATTTGAGATTTATATGTGAATGTATGCATCTTGACTTTATTGAGAGTTATGCGTATGTGTTTTATATGTGAATGTCTGTATATGTGTGTATGTGCATGTGTTTTGTATATGCAGAAAAACAGATAGCTCTTTGTTGGTTTTTCTGTAGGTTTGCGTAGCACGACGCCAAACACGCTAGCGTCGAGGTATTGAACTACGGCGCTAGGACCTTTGGCGCCAGGGTATGGCGCCAAAGTTTTGTGCGCCGTAGTTCAATATATCGGGGCCAGAGTGTTTGGCGCCGTGACACTTACATACGGCGTCAGGGTGTTTGGCGCCGTGATGACTGCACTTGCATTAAAACTGCAAGCCCGGCCTAGCTGTTTCGTTCCATTCACACAAACAATACTAATTGACATTCACCAAATGAATAAGCACAACCCAAAATAACATACTGAGTGCATACGTCCACATACATACATAGTCCACATACATAGTTTATAAATTTTCAGAAAATACATACGTCCGCATACATCAAACATTAAATATACATAGCAATAACCTACTGAGTGAATCGAGGCCACTTCCTCTTCCTCTGAGCATCAGGGTACTCCTCTAGGTCTGCCTTGGCACGTCGCGCTCTCTCTATCTTCTTCTGTCTTTCACCCTTGCGCCTTGCCGCGGCCCTCTGACGCTCCTCTTCGCGGTGTTCCCTCGCGGCCTCATCATGCTTCTTCTCCCGTTCCCACCTCTCCTTTCTTTCTTCATCCCACTTCTTAGTGGCGTTAAAGTATTCCTTGTCAATCTCAGCGATCGCAGTGTCGATCCACTGCTCAAAATCACAAAGCGGTGGAGGCTCCTGCAAATGTATGCATTCGTTAAACCAACAGAATTAATACCAAGTCGATGAATCGACAATACAACATACCATCTTGCCGAGGACAACGGCGGCACGTGGCGGATCGAACGCCCAGTTGGCGCACATCCAGTACCTCTGCCTATATGTATCCGGATCATCCGACCTTTCGACCTTGCAAGGATCGCCGCAATAACACATCGGTACGGGATCACCGGGTGGAGGTGGCAAACGAGTGAAGCCCATGACAACCTAAAATGCGAAATGAATAAGATTTATATTTTTTCTCGTTTCTAACCCTAGGTTAGCTAGTTACCCAAATCAAACCCTGATCCAACCAATTTCAACCTAAAAACGGATCTACACACATTGCTACTAATACATTACACATATCTATTGTGAATCCAACCTAAAATTGAGCCAAATCCAACTAATTTCATCTAAGGTTTGAAATCTTGCCCCACGAAATGTATCTCAAATAATCCATATCTACTGGAAAAAAAATCAAAGGAGGAGAGGGAGCTCACCTTGCTTGCTCGGTTTGGAAGCAAAATCGCGAGAAAAATCGATGGATTGGGGTGGATTTGGAGGGGGGAGAGAGGGGCGGCGGCGGCTGTTCTCTGTGCTTGGCCTGTTCAAACAGAGGAGTGGAGTGAGGGTGGGGGCGGGGTTGCGCTCGGGCTTAAGTCCCAGGGAACGGCGCCATAGCCGTTAGCGCCATTTATGCACAGCACGGCGCCATGGGCTTTGGCACCGTTCTGTGCCGCCGTGGATCCTACGTGGCCATACACGGCGCCAAAGCATATGGCGCCGTGCCGTGTATTATGGGCGCCATATGCTTTGGCGCTGTGGTAAGAGTTCATTTTTGCAAATTTTTTCTCCAGGGGTCCATATGTAAGAAACTTTCAGATCTTAGGCTAAAAAGCAAAAATTTTACGCGGAGCGCGGCAAGCATAGGTCGTGAGCGGGGCCCACCAAGCTTCCACACCACCGAGCCACAATAAGTGGCCTCCGCCCCCGACCGCGGAAAGTGTGTTGTTACAACACAATGGCAGGACTCTTAACAAAAACTAGCACCAACGATTTCAGGGCAACAAAAGACAACCCGAGAAATGTCCAACGAATCCATTCATATGTGAGCCAAAAAGTTCACTGACTTCCTCAAATTATTCAGAAAATTCATCCGTAGAAAACTCACCTGCTAACACAAGGGGAGGCCACCTGCTACTGCCCAGTGGCTCGAAGCTCGATGGACCCTGCCACTGGCCACATCTGGCCTATGCCTATTGTGCTCTGGTGGCGCAGCACACACCAAATGTCCACTGCTCATTTATGGACCATGGGAACATATTTGAAAAAAAAAAGCCATAAGGGCCCAAAATGGAAAGGTGTCAGGGAGTTGACGTAATCAACATTATATAATTATTTTTTCCCTCGATGGTACGTAGTAGCTAAAACTGAGACCACACATATACTTAATTACCAAACCCATTCATTAATCATTACCGGGTTGATGGAGTTGGTGAAACTTGTCCATTGAAGGAGTCGCAAGATTTGTCTGTAACTGGCTGTGGAATTCTAGGCTTGGAGAAAATTAAAGAATATATCGGTCCTGTGTTTTTTTTTCTCGACTGTCTTTTGGTTTTTTTAGACAGTTAAAATAAATAAGATAATTTTTTAAAGCAATTTTTTAAATAATTTTTTAAATTTAAAATCATATATATCGTACGTGTAATTGTTTCTATCGTTTATTGTTGTCTCAAAAACACAACTAAAAATATTAACAACAGTAAAAAAACCATTAATAGCAACCGAAAAGAATATGATCAATGTATCTCATCCCTGGTCACGACATGCGTCAGGGGACAGGGTGACGTAACTTGAGTTTCATGCATGCGTGTAGCAGGCTGCAGGTAGAAATATCTTTCTCATCGATGTGGCCTGTCTCGTGTCCTCGATCGATAGGCATCAAGAATGAGGAACTTCAGATTATTTCACATGCAGCTATTCTCTCCGTCCACAAATGTGAATTATTTTTTATTTTTTATAGTTTTTAATATAAAATTTTGATTATTATTTATTATTATAATATCCTAGTAAAAAGTAATAAAAATATATTACAAAAGAATTTTATAAGATAAATCTAATAATATTATTTTTATATAGTCAATCTATATATTTTAATATATATTAATGATCAAAATTTGAAAGATCGGACTACACAGCACCATAACAACCTAGTTCCTGGACGGACAAAGTAGAAAAGAACCAAAGAAAAGAAGCTACTTCAGAATTTGTAAGCAAGTTTAATTGGCTAGTACTAGGGGTGAAAACGGGTCGAATTTGGTCGGATATTGCTTATTCCATATCCTATTCTATTTTTTATCTCGGATTCGGAGTCACATACGAATAGTGCCGGATACGAATACGAATCCGGATAGTATCGATCACAGATATGGAACGAATACGGAGCGGATGCGAATACGATAACGAATATCTCGTCGGATATTACGTAGGAATACAAAAGGCATATATAAACGGGTAGAAAATGTAATGTAATCTAATGTAATAAAAAGCATATATAGACTGGTACAAAAGGCTTCTCCAACTGGACAATATCACCAAAGTGATGGATTTCTCAACATTCTTATGTGATCCCAAATACTGCTGCTTCTCTCCTTTGCACCATCTCACATACACACATTGTAACATCCTGAAAATTTGAAATTTGGAAATATAAAGTTTTGGAATTTCTTTTGCAAATATGATTTATTTGAAGTTGGAATTTATGGACTTTCTTGTAAATATAAAGGAACTTCAAACGTAAAAAGAGCACATAAAATGATAAAACATGAGCATCAGATAAAGAATATGAAAAGATGATCTATAAAATAACAAGGGAGAAATGTAAATAAGCATGAAATATCACCACTAAAAATTTTGGCAAGCAAAGTAATGGAAGTTAGCATCTATACATATATGCAAACACATATGAATAACAATGTATATAAATATATACATATACATATACATATATATATATATATATATATATATATATATATATATATATATATATATATATATATATATATATATATATATATATATACATGGTGTATAGATATATATATATATGTGTATGTATACATATACATATATATATATATATATACATACATATATATGCATATATATATACATATACATACATGGTGTATGTGCATATATATATATATATGCACATGAATACCATGTAAAAGGGAAAATAAATAAAAATATATTTACATACACAAAAATCAGAAAGTAATGAAAGTATGTATACATGTATATACTCCATGATATATGTATAAATATATATACACATACTCAAGGGTAAAAATAAAATAAGATTAAAAGAAAATTTCATAGCCGGGCCGGCCATCACCCCGGCCCAGCCATTCCTTCCACGCGCAGCCAATGCACCCGCGCAGGCCAGTGCTTCGCGGCCCAACCGTCGCCACTCGCGCCCGCCTAAGCGCGTCGCGGGCCGCGCGCTTACGCCTCGCTGCCGCGCGACCCACTCGCCAGCGCTCTCCGCGCGCGGTGGCCCGCCTCCACCGCGCCTCTCTCCTGCACCGCGGCCCGACCGCCCCCGCTCTCTTCTTCCTCCCTCTTCTTCTTCCACGCGCCCGCAACGCCGAGCTCTCCCTCGCGCTCGCTCTCTCCTGCAAGGGCCGCAGCAAATCTCCCTCTCTCTCCCTTACACCTCAAGGCCAGGTTCAAAGCACCTCCGGCCACCTCTCTCCTACGAGATCTCGGCGAAGATTGCCTCCATCCCCCCTCGCCAGCGTGCACAGGGCGGAGCCAGGTGCCACCCTCGCCGTGCGCGCCTCTCCCGGCTATAAAAGCTTCGCCTGGGAGTCGCAAACGCGCCGCAACCCCTCTCTCATTCCCTCCCCTGCCGCAATTGGACCGTAAAGCTTCAATTCCCCGCCGGCCCCCTCCTTCTTCCCGAACTCCGGCGCCGCCCTCCCTGCCGATTCCGGCCGCCTCCGAAGCTAGCCCAAGCTTTCCGAGCATCGGGGAAGCAAGGCGAAGCTATCCCCAGTCTTCCCCGCACCTCCCGTGGTCTCTACCTCGCCGGCGTCGACCACTTCCCCGAGCCTCCGCCGTCGCACGCCGCCAGCCCTCTCCGGCCACCGTCATCTCTGGCCGTCTACACCAGAAGCATCCCCATCACCCGGGGATTATATTCCACGCAACCCCAGACCTCCCCGACCACCGCTCGCCGCCGGCCGCCGTCGCCTTCTTCTTCCTCTGCCCGGCCCCCTTCGCGAGGTACCTCAAAAGGGTAAACTACCCTTACTGGGTAGGCAAAGCCTCCCCGCTCACTTGGTTACCAGCTCACATCTCTTCCGCCTTCCGCTCCCGCGGCGCGCGTTCGAGCCCCCGGCTCCGCGCGTAGCGGTTGAGCATTTCTTTTAATTCCACCCGCTGACAGTTGGGCCCCGCCCGTCAGCCGCTGAGGCCAGTGGGCCGGCTGCCTTCTGGGCCCCGCCTGTCGGCCCCGCTCGCTGACAGATGGGTCCCGGAGCCCCCTGGGCCCCACGGGTCAGTGAAACCCCTGCACCGGACTCCACTGACAGGTGGACCCCACTGAACAGTAGCTGGACCCACTTGTCAGTGGCACAGTAAGAAAAGAATTAAAATAAAAAGAAAATGACATGTGGGACCCACTGTCAGAAATTTCATATTTTATGGAATTAATTCAACCTGAGAACTTCAAATAATCGTAACTATTTCATCTTAACTCCAATTGAATGAGACAAATTTCTAAATTCATCTAAATTCAAGATCTATCCAATAGAACTGAAATCATAATTTTTAGAGTTCATTCGAATTTATGGTGGTATTTTGTTGGTTTGATATTCTCTTTTTATTCAAATTTAATAGAGTTTACCCATAATCAAAATTTAGATTTATGTCTAACATTTAAAAAGTTGCCATAAATGAACTCTGATGGTAGGTTTTTGCTAATTACCAAACATTGGACTATAACTTTGTCAGATAAATAAATTTTAATTAAAGCTAATAACAATTAGAATATAGAAACTTTTTATGAAAATACACACACACACACACATATATATATATATATATATATATATATATATATATATATATATATATATATATATTTACATACATAAAAGTGCTAGAGATATGTGAATGGCATGTATGCAAGCCTGCTAGTGAATATAATAGTATAATTCTTGCGTTTATTGTAGGCTCTATTAAAAAGGCATACAAGTAGACATTATCATAAAAATGCTGCTAATCATGAATCCTTAAATGATGAGCACGAAATGACAATGTATGGCCCATACAACTAAATTCTAATTCAAGTTGAAATAGGTTTAGTGAAAACCGAGGCTACATAAAAGTCACTCCATAAAATGATATAAACCTAGACTCTAAAATTAATTCAGTAAGCCAAAGTGCCCTGAAAAGTAACGCTCGACAAAATGATACCTACTCATGGGTCCATCCTAACTCATGGAACTTCCTTGATAAATATAAAAATAATGAAAGAAACTATTAATAAAAGGTCAAGACATCATTCCTGCCACCAGCCTTCCCTCAAATTACCCAAATCACCCAATAACCCATAATAATACAAAAGTTGAATTTACTTGGAGTTATTTGGATCTTTTGAGTTAGTTGCTTTCCTTTTTGGATTCAGTCGTTTGTCGCGTAATTAGAAACTGAAGTTCGAAGATTCCACGGATCAAGCGAGATCAAGAGCGAAGCGAAGAAAAGATCCGAAGCTCAAGAGAAAGTATTGCGTGAGCTCAAGACCGCGGTAAACCGCGCCAGGCGAGTCAATACTTTGATCATGCTGAACCTACATTTCATGCAAATTACTTTGTTTTAAATTAACAAATTGCATGCTGTTATTTTTATGCAAATACATGCTAAATTTGATATTCTAGTTATATGCCATTGTTTACCTTGAATAATATTACCCTCTCCTTTGGAATATTCAATGTGTGAACCTTGTCGCCTTAGCAAAATTATAATAGTAATATTTTGAAAATAAGTCCCTAGCTATCTGCTATGCTTAGTTTTGCATAGATACTCGGTATTGAAATGCCCTGACATCATGATCACTTTTAATGATGAGGAAATGGTTTGGGCAGTCATGATGGGAATGACTGGTATATTTTGGACATGACTATTTTATACCCTCAAAGTCCCCAACTTGCTTAAATATCTGGGCGGATTGGTTTGAGGGTGTGAGTGTGATGCAGTGGATGCATAAAGTGGGTTAGTGGTAGACCGCTCAGATACCACTAAGGATCGAATCTTGTCATGACCTCCTGTGTAAAACAGTACAACCACAAGTCTGTAAAGTACAACTTGGCTAAGTAAATTTATCGAAACTCCGGACTCATCTCACTGGTAGGGGGGTGAAGGGGCTACGCTATGGCAAGAGGGCCTGAAGGGACACCAGTGGAGGGTGAAGTTTCCCAGCTGTCCTACGTTGCGGGAAGGTAGAAGCCCGGCTGCGTAGTGGCTGGGGGAAACATCCCGCGCACAGATGGGACCCACCGCAAGTGGGCAGTTTCCCATAAAAGTGAGATGACAAAAGGGTCTAGATACTTTGAAAAGTCACTGTGATGGTCTGCTCAACCACACCCCTAAGGAATCGTGTGGGGCAACGAGTTGATTGTCTCTTGTGGTGAAAGTGTACAAGCTCTGCAGAGTCTAAAACTATTCGAATAGCCGTGCCCACGGTCAAGGGCAGACATGGGAACTTAACCAGATATAATTCTATTTTAAAATGATTTATGAATGGGAATGGAAAAGTGGAGGGCGATGTAAGGCCCTAGTTTGGAATTGTCCCGGTGTCGTCCCGATGGTAAGTTAAGCGGCTATATATTTGAAGAATTGCTATATGGTGCAGATGCCATGTAACGGTGGATGGAATCTGAATCACTATTAATATTGCATATTTCTGAACATTATGCTTTTGTTCAAAATGTTAGGTCCTAAGGATTTTTATATAATTGTATTCAAAAGCACTCTACGCAAAAATAAAATAAACCTAAGCCATCCTTTGATTAGCCATACATGTTACATACTGCATTCTGTGTATTGGCTTGCTGAGCACGGGGTCGGAGTGCTCATACTCGCTTTTGCGACCAAAATTCAGAATCAGGAAGCAAATCACTACGCCTCAGCATTACGACTGGCAAGATGGTGAAGAAGATGGAGATGGCAAGAATTAGGTCGCGAACCTCCGGTTGGCTGCCTGTGGGCATGTCCTGAAGGTCCCATCTGTGTGCTTCACTCTTCCGCTACTGCAATTTATTGATTTCGGCCTAACCGGCCCATGAGTAAGTTTATTATTTTAATTATGCTTCCGCATGATATGTAATTTGATGTCCATTACTGTAACTGTGTGCACTATCTATTGATCCAGGGAATAGTGCAGCTAAACACAGTAGATTTCGGATTATAAAATCTGGGTCTGACACACATGTACACAGGGAAGGATCAACAAAAACTAAAAGAACAAGAGAATCTGTTGCACTAAGAGGATCAACAAAAACTAGCAAACACATGACAAGTAGCCAACTATCTGAATCCGGATATCCGAAAAATATATCCGGGTATTATCCGATAAAATCCCGGATAGTATCCGTATCCATCGGATAGTTCTTTTCCGAATCCGAATCCGAAGCCGTATCCGAAAACAACTATTCGAATCCGACCCCGAATCCGATAATTATCCGACATAACTATCCGAATTCGATCCGACTCAGATTCGACGGTCGGTCGGTCGGAAAATATCCGATCCGTTTTTACCCCTAGCTGGTACCCTGTGTTTGCATCACCGGTTTCATCAGCCTTATTTGTTTGAGTTCAGATGACATACGTACATGGATATATGTGCTGCCATCACATGGATTCTGAGGAGTAGGATTTATCCAACATGATTCGCATGGATTTAATTTGAGCTAAAATATATCCACATGAATTGGGTCAAAATCATAGTATGTAAGGTCATGTTCTAAACATCGATGGTTTCTGATTTCTAGAAGTAGAAACTAAAAGTCATTTAGAACACGTTGACTACTTTTTAACACGATTTTTTCTTTTTTTTCTTTTGCATTCTCTGTGGATATATAATGATGTTTTTTATTTTTCTATTTTTTCTTTATTTTTCTTTAATTGAATATATCAGAAAAAGCTAACAGCTGCTACAGTGCTATTTCAGTAAAAAAAACCAAAGGCCACAACACTTTGGAACAGGGCATTTGCCTTTTGACTGAAATGACACTGTAACAGTAGTTAACTTTTTCTGAGATATTCAATTAAAAATAGAAAAAATAAAAATAAAAGACATGTTATAACTCAATGGATAATGCAAAAGAAAAAAAAGAAAGAAAGCCGTGTCAAAAAGCTAACACTTCCAAATAGCTTTTTGTTTTTAAAAATTAGGAACCTGTTTAAAATGGGTAGTAAATCCATCCAGTTGAAGGCATTGTAGCAAGCAGAATTCTCTGAACACATTATCATGGTTTTTTTTGTTGAACTGTGGACTATCGTGTGAATATGCAGCAAGCAAGGTATACCATCCTCTTCGCCCGCAAATTCTTAGGCCTTTGATATGGGCCTTTTGGCCTTGTCGTGTTTACGGCCTAATTTTTGTTCTTGGCCCACAAAAGAAATGTGACAGCCAATAACCTGGGCCGTGTACCCCAATAAGCCTTTCTCTTTTCTATATTGGACCACAATTTAGCATAACTTTCTCGTTTCCTTTCCTTTCTTTCTTTCTTTTTCTTTTTGCTAATTTTCAGTCATCTGGAATTGTAAAATATTAAGCCTAAAATAGTAGTGCTAACTAATACGCAGTTTTAGCTAAACTTTGCTGCAATTTTTAAGGTTCACATAGGTGTACTTTACTTTTTGTCTAGCTTTACTTTACTTTTTGTCTAGCTTAGAAATCTTTTTGTCCTTGTCTTTTGTAGGGGTCCACCAAACTTCAAATTTATTTTCATGTTGGTCAGAATAATTATTTGTTTCGGTCTTTATCCTAGGAGCGAGGGGCTGGCTTATATAGAAAGTGAAGGGAGTGATGAGAGTGGTTTCAGTCACTCGATGGACAAACAAGCCCTTTCTGTCCTCCTTCAGAAGGGTTTCCCATATTTCTGCTGTATGTTTTTGCATGAGCAGTCTAGATGTTTTCCATGTTGAATGCATAGGTCGCTTAGAACAGTTCGTGTAAATTGTACTAAAATCACATTAGCTTTTATTTCCTAAAAGAGAGAGTTTTTACTTATAATAGCATCATGAAAACATTTCTGTCATGCCATTCTTGAGCTGGTCCAGATCCAAGCTCTGCTATTTTTTCTATGCTAGTATATATATTTCTGATCTGAAATCTCTGCACGGATTCAGGATCCATTTATATAATCTATAACCCGAACTCGAAGTCGCATAAGTTATTTAACAATGCAGCTTATGAATAGAGGCCTGATTTAACTATCATCAAACGCATCCATGAGAGATTCAACGAGCGTTGCAATGCGATTCGATGAATTTATTTATTTGTAATCTTCGGAATCGGAGGATTCTCTGCACCAGATTTCGCACGGGCGCCTGGAGAATAAACAAGTTGATCTGGCAGCAAAGATCAAAGAAACTTGGCGCAGCGAAATTGCCCGCACATGAGCGAATACATTGGACGACGGACACAATGACACGCCCTCAAAGAACCTGACGATTGCTCTTTCTTTTTTTTCTCCATGGACTATCAACAATATGATTCTGCTTTTTAATTAGTACTCAAAGAACATGAGGAAGCTTTCATCACTGCCTCTTTACAGCCTTACAGGGAGGTTATGTCGGCGACCTCACCGGGCTCCCTGTTCACGCCGGACCACCGTCCTCTCCTACACCCTACTGGCACATGCTAGCGCACCTCAGCCGCCGCACGAGGGTCACCAGTTCCGCCTCCACTGCCTCGTCATGTCCCTCACCAACAACGGCCTCCACCAAGCATCGCCACCTTTAACATAGTTTCTGGTGCATGTGCCATGCACCGCAGACTTTTGGGCTGAAAGCTGAATTTTTTTTCGAGCTGAAAGCTGATTTCCCATATTTGAATTGAAAGTGTACAGTGTTTATATCAACTAGTAAGCGTGCACATAGAATCCAGGTCAAAAGTATTGATTATATATTCTTGGCCATGAGTTTTGGTTGCATAGAATTATACGCATTTGTTGTTGTTAGATGATTTGTTTGATTCGATTTCATCTTTCCTAAAAAAATAAAGTATTTTTGATATAATCATGAGTGCTTGGGTCATGGTATAACATATATCTGATATCTGCATACAGAACAGTAAAAAAGATAAATTTTGAACTGATAATTTTATATTTGTGAGGTGTAATATGACAGAATTAATATAATATACCATTGAGCGTACCAAAATCGCTATAGTCTGCAATGATCATATTTGAGTCCTTTGTGGTGGTAAGACTGTCTATTATGTAACAACATCATAATACATGTAATATGTAATTGTATGTTTAGATATTTACATAATATTGTACAAAAAACATAAAATTTTTATTGCACTTACTGGAGACATGATCCATCTCAAGGGCAGTGGTGGTCAAAATGTATCTCCCAAGGTCAGATGCGCGCAATCAAATCTCGCATATGTATCTCTGCAACATCCTCATAAACGCGTGTGAACCCAATTTGATTTTTACACACAATTAGTCATATATAATTTAGAAAAAAAATGCATTTTTTGTTGTGAGGCATATAATCAATTTTAAATTTTGTTTTATGTTACGTGTATAAATGGAGTACTGCACACCTTATATCTATTAGGGCTAACTCTCTAACGCCTAGTAGATAATCAATTTCATAGTCCGTAGGGCCCATATTTATGACTACAACGGTGATATCTTTTTAAAAAAAATGAAGTTGATATGTGAAAATAATAGTTTGCATATAATTACTGATGCACATAAAATAAATGAAAAAGAACAATATACTGTTGATTGAGCCCATCAGGCTGTTGAAGGCTTCGAAGAAAGAGTTAACAATCCAAATCGTCATTGTACAAATCTATGTAGGAAAGAACACATATTTTAAAATTCAAGTAAAATAGTAATGAACTTTCAACAAATAGGAAGAAAAATGAACATACAATAGTACATTGGCAGCAAGAGATGTGTAGATAAAATCAACTTTCAATAAAAAGCTTGAACCAAGAAGTGTGTAGGACGATATGGTCAACTGAACCAAGAAAGTAGGAGGTTGCACGGTATGGGTCGTATGGCATTGCACATATGGTACTTATAGTCAGAAGGTTGCACAGATTATGGAAAAAAAATCTTGCATTCTGTATGGAATGTACAGATTTGCTTTCCGTATGGAATGGAAGGCACGTATAGAATGGGAAAAGAAAATCTTTATGTTTCTGTATGTCTCCATTTGCTGTTGAAGGCTCATACGCTATTTGCTTTTCGTTTTTTTCTATTTCCATGCGTCACCAATCAATATGGAGTAATTAATTAATTCTAGAAACCGGAAGAAATTAAGCAAGGAAAGTCAGTCAGTAATTCAAAATTACCGATCGATTGAAACAATACTAACAATCCATCCTTATGTAGGTCAAGGCACTGCAAAGAAATTAACATTCCGTATGGAAACAATACTAAATGTTTAGTGTATGGAAACATAAGGAAATTAACATTCCATTTCATAATTTCACCATTCACTATGTTACTAAACATTCCATTCCATGCTGACTGTTTTGCATGAAAACAGGACATGTTAAATGTTTAGTGTATGGAAAAGATGTGTATGGAAACGTTCCATATGGAAACAAGCCGAGATTTGCAGGCGAACATGAGATTAGGAGGATCTTGGCATTAACCTCCTCGATCTGTTTCCCATGCCTAGATTTGCTTTCCATGCTGGTTAAATGGAAATAATCTTATGGAAATGGCGTACGGAATGGAAAGAACATACTAAATGTACTGAGATTTACTTTCCATGCCAAGATCTGCTTCCCATCACCGATTCGGTCATCGCCCCGTTGGACGAGCCATAGTCTTCTTCCATCGGTGCAAGATCAGCATATTCATTCCACAGCTCTCCAACAGCACAATCTAGCCCAACTAAGCCACCTAAACCACCAAACCAGCCCAACCCACTAGCATTCAGAAGGCTATTATCCAAGGGCATTATTTCTAAACGCTGTAAATTATTTCGTAGATAGAGAGAACCGGTCGATAATCGTAGCTACATTAATTGGTCGATAGTTGTAAGCTACAGTAACTGGTCAGTAGTGGTAAGCTATAGTACCTGGTCGGTACTCGAAAGACCTACGTGGTCGAAGACCGATAGTACCGACTTTGTGTGAGTGGTACAACCAGAGTTGCGGTAAGAACCATGGTCGAGATGTCATGGTCAAAGTGCCGTGATTGAGGTACCGTGGTCGAAGGACTCGAAGTCATAAGGAGTCAACTTGATTAGGTCTGTGTGTGGTCAAAGACTTGGTCAGATCAGTGTGTGCGGTCGTAACTATAGTGTACCGGTCAATAGTCATAGATCGATAGTCGTAGGTACAATAACTAGTCGGTAGTTGTAAGCTATAGTAACTAGTCGATAGTCATAAGCTACAATACCTGATCGGTGCTTAGAAGGCCTGCGTAATCGAGGATCAGTAGTACCGACTTTGTGTGAGTGGTACGATCGGAGTTGCAGTAAGAGCTATGGTCAAGATGCTATGGTCGAAGTGTCATGGTCATAACACCGTGGTCGAAATGCCGTGGTCGAGATGCCATGGTCAAAGTGTCGTGGTCATAACACCATGGTCGAAATGATGTGGTCGAGATGCCCTGGTCAAAGTGTCGTGGTCGAAGGACTCGACATCGTAGGGAGTCAACATGGTCAGATCTGTGTAGTCATATAGTTGGTCAGATCTATGTACATGGTCATCGCTATAGTAAACCAATCGTAAAGCTACAACAAACCAGTCGATAGTCGTAAGCTACAGTATTTGGTCGGTAATCGTAGGCTATAGTACATGGTCGATGCTCACAAGACCAGCGTGGTTGAAGACCAGTAGTCGAAACACTGTGGTCAAGGACTCGAAGTCGTAAGGAATCAACTTGGCCAGGTCTGTGTGTGGTCATAGACTTGGTCAGGTCTCTGTGTGTGGTCGTAGCTATAATGAACTGATCGATAATTGTAGCTACAGTAACTGGTCGATAGTCATAAGCTACATTAACTATTGGTAGTGGTAAGCTATAATACCTGGTTGGTGCTCGGAAAACCTGCATGGTCAAAGACCGGTAGTAACGGCTTTGTGTGAGCGGTGCAACTAGAGTTGGGGTAAGAACCATGGTCGAGACATCATGGTCGAAGTGACGTGGTCGAGGTACTGTGGTCGAAGGACTCGAAGTCGTAAGGAGTCAAGTTGATTAGGTCTGTGTGTGGTCAAAGACTTGGTCAGGTCAGCGTGTGCAGTCATAACTATAGTGAACCAGTCAATAGTCATAGATCGATAGTCATAGGTACAATAACTGGTCTGTAGTTGTAAGCTACAGTAACTAGTCGATAGTCGTAAGCTACAGTACTTGATCAGTGCTTAGAAGGCTTGTGTGATCGAGGATCAGTAGTACCAGCATTGTGTGAGCAGTATAATTAGAGTTGCGGTAAGATCTATGGTCGAGACGTCATGGTTGAAGTGCCATGGTCATAACGCCGTGGTCGAAACTCCGTGGTCAAAGTACTGTGGTTGAAGGACTCGACATCGTAAGGAGTCAACTTGGTCAGGTTTGTGGGTGGTCGAAGAGCTATAATCGAGACGCCGTGGTCGAAGTACCATGTTCATCTAGACATCAACAACAACACTAATCATTAAGAACCCAAAATATTACATAGACGTAATTACATGTTAAAAGCAATAAGGTGTTATGATATAATGATCATGAGCTTATTTTCAACAATCAACTAAATTCAAGATGAGGGAGGACATCATAGACCTTGTGTTAGTCAAGGTATGGATGTGTTGTGCTAGCATAGTGGGTCATAGGCAGCATCGGGCTAGAGGGTGGGGTTGATGGTGGACTGCATGATAGGCGTCCTCGGACTGGAGAAGGAGGCATAGGGCACGAACATTGGAGGAAGGGGCGCAGGACACGGACATCGAAAGAGGGGGAACAGGGCACTAACTGGAAGGGGTGGAGTGGCTCTATGGGAGTCGAGTGGGGTGGAGCGTGGAGTGCAGCGAAGCAGGAGGTGATGTGGGAGCGGAGAGAGGCGGCAGGGGGGCAGAGGGGGACAGAGTGGTGGAGCAAGGACCGAGCAGGAGTGGAGGGGGAGGAGTAGTAGCGCGGGGGCGAAGCGGGAGCGGAGGGGGCGGAGTGGCGGGGGGAGGAGCGGCGGAGCGGTGGAGCATGGGGTGGGGCGGAGCATGGGGTGAGAAATTCATGCAAAATTCAGAAAATTCAAAAAAAACTTCGAAGAATCTTCGGAGAGCTGCAGAAGAGGTAATAGTGCTGCCTTATTTCAATTTTTTTGCTATTATTTGTTGATTCAATAGTAAGTTAATTTTACTTTACCATTTGAATTTGCAGATGATTCAATAGAGAACTACGATTTCCAACTCTCCGAATTCAGCCTCACTACAGAGGATATGAAATGTTTTCAAGAAGAACATCCATCCACGGAAGGTCTGCATCCACAACAAATCGTATAGCCAGAAGAAGTGTCACTGGGTCCATCCTCTACTGGCTCAATGAGTGCATCCACAACCTAGAACACGGGTGCAAAAAGATCAAAAGCTACTACAATAGGAGTCTAGAATGATTTTGACAAGAAGTTCAAGACCGACGATGATGGGAATTCGGTGAGGTATGCTGTTTGTAAAATTTATGGTAACGAATTGTCTAAAAAATCTTCAGGTGGGATGGGTCACCAGCAATAGCACACTGTAAGCTACAAAAGAAGGCAAGGAATACAAATGTGCCAGACACAGATGCAGTACAACCCTGACAGCTTAGTACATACTTGGGAGTACAACCCGGAGGTAGCCCAGGAATCGCTTTGTACATTAATTGCTTCTCAAGAATTACCTTTAAATTTTGGTGAGTCAGATACTTATCAACAATATATTAGGACTACTAATAACCCTAGATTTAGTGTTGTATCTAGGCAAACTACAACTAGAGATTTAATTAGGTATTATAACAATTGCCATAAAAAATTGAAAAAAAATGCTTCATACTTGTACATTCTCTGTTGCTCTGACATCAGACGTATGTAGTGGTGGGGCTAGAAAGGATTATATTAGTGTTATTGCTCATTATGTTAATGATGACTAGGTAATAGAAAAAAGAATTATAGGATTTAAATTAATTAATGTTTCACATACTGCTAAAAATACTGTAGAATGTATTATTAAAGTTGTAGAAGATTTTAGCCTCACGGATAAAATTTTTTCTATAACTTTAGATAATGCAGCTGCAGACACTAAGGCCTTGAAAATTCTTACTCCTTTGTTTAATATTTATACACAATCTTTCTTACTACATCAACGTTGTGCTTGCCATATTATTAATCTTATTGTTAAATCTAGTTTAAAAAGATTAAATACTTGAATTGATTCTTTTAGGGATACAATTTTATATATTAATCATTCTCATATAAGAGCTTTCATGTAGCAATGAACATCTGTCCTAGAAATTTTGGCTTAGACATACTTGTTAGATGGAACTCTACTTACCTTGTGCTTAAATATATATTGTCATATAAGAGCACTTATCTGTCTTCCTTCACACCCAAGTTCATCAATCTCGTAGCTCCTCCAATAGAACCCAAGTTAAAGACCCCGAACTTACTGAGACTAATTGGGTTGTTGATGAAAAAATATTTTCTTTTTTAGATCTTTTTCATAAAGCTATACTTTGTTTTTTGGAGTATACTACCCTACCTCTCCTGTAATTATTCAAAACATTCTTGAAATTGCCACTCACTTAAAGGCTTTTGAAAATAATCATGTACTACAGGATGTTGTAGTTGCCATAAAAACTAAGTTTTTAAAATATTGTAGAGAAATTCCAATGTTATATGCATTTGCAAACATATTACAACTTTTAAGTGATGCTAGGGCCAAATTCTAAGGATTTACAAACGCATTAGAACTTTTAAGTGATGCTACTAGTTTGGATTATTGTACATACTATAGAGTAGTTAAGGATAGATTATATGAGGTACATGAGAAATACGAAAATAAGTTTGGGTCCATGCGTTTGGAAAGGCCTCATGTAGCCCCTAGCACCTCTGTGGGGACTATTTAATGGGGCACAATTTTTTATTCTTCCTCTAGAGATTCTCAGGGTTCTCATACAGGTGCACATCAATTAGGACGAGTAAGGTGGCAAAGCACTAGAGACCTATCAAGATATCTCAACAGTGATAGCATCAGCTTTGAGCAAGAGTTGAACATCCTCTTATTACATGTGTTGGCTGTTCTTGTCTCTACAGTCTCGAAGTAGGCCTTCAGTCTATCTAGAAGAATAATCGAGGAGTAGCGAACAAGTCTCTCGAACGAGATAGTCAAAATCGTTCTGACCATTAAAGACTGGGAACAAGTTGAATCAAGACTCCAACATACTGCAGAGAATAGAGACTTAGAAGAATATTTCAAGAATTTATATCTAGATAGCAATATATAGGATTGCCAATATTTTTTCTTCAAATGTAGTAACTACTAAGCTTTATAGGTTGTACTTTTTTCTTTACCAATGTTTTCTCAAGTTGAGTTTTTTACTTGTAAAGTTTTTAACGAGGTAATAATGCCATGTAATAATCTATATTGATATTCTAAAAGTTAATAAAGCTCATTATGTCATTGACAATACTTATCTCGATGGTTAACAATGTCTACAACTTTTCTTTATTTTTTCAATGTTCTACAGTTTTCCTATATTTTCTAGTCATGTAACAATCTATAATCCATAATTCTATGTTGATATTCTACAAGTTAATAAAGCTGATTTTGTGACATTGCCAATATTTATATTGATGATTAACAATTTCTACAATTTTCTTAGAATTTTCTAAATATTTCCCCTTTTTCCTGGCTTATCGGGCCAACCGTGCCAACACGGCCCGTTAAGGCTTAACCATGCCCATGCCAGCATGGCACGATCATGGGCCGTGCCTGGGCTCAGACCATGGCACATGGATCGGCACGGCGTGGCCTATTTATTTGTTATGTTAAAATGGGTCGTGTCTAGACCGGGCCTATGTCGTGTTGGCCCGACACAGCCCACTGGACGACACTAGACCATGTGTAACCCAAAGGTTGGGCGACTAGCCCAAGTAGCCCAACTGTGGAGCAATATATGGTCAAAACTGTAAAAAAAAAATAAAAGTAGGTATAATACTATAATTCAGAATTAAAAATTGATTATTTTTTTAAAAAAAATGTTAATACTCCATGTCTGAAAACACAACAATAGTGTTGGTGTGCTAGTAGGCATCCATTAGTATTTGCAGTTGTTGTAAGATATTAGGTTGCATACATGCTTGAGATACTGATCTTTATAAATTAGTTTGTTGATCATGGCAAAGCTTTGGTATTTGATTGTTCAAAGGGTAGAGGGCTTTGATTGTCCGAAGGGTAGAGGGTGAAAACGAATCGAATACGAACGGATAATAGCTCTACCATATTTATTTTCATATGTTTTTCCCGAATGCAAATACGGATGTGAATAATATAGAATACAAATACAGAGCGAATACAAATCAAAACGAATACAGTCATGAATATTTTTTGGAACACAAAAACCCATTAAATTGTATGCTAGAAATTAATAGAAACATATAATTAGTTTATTTGATACAAACATTCATGAATTGTTCATATTTTTAGCAACCACACATAGCATTGGCACTAGAAAGCTGCATTAATTAGTACACATGCTACTGTTTAATTTACTGGTGCTGAATAAAATAACATGTAGTTAATAATTGAATAAATTGCACTAAAGTGCCATGTGTGATCCTTAAATTTTATTTTACCACTTATGGATTTTTACGACTCCATTGCCATTTTAATCACCGTGTATAGGGGTGGAAACGAGCCGAGCCGAGCTGGCTCGAGCCAAGCTTGCCCAAGCTCGTTTCAACAGCGGCTCGGCTCGGCTCGTTTTGAGCACGAGCTAGGAAAGTGGCTCGACTTGGCTTGAAGAAAGGCTCGAGCCGGCTCACGAGCCTTCACGAGCCAGGAGCAGGCCGGTCGTTGTGGGACTTCCTCACCAGTGCCGCCCTCTCCATCTGCACCTCATCTCTCTATCTAGACCTATGTCAAACACGTTGGAGCTCGCGGAGGCGAGAGCTAACCACGCCGGTGAGGCGGTGAACCCATTGGATGCGACTCCCCTTCCACACCTCAGCGGCGTCGCAAACCTTGCAGTCTGGCCAGACCACCACCGCCACTCCATCCCCACCGATCCTCATGCAGCCGTCGCCGACAACCTCCCCTTCTTTGACCGCGTGCTCTTCCTGGACACGTTTCCCTTCGAGACCCCGCCCGCGGAGGAGGAGGCAGCCCCTCCGGCCGATGAAGGGTTGGCGTCGACTGCGGCGGTGAGGGAGGAGACGAAGACGGAGCGGGAGGCGTGGAGGCTACTGAGGAGGGCGGTGGACCGGTGGTCAGCTACCGGCGCACCGGTGGGGACGGTGGTGGCGGAGGACCCTCTCCACTCATCGACCTTTCCGCTTTTCCTCCCTCGCTCGCATTCGCATCCTGCCTCCAGATCTCGGTTGGCCTTCCTGACGGCATCATGCCACCATGTCCACCTACGATGACGAGCACGCCTCGCTCCTCAGATCCTACCCGACTGCCGGCGTCGCTGCGTCGTCGTCGCCGCTGCCGTCCCCATCACCGCACTTGGGGGCCGGCCACCACCACGCCGACGTCGAGGCGGCGGACGAGTCCACCGTCACCGCCTCCCCGAGGCTCGGTGGGGGTGTGCGCGGCCTCCTGCCCCACCTCGACCGCCGCATCTCCGCCTGCGGATTTGGCTGCCGCCTCCACCAGCACGAGCAGCTCGGTCACTCCGCCGCTCCCCCAGAGGAGCCATCCCCGACGCCATCGCAGCAGTAGAGGGAGAGGGCGGGGGAGGAGCTCAGGGATGGGGTGCCCCCCGAGTGGGTGCTGCTGCTCATCGGTTCCCTGAGTGCACAGAGATGCTCAACTACGACCAGGTCTTCATTAGGGACTTCGTGCCCTCCGCGCTCACCTTCCATGCGCGGCGAGACCAAGAATTGGGGAGGCAGCCCCGCAGTAGGCAGGAGTGGGGAGACGGGAGAACAAACAAGCCAAAATAGCTCGCGAGGCAGGAGTGGGGAGACGGGAGAACAAACGAGCCGAAATAGCTCGCGAGCCGGCCCACGAGCAGCTCGAGCTCGGCTCGAATTTTTTGCGAGCTATGAAGAAGGCTCGGCTCGGCTCAAAGTTTCTAGAGCTCGAGCCGAGCCGGCTCGTCTCGTGACGAGCTCAAGCTGAGCCACGAGCTTCAAGCTATTTTTCCACCCCTAACCGTGTACAAGTTTAATCCTCGCGTACTATTTTAAATCATCACGTACTATTTTAAATCGGTGTGTAGTATTTTAAATAGCAATTAGTTCACTCTAATAATCTAGAATAATTATGAGTGGGTTTGTAAATTTAGGTACAACTTCCAAAATTATCTAGGTATTTACTATGCCACAAAGCGGTCTAAACGACAATACGCCAATATAATCTACATGCGCAATATTTTAATCAACTGATGAGTGGTGACACTTAATTTCTTTTAATATCATAATAATTATTAATGGCTTTCTATACTTTAAATGAGATTGATAAAAATTATCTAGGTATTAAAGCATCGAAACGACCTAGACGACAGTACATGAATTTAATCCGCACGCGTACAACTTTTAGCCTACGGATGGCACTTAATTTTTTTAACAGCCATGAATATTTAATAGAGGACTTTTGCAATTCAATATGACTAACAAAATTATCTAAGTATTTCAATATGCAACAGAGGGATTTAAGCGGCAATGTACCCATTTAATCAGTACGCATGAAATTTTAATCTATTGACCGTCCTTAATTAATCTTCAACAATCATAAATACTGATTGATGGTGTTTTATAGTTTAACATGACTAGCAAAATTTTAGCGAGTAGTTTTAACCTGGAATAGGATACGCAGTACTAGAAATTCACAAATAAAATTTTTATTGCATGAACTTGTTCTCTCTCTTCTTTTCTCTCTCCTTCCTTTTTCTTATTCCTCCCTGTTCATCGGAGCACCATGTCTCTCATTTCCTTCTCTTTCTTATCTTTTCCTCTCTCTCTCTTACTTTCCCTTCTTTTAGTTGAGGAACCGTCGCTGACGACCAGTTCGATCGATTCCTCTGCTATGCAAAAGACAAATAAATCACAGAAGACACAAATAGTAGATTGAAACAAAGAGATAGGGAGAACTCCTGGTCTTTCTTTATTGCTTTCTTTTTCTCATGCCCTGTACAAAATAGCCAATATCACTCCCTATTTATAGCCTAGTGGTGAGATGCCCACCAGGGGCCAAGGCTTCAAACTCAGGTCCACATTTCCTAACACTCATCCTTGGGCACTCATCTAACATGTTCATACCTTATCAAAACTCCATAAAATCTAGTGGGAAAAATTTGGAGAAAGAGTACATGATACATGTTATGTTGTGTTGCCGAGAAAATTTAGGAAAACACGTCAAGGGAAAAAGAGTACAATCCACCCAATTTCATTTAATGTTCAGGATTTATTCTTTGGGTACTTGATCTTCGTGATTAAGTTTTAATAACGAGCTTGAGACAAATCTCCCCTGAATTCTGCACTTCTCTAAGTCTCATCATTCCAATTTATCGTATGCATCTTTCAAAACTAGATGATGAAAGTTACTTAGTGAATAAATCGGTTTAGGAAAGTCGAGTTTGATTTGGTTGGTTCGTACCTTGACGTTGCGTAGTGCAATCGGGCTCGGTCGGACTTGGTCAAACCTGGTCAAAATCGTTAGGATGCATATTATGTTGACTCGACAGGTTTGGGCTTTCACTTGCTTAAGATTATTATTAATGCTTCTGTGGATTACATGTTATCGAGCGGTGCTATTTGATGTGTTTCTTGTCTGTGATGGCTGCAGGACGTCGAGGCAGTGTCGTGGCGAGACACGAGGTGACCGGACTAGACACTGGCGATGTCGAGGTCAGAATGGTTGAGATGTGTCGAAGACGGCGGATGTCGGGACCCCGGATTTCCGAACCCGGACCCTCTGTGTAATACCGCACTAGTCCTAGATCACAGCTAGTGCACACAGTTAAACAGAAATGATTCATGACCAACAACGCATTTATTACAATAATTAAAGTACTGACCACAAGGTCTCATTATTACATTGGAGGTTTCAAGACCTCGCACAATCCAAACACAGCGGAAGCAAAGAAAACTCAAAGCAGACCCATCAATATGCCACAGGCAGTTGACTGGGGAAGCGCGACCTAGTCCTCCGGGAAGAATCCATCACGACCACCGTGAAGAAGAGTCGTAAACACCTTCTTGAGCTTCATGTTCTTCTGAGGTTTATTTTAAGTGTAGCATGTGAGTACATAAAGTACTCCGCAAGTCTTGGGAAAAATGCATAGATGCAAGGCTTAACAAAGGAAGGCTATATGGTTCTTTTGCACAAAGCAACATTTTAAATTTCAATTACTACTAATTATTTTCGAAGGCATCCATTTAATAAAGTAAATGCTTTAACTGAAAGTAACATTAATTCTCTAGTGAAGGTTCCATCTACCAACACTAACTAACAACTTGAACAAGGTTAATATCGGGTTACTTCCACCCTCTCTGCTCCATCCGCCAGATACCCTTCCGAGAGTTCCTCCACTCTCGGAATACAAAACTTTGATTTTAAAACCAAAACCAGAAACCTACCATGTGAATGCATTCCTTGCCCGCCCTTGACCGTGGGCACGGCTATTCGAATAGTTTTACACTCTGCAGAGGTTGTACAACTTTACCCACAAGAGATAAATTATCCTAAAAGTCAACACGCTTCCTTTGGCATGAGACCCAGATAAAATATCACAAAGCCTTTACCTTACTCTAACCTAGCTAGGTACCACCCGCTGAGGTTTCACCGCAGGTAGGCTAACTGCCCGAACCGAAGCCCCCTCTTGCGCCATATGAGTACAATAAATCCCTGTCCCTCACTGTGGATAACCAGTCCATCCCTGGCACCCACTTTCCACTGGTGGCACCTAAACTAGACTATCATAAGTTAGTCAGCTAGGTCGTACCCATATAGACTTGTGGTTGTACGGTAGTGCTTAGTCTGGACAAACACAAGCGTCGGTCCTTAATTGACTAGGGTGGAACATACACTTTACAAGATCTCGTGCTAACTGCACCAAGCCAAACCAACCATCCACCCTAATCTAAACCAACTTTCACATTTTATTTTATTTTAAAAGACCAGTGGCAACTCCAATTACCACTACATTTGTAAACACAAGGGTTTCATAAACCATAATTTCCCATTTTCAAGAATTTCCAATGTATTAGATAGCATGACTAAGCATTATACTACCAGACTACTATTCACAAGTGGTTATAATAATCTCATTAATGAGACAAAGGAAACTTCTAGGGTTACAATGGTACATGGCATTCAATCTCGAAGGAGGGTATAACAAAGTTGGATTAGCTAACACCTTAAGATTTGAACTAAGGTTTAATGTAAATAGCAATGCACATAATTTAAATTATTTAAAAACATTTCAAAATCATGGGTTCAAGATGATCAAAGGAGACTTGCCTTCTTGCAGGGGTTCGGGGTCTTCTTGTTGAGGAGTGGAGAGGTCTTCTTCAACGTTGGATTCTACGACGAGGAAAAGCAACAAAACAAATAAATTCAAATAAAAATTCAAACAAACTCAAAAATTCAGAAGGAGGCCATGGTTGGATAGGTCATGATTTTAGATGAATTTAGAAATTTGAATGGCTGAATTTGGAGTTAAAATGAGAAAGTTATGCTTGTTTGAAGTTTTCAGTTTGAATAAATCCAGAAATTAAGAAATTTCGACAGGTGGGGCCCATGGGAATATTCAATTTTAATCTTTTATTTTAATTCCGAGAGCCCGACAGGTGGGACCCATGAACAGTAGACCCTCTGCGGTCATCGACATGTGGGACCCTCTGTCGGTGTCCTCATCTGCTTTGGTCATCGACAGTGGGACCCCGGGATCTGGACCCACTTGTCGAGATCGACGCAGAGCAGGTGGGGCCCGGATGACGATGGCCCGCACAGGCGGCGCCGCCGACGGGTGGGACCCACTTGTCGGGCGGAAAATAAACGAAAACTCAACCCGGCCAGCGGAGCCGAGGGCTCGAACGCGCACCGGGAGTTAAGAGCGCTACCGATAACTGGGGAGGAGGCTTTGCCTACCCATATGGGGTAGCAAATCCCTTTGAGGGGTACCCGGGTGGCCGGCGGCGATGGTTTGAGGCGACGGCGCCGGCGGCGAGGGAAGGCGGGCGTGCTCGGGTGCCGCGAGATTGTAATCTACGCGCGAAGGGGTTCGGTTGGAGTGGTTGGCGAGGTCGGGGATGAACGGAGACGGCCGGCGGCGAGGAGCAGCGGAGGTAGCTCGGGTGCTCGGTGCGGCGGCGCTCGGCGACGGAAGAGGTGGCCGAGGTGCCCGGAGATTCCGATGCTCGGAGAAGCGAGGTGGCGCTACGGGCTCGGGAGGTCCGAGGGCGGGAGAGCTCGTCGGAGTTGGGCGGGGCTCGCGGAGAGAGAAACCCTGGCTGCGGCGTCTCGAGGCTCGGAGGAGAGATGGAGGGTGGGTGATGGTGCGGGAGAGGCGGAGGTCGAGGGGCTATTTATAGAGCTCGGGAGGGTGAGGCGCGGGAATTCCTCGCCGGTCGCGGCCGGGTTCGGTTTGAATTGGGATGAGCCGTCGAGTCGACGCGAGCTCGGGCTTTAGGGGATAAGGCGCATCTCCCGGAATTCAAATCCTGAACGAATCGAAGATTGAGGCAGAGTTCGGGTAAGATCGGTCGCGGTTTCTTCGGGAGAGAGAGAAAGGAGGAGGAGTCCGGCGTCGCGCGAGACGCAGCGGAATCGACCAGCGGGGCCGCGATCGGCGAGCGTGGCGTGCGGTGCGGATGGCGCCACGCAACCCAAAGGCGACGGCGCGGCGCGCAAGTGGGAGGGAACGGCGGATGGACGCGGGATGGCGTGGCGTGCATCTGGGCCGCCACGCGCCAAAGCGGGGGAGGAGAGGCGGGTCGCCGACGGCCCGGCCGCTTAGCGGCGAGAGGAGAGAGCGGCTGGATCGGGCCGAGTGGCGACGTGGGCGGTCTGGGCCGCCCACGCGTCTACTGGAGGAGAGGGGAAATTTTATTTTTCAAAATTGTATTTCTAATTTAAAAGGCTAGAAAATTATTTAGGCCTCGAAAAATATGAAAATACCTCCAAAATTCCAGAAAAATTCACGAAGCTTCGGGGACATTTTGGACTGAATAAAATTATTTCCAACTATTGTTGGTATTTAATTTTCATAGTTTGAATTACCTTTTAATTTTTAAAATGGGTTTTAAATTCCAGAAAATTCAGAAAATCCAATTAAAGGCAAATAAAATCCAATTACTTTAAAATAATTAACTTGAATTTGAATTTTCCAAAAAGCAAATTTTTGGGATGTGACAAACCTACCCCCCTTAGAAAGAATCTCGACCAGAGATTCGGATGGATCTGGGAAAAGATCGGGAACTCTTCTCTTAAATCATCTTCACGCTCCCAAGTCGCTTCCGACTCCGAATGATTGCTCCATTGCACTTTACAAAATTTTATGACCTTGCTTCGGGTTCGACGCTCTGCTTCTTCCAATATCTTCACGGGATACTCTGGATAGGTTAGGTCCTCATTCACATTTACTTCTTCTAGTGACATCTGCTCTCTCGCACCGGAGACATTTCCTCGTTGGGACACATGGAACACATCATGCACTTTGGACAATTGAGGTGGAAGCTCAAGTGGTAGGCAACTTCTCCCTTTTGCCGTAATAGGAAAGGGTCCAATGAATCTAGGGGAAAGTTTTCCACTAACTCCAAAACGTCGCATTCCCTTGAGAGGTGAAACTTTCAGATAAACGTGATCCCCAGGTACGAACTCTAATGTTCTTCGACGGTTGTCTGCATAACTCTTTTGTCTGGTTTGAGCTGTTTTTAATCTGTCCTGGATTAGACGAACTTGTTCCTCCGCTTGCTTCAACACATCTGGTCCAAATACTTGTCCTTCTCCCCTCTCCTTCCAATACAATGGGGTCCTACATTTTACGCCATACAGGCTTGAGCGGAGACATTTGCAAGCTAGATTGGTAACTATTATTATAGGAGAATTCTGCATAGGGCAAACTCTGATCCCAATTAGCCTTGTTTGCGAGTACACAAGCCCTCAACATATCTTCCAAATTTTGATTTACTCTTTCATCGACCATCCATCTGGGATGATATCTTTGTGCTAAAGTTTAGATTGGTGCCCAAAAGTCCATGTAACTTATGCCAAAATCTCGAGGTGAATTGAGTCCCTCGATCTGACACAATCTTCTTTGGAACTCCGTGCAAACACACGATTCTGGACATATACAACTCAGCGAGTCTGTCTCCAGAGTAGGTGGTCTTTACGGGAATGAAATGGGCGACTTTCGTCAAACGATCTACAATAACCCAAATCGAATCATACCCTGATCTTGTTCTTGGTAATCCTGTTATGAAGTCCATTCCAATTTCCTCCCATTTCCACTCCTGTATCTGCAAAGGTTGTAGAAGCCCAGCAGTCTCGATGCTCCGCTTTAATTACTGCAAACATCACATAAAGCTACATACTCTGCAATTTCTCTCTTCATACTTGACCACCAATACCTTTCCTTGAGATCTTGGTACATCTTTGTACTCCCAGGGTGAATTGAATATCCAGACTCATGGGCTTCTTTCAGAATTAAGTCCTTTATTTCTTTCTTCTCGTGTACGATAATTCTTTTACCAAACCAGATGATACCCTCCTCATCTTCCGTAAATTCAGCGCCTTCCCTTTCTTCATATTTTCTTGAATCTCCTTGACATACTTATCCTCTCCTTGAGCTGCCTTGATCATCTCCTCTAGAGTTGGTTGAACCTCCGAGTAGCCAGAATCCTTCCTCTACTACCTCTAAGTTGAGTTGCTGAAATTCTCGCTTGAAGTGCGGGCATCTTGTCCTTGATCCACACTTCATGCAGTAACTCTTTCTCGCTCAATGCATCCGCTACTACATTGGCCTTTCCGGATGGTAATGTATTCCCACATCATAATCCTTTATTAACTCAAGCCATCTCCTTTGCCTCATGTTAAGATCAGTGGGTAAATATATACTTGGACTTTTGTGATCGGTATAGATTTCACAACGATTTACCAATCAAATAATGCCTCCATATTTTTAGAGCATGTACAACGGCACTAGCTCTAAATCGTGGGTTGGGTAATTTCCTTCATGGGGTCGAGTGCTGGAAGCATATGCTACTACCTTCCTTCTTGCATCAAGACACATCCTAGTCCCCGCCTAGACGCATCACGAAAACTTCAAGTCTCTTCTAATATCTGGAAGTGTTAACACTTCGCGCAGAAGTCAACCTTTTCTTTAGTTCTTGAAAACTATCCTCACAGCTTTACTCCATTCAAACTTCTTCTCCTTCTTTAGCAACCGAGTGAGAGGTCTTGCGAGCTTGAAGAATCCTTCAATAAAGCGGCGATAGTAACCACCTGGACCAAGAAACTTCGATCTCATATATCGACTTAGGTTGTGTCCACTCGAGCACATCGTTTACTTTATCGGGTCTCATCGACACTCCCGGCAGAAATCACGTGACCTAAGAAAGCCACTTTCTTCAACCAAAACTCACACTTACTAAACTTGGCATACAATTGGTTTTCTCGAGCTTTTCCAAAACTATCCTCAAATGTTCTGCGTGTTCTTCCTCATTCTTGGAGTATATCGAATATCATCGATAAATACAACCACAAACTTATCCAAATATTCCATGAACACCTTATTCATCGATTCATGAAGTATGCAGTGCATTGGTTAGACCAAAAGACATCACTGTATACTCATACAATCCATAACGGGTAGCAAATCTTTGTCTTTGGTATGTCTTAGGCCTTATCTTCAATTGGTGATAGCCCGATCGAAGATCAATCTTAGAGAAGACACTTGATCCTTTCAACTGATCAAACAGATCATCTATTCTAGG
Source organism: Dendrocalamus sinicus (assembly GCA_036346575.1). Taxonomy (NCBI): domain Eukaryota; kingdom Viridiplantae; phylum Streptophyta; class Magnoliopsida; order Poales; family Poaceae; genus Dendrocalamus; species Dendrocalamus sinicus. The sequence continues at coordinate 12,797,062 of CM070641.1, read as the reverse complement.
TAGAGGGTATTTGTTCTTAATAGTCACATCATTCAAGGATCGATAATCCACACACATACGAAGACTACCGTCCTTCTTCTTTACTAACAGTACAGGTGCTCCCCAAGGTGACGAGCTTGGTCTTACAAAACCTTTGCTTAATAACTCCTCAATCTGTTTCTTAACCTCTGCTAAGTCATTTGCAGACATGCGATAAGGTCTCTTGGAAATTGGGGTGTTCTGTACAGCATTTATAACAAATTCAATCTCTCTATCTAGTGGCATTCTGGCAAATCTTCGTGGAATACATCCGGTATTCACATGCTATAGGCACCTTCTCCAAGGTTATTCCTTCAAACTATTTAACTTACCCCCTTCGGGAAGGTGAATTTGACTGAAACCTTACTTGAATCCCTTCAGCGTTGGTAAGAGTAGTAAAGACGGTCAAGACAATCTATCTTTCCTTTATACTTGGCTAACCAATCCATACCAAGTATTACATCTAAACCCTTGGAGTTTATTATAATAAGATTCGCTAGAATTTAACTCCATTAATATCCACAGATATGCGTTAGGGCAAACCGTGTTAGTCCTCATTTCCTCCCGGAGATTGGACTAGCATGGGATTCTGTAATCTACGCACATCCCAATTATATTTTCCAACAACATCTCTTGACACAAAAGAATGCGAAGCTCCGAATCAAATAATGCTGATGCAGTGCATCGAGTTGACAAGAAACTTACCAGAACCACGTCGGTGCATCTGAGCCGCTCATGGTCACATGGTTGAGGTGTCCCTCGCTCATTGCTGCGAGTCTTTGGAGTGTGAGGAGTCCCACGGCCTTGTCCCGTGGTTGGAGCTCGTGTTGGAGTGGTCCCCAAATTGAAACGAATCGGGTCACACTGAACGCTTCGAGGGCGCATCGCATAGTGCCCCATATTCTTGCAGTTGAAACATTGCACTCCTGCTGTTGAAGTTCGGTTCTGCGTGGTTGGCCACCACTACCCGTCCGGGAACTTGGTTATTTGGGCGAGGTCCGGTGAATGGAGTCCTTGGCGCACTTGGTTCGGGGTTTCGTGGAACCGAGGTGGGTGGGGCGAAATCGAGAAGCTGCTCGCGCCGCCGTGCTTGAAACTTCCTCTTAGGCTCTCATATAGCCGACACTGAGCATCTTCTTGGACAAAGGCCTTGTTCACCATTTGTTGGAAAGTTGAATAATCATTGGACACTAGCTGCACCTTGAGATTAGGTCAAGTCCCTGCATGAACCTCCGGATCTTGGTTGCCTCGATGTGATCTCTTCAGATACATACCATGCAGTGGGTGAACTTGTTCAGTACTCAAACACTAAGGTTCCCTTCTGCAGCTTGGTAGAACTCTCTTTCTTCATATCCATGATTCCCGTAGGAATATGCGCGATCGTAAAAGACTCAACAAACTCATTCCACGTGATAGCTTGTGCATTTCGATGAGCGCGCGGTAATTTTCCCACCAATTAGCTGCGATTCCCTTGAGTTGGTGGGCAGCATATAACACTTTTTCATTGTCATTGCATCGAGCTAGAACCAACTTCCTCTCCACATCCTTAATCCAATCATCTCGCCTCCATGGGGTCTACGGACCAAAGAAAAGTAGGAGGCCTTGTCCTCATAAACTCTCCCATCTTAGACCGAGGAGCTTGGTTGGATGCCCGAGGTGTTTGCTGCACTTGATTTTGAGCTAAGGCTTGAAGAAGTTGCGTTGCATGGCCATCATTTGCTCCAAGTGGGGCCCGAGAAGGGGTGGTGGAATGTTGTTCTCTGGCTGAGCATTGGCCTCACGGCTGTTATCAGGGTTGCTCCTTGTGTTCACCATCTGAATGGGTTCCAAGTTAGCAGAAGGTAAGAGGGAAATAGCAAAGATAAGAGATTTAGGGGGATTAAACCACATCCCAAACCAACACTTTGGAAACCCACAAATAACTCAACTAAAGAATCCTTTATTAAAATCAAACTAGGTTTAGGGATGGCTTGTGCAGCCTTGCGAAATCATCATTTCTCCTCTCCGCACGTCCCACAGCAAAATGGCGTCGTGGAGAGAAAGAACCGTACCTTGGTCGAGATGGTCAGGACGATGCTTGATGAGTACTCTACACCGCGGATGTTTTGGGCTGAGGCCATAGCCACCGCGTGCCATGTCTCAAATCGAGTCTTTCTTCGGGTACACTTGCACCACACTTCTTATGAGTTGAGATATGGGCGAAAGCCCAGTGTATCTCATTTTCGTGTGTTTGGTTGCAAGTGCTTTATTCTGAAGTCCGGGAACCTAGACAAGTTTGAGTCACGTTCGTGTGATGGGATCTTTCTAGGTTACTCGACTTCTTCGCGGGCTAATCGGGTATGGAACTGCGAGTCTAGTAAGATGGTAGAGACCTGTGAGGTGACCTTCGACGAGGCCAGTCCAGGGACTAGGCCCGATATCTCAGGTTCTTTAGAGTAGTCCGAGCCCATCTTTGTGGATGATGAGGACGATAGAGATGAGGGTTGTCTACCCGATCCAGTCCCTCATCCACCTCTTGAGGTGCCTTCTTCCACCGCACCTCGAGGCGATCAGCCCATGCCTTCCGCTTCTTCTGGAGCTAGTGGCTCTGTTCCTACCTCGTTAGCTCACGAGGTAGAGGCCACTTCTTCATCTCATCCTGGACCTCCTAGACACATTCAAAAAAGACCATCCTTCTGAGCAGATTATTGGAGACTTGTTTGAGCGAGTCACTCGTTCAAAATCTGGCATGTCTCAATTCTGTCTCCATTCTGCCTTTGTTGCCTCATTCGAGCCCAAGGACGTTTGTCATGCTTTCTCTGACGAGTCTTGGGTCAATGCCATGCATGAGGAGTTAGAAAATTTCGAGAGAAACAAGGCCTGGTCGCTTGTTGAGCCCCCTCGTGGTCACAATGTTATTGGAACCAAGTGGGTCTTCAAGAACAAGCAGAGTGAGGATGGGGTGGTTGTTCGAAATAAGGCTAGACTGGTAGCTCAGGGGTTCTCCCAGGTTGAGGGTCTAGATTTCGAGGAGACCTTTGCTCCTATAGCTAGACTTAAGGCCATTAGAATCCTGCTTGCCTTCGCAGTTTCTAAGGGTTTCAAGTTTTACCAGATGGATGTCAAGAGTGCCTTCCTCAATGGCTTTATTGAGGAAGAAGTCTATGTGAGACAGCCTCCAGGTTTCGAAAACCACAAATACCCAAACCATGTCTTCAAGCTTTCCAAAGCTTTGTATGGACTTAAGCAGGCCCCTAGAGCTTGGTATGAGAGGCTTAAGTCCTATTTGTTGAGTCATGGTTTCGAGATGGGTAAAGTAGACAAGACCTTGTTCATCCGCCGGCATGGCACTGATCTTCTGCTCGTCCAAATCTATGTGGATGACATCATCTTTGGCGGCTCCTCGCATGCTCTCGTTTCCCAGTTTTCCGATGTCATGAGCTCGGGGTTTGAGATGAGCATGATGGGCGAGTTGAGTTTCTTCCTTGGCTTCCAAATTAAGCAAACTCGGGAGGGTACCTTCTTGCATCAGGGCAAGTACACTCGAGACCTCCTGAAGCGCTTTGATATGAGTGATGGTAAGCCGGTGTCCACTCCGATGGCTACATCAGCTTCACTCGACCCAGATGAGGACGGCGAGCCAGTTGATCAGAGGGAGTATCGTAGTATGATCGGCTCCCTCTTGTACTTCACTGCCTCGAGACCAGACATACACTTCTCCGTATGTCTTTGTGCTCGGTTTCAGGCTTCTCCTCGTATATGTCACCGCCAGGCGGTGAAGCCCATTCTTCGGTACCTTCGAGCTACCATTGACTATGGTATCTGGTACTCTTATTCTTCTTGTCTTTCCTTGATAGCCTATTCAGATGCATACTTTGCTGGCTGTAGGATAGATAGGAAGAGCACTTCTGGCACCTGCCAATTCATTGACACTTCTCTCGTTTCCTGGTCTTCTAGGAAGCAGTCCGGTGTTGCACAGTCCACCGCAGAGGCCGAGTACGTTGCTGCAGCCAGTTGCTGTAGCCAGGCGCTTTGGATGGCTTCGACCCTGCGGAACTTTGGGTTAGTTATCGACAGTGTTCCACTATTTTGTGATAACACTTCTACGATTAACATTGCTAAGAACCCAGTGCAGCACTCCTGGACCAAGCATATTGATATTCGCTATCACTTCCTTAGAGACCATGTAGAGAAGGGTGACATCGTGCTCCAGTTTGGGGAGAGTGACCACCAGTTGGCTGATATCTTCACCAAGCCTTTGGATAGTTCTAGGTTTTCAGCTCTGCGGGGAGAGCTTGGGGTGGTCTGTCCTTATGGACTGTTGTGAGGGGGAGCTTTGTGCTTTACTGGTTTATAATATTGATTATGCTCTTACTCCTTTCTATTGCATTGCATATGGGTGCATTGGTGTTAGTCCTTCTAGCATAGGTTAGAGTGATCTTCTTGTCTAGCGTTCAGACTTTTTGTTCTTATCTTGTGATTCTAGGATGCTGCTTATTAGCTGTTTCTCTTCTCACTAGGTTGAGCTCACTCACTGCTTATATGTTCTAGCGAGGGTCGGGACACCCTCGGGTAGACAGGGTACGTGTTTGCTCCTTAGCGTGTTAGATGATCAGTTGATAGTTCTAGAGTCTCATGGGGTAGATGAGAGTCAGCCTAAGCCATAGTATCCTCTTTATCTCATCTATGCTTTAAGAACTGCCCTTTTAGATTTTCTTTGCCAGTCTCTCTTGTTTATTGCTTTGGTTCAGGGGGAGTTCATTTGGAGGTCATCCCATGTGTGTGATGAGTAATTGACACCAGTTTAGGGAAGTCGAGTTTGATTTGGTTGGTTCGTACCTTGACGTTGCGTGGTGCAATCGGGCTTGGTCGGACTTGGTCAAACCTGGTCAAAATAGTTAGGATGCATATTATGTCGACTCGACAGGTTTGGGCTTTCACTTGCTTAAGATTACTCTTAATGCTTCTGTGGATTACATATTATCGAGCGGTGCTATTTGATGTGTTTCTTGTATGTGATGGCTGCAGGACGTCGAGGCGGAGTCGTGGCGAGACACGAGGTGACCGGACTAGACACTGGCGGTGTCGAGGTCAGAACGGTCGAGATGTGTCGAAGACGGCGGAGACTCGAGGTGGTTACAAGGCTTGGACGACAAGAGACGCGGAAGATTCCCGGAAGGTGCAGGAGGGGCGAAATGGTGATTTCGCAAGGCTGCACAAGCGGGAGCGGGTTCCGTTGGATTTGACGGGCGTAACGGGCTGGAGACCCGTTAGCCGAAGGCTATATAAGGAGGAGGTGCCTCCTTGTGGCTGCATGCACTCCAAGGTTTTCTAGGGTTTGCTTTAGTCAAAATGAGTTTTAGAGGGTTGTTTTGGCTTTAAGGCTTTAGTTGGTGAGTGCAGGAGAGAAGACAGAGGGTGTCTCCCTGTGTGTGTTCGTTGTCTCCACTCCAAGAAACATGTAGTGCTTGTGTTCTAGGAGAGGGAGAGGATGGATTGAGAGTCTTGTAATCATTCCTCTTGTTCTAATGTCCATGCGTATGGGGACTCCTCTGTAATCGTTTGATTGGGAATGAAATTTTTGAAGTTTTCTCTCGTGCAGCCTCTCTGTTCTTCGTTCCTCCCTTTGAGTGATTTCTTGACTTTTTGAGTTTTGAGTTGTTTCTTGCTGCCCAAAATGGGTTGCTATGATGGGATAGTACCTCAAGATCATTTGATGGATTTTCCCAAGAGCAAATCGCATTTATTTTCAGATTTAGGTTTTTGGGCTCCCCTGTTCTTCGTTTTATTTTCTAGGGTTTTGATGTGTTTTGTGATTCCCTTCATGAGATGGCACGAAACTTGGTACGTTGAGTCTCAAGGCTATTAATTAGCTTTCCTCAAAGTTTCATGGCCAAAGGATCATTGGTTAGATGGGAATTTGTTTTTGAGGATCTCTCTATTCCTTCTCTGTTCATCTCTAGGGTTTGAGGTAGTTCTTGTTTCTCCTCATGAAAAGGCCTGAGATTTGGTCTGGAGAGTCCTGTGACCATTGCTAATCTAGCTGCAAAAGCTCGTGACCAAGGTTTCAATGATTGAGGAGAAATTTGGATTTTGGTGTTGCCTCTGTTGATTTTTAGTTTTTTCCCCCAAATATGAAATTCTTGTGTTGGTGTTCATTTCCCTCATTTTCTCTGGTTTCTCAAGTCTGATATTTTTCAGTCTCAGTTTTTCCTCGAGCTCTGCTCTCTGCCCTGGCTGACAGAGGTAACTGGTCAGACCGGTTGCTAGAGGGCGGTCAGACCGGTTAAAGGCCGACGGTCAGACCGCCCCCGAGCGGTCAGACCGGCATAGATTGAGCAGTCAGACCGGCTCTGTCCATGCGGTTAGACCGCCCAGGCATTTTTGGGGTGCTGATTTTTGGATCTTGGTTTTGTTGCATGTCTTGATCCAGTGGTGTTGCTCTATTTCCTTCTCTGTCTATTGAAGGTTCCAGTAGATAGCATGAACCCTTCTACTTCATAGCTTTGTAGCTATTGGAGAGGGAACGTTTCGTGAGTTTTTGGGGGATCAATTTTTTTAAGTCGACATTCACCCCCCCTCTGTCGCCATTTCGGTCCAACATTTTCATATGACTTAGTATGCAGTACCTTAATTTTATCCATCTTTTGCAATTCATGAGCATAGAAGAACTTGGGGCTAATATGTTTTGTGAGATGACTCTTCACGTAGCCCATCTACACTTGTGCAATACAAGCTGCATTATCTTCATAGATAATTATGGCAGCTTGCATGATATTCATCCCACATGACTACTGGATGTGGTGAATCATTCGTCAGATCCAAACACATTCTCGTGCGGCTTCATACAGCACTATGATTTCTTAGTGGTTTGTCGAAGTCATTGCAAAACTTTGCTTAGACGATTTTCATGAAATTACAGTTCCACCATACATGACTATATAGCCTGTTTGTGACCTTGTGGTATGTGGGTCTGATAGGTATCCTGCATCTGCATAGCCAGTTATATTCAAATCTTGGTTCTTTCTGTAGAACAACCTAAGATCCTTGCTTTCTTGGAGGCATCGGAAGATGTCCTTTATTCCCTACCAGTGCCTTTTGGTAGGTTCTGCACTATGCCTTGCTAATAGGGTTACAGCAAATGCAATGTCTGGCCTAGTGCAGTTCGCTAAATACATAAGTGCTCCTACTGCACTTAAGTATCGGAAATCAATCCTAGGACTTCCTCCCCCTCTTCCCTAGGTCGGTACGGATCTTTTCCATGCTGTAAAGATCTCCCGATCGTCTGTACTTTTGATGGGTATGCCTTCTAAAAGCCGAACCTTTCTAACACCTTCTGCATGTAGGCTGACTATGTACTAATATTCATTCAGGGACATGCTCGAGCTGCAGGCCTAAGCAATATTTGATTTTATCTAAATCTTTCATTTCAAATTCTGACTCTAGGTAAGAACTTGCTTCTTCTATGTCTTCCATGGTCCCGATGATATTCAAATCATCTACATATACTGATATTATACAAAATCCATTCTGGGATCATCGTATAAATACATAGGGACAATCTTTATTGTTCGTGTAGCCTTTCTTGCATAGAAAGTCGCTTAAGCGATTATACCATATCCTACCTGATTGCTTGAGTCCATACAGTGATTTTCTGAGTTTCACACTATACAGATTTCTATTTGCTCTGTCTTGGTTTGAGATAGGAATACCTTCCGGTACCTTCATATAAATTTCTAATTTCTGAATCCAAGTTTCCATAAAGGTATGCAATTATCACATCCATCAATTTCATTTCTAAGTTCAAGTTTACTGTCATTGAGATTAAGTATTTAAAGGTGATTCCACTCATGACTGGGTAGTAGGTTTCTTCACAATCAACTCCTGAACATTGAGTGAAACCTTGTACAACAAGCCTTGCTTTATATCTTACAACTTCATTTCTTTTATTTCTCTTTCGAACAAATACCCACTTATGCCCTATAGTGTGCACATGGGGAGGTGTGCGGCTTACAGGCCCAAACACATTTTTTTTGTTCAGAGATAATAATTCAGTTTCTATTGCCTTCTTCCAATCTTCCCAATCTGATCTTTTCTTACATTCAGCGAGTGATGCAGGCTCTGGATCAAGATCGATGATTGTTGCAATTTTCTTTGCAAAGTAGATATCAACATTGGTTGTTATCCTATTCATGGATTCTCCTGTGTGCACATAGTTTATAGCTATTTCATCATGAGCTGCTTCTTCTTGTGCTTCTACTTGCTCATCGCTTCTTCTAGTTGTGGTGGCAAGTCTCTTTAGTTTTTCAGCTCCGATGTGTGCGCACACATCCATGCCGATTTCTCCCTCCATGGGAATGTTCAGATTTAGTATGCCCTTTTCTAAAGGTGTCATACTGGTGCCAGGTTTCAACTGGCTCCCCTTCTAATTCTCAGAAACTTTAGTGATTGGTTGTGTCAAGTCCTTCTTATCCTTTTTCACCAAGCATCCCTGGTTACTTAGGGTTCGAGGGACCGAAGTTTTCGTCCTTTTATTCTGAGACATCTGGACGAAATTAGGGATACCTTCAACTTTCTTTGGTATTTCAACCCTCTTCGGTTCATTGCGTGCAGGCACATGCGACTTGGTCACGCTCTTCAAATCACTAAAGTGGTCAAGCAGTTGATTTGCTAATGCTTGAAAATCAATGATCTTTTGGACTTCCCTATTTGTTTCACTAGTGCGCGGGTCATGTGCATGGATTCCCGTGGCTTACCATGTAATTTCCCGATATTTTTTATCAAATGGTTGAATTCCTCCCCATAATGTTGGGAAATTATCCTTATCAAATATGTAATCAGCGAAACGGGTGGTATGCAAATCTCTTGTCATGGGTTCTAAATACCTTATTATGGATGCTGCCTCATAACCAACGTATATCCCAGTCTTTCGGAGAGGACCCATTACAGTATGCTGTGGAGGGGGTATAGGTACATAAACCTTGCATCCAAACCTTTGGAGATGAGAAATTTTTGGTGCTAACCCTTGCACTAGCTGCATAGGTGAATGGATGTTGTAGGCAGATGGACTAAAGTTGATGAGTGTTGTTGTATGCAGGACTTCGTGTCCCCAACATATAGCTGATAAATTACAATTCTGCAAAAGTGGTTAGGCAATAAATTTAATTCTCTTGATTAATACCTTGGCTAGTCCATTCTAAGTGTGTACATGCGGTACAGTATGCTCAACTGTAATTCCCATTGCCATGCAATAATCATCAAATGTCTTTGAAGTAAATTCTTCGGTGTTGTCCATTTTGATGGACTTTATGTAATAATTAGGGAAAATATTTCTAATGCGAATTATCTACGAGATCAGCTTTGCGAAAGCATGGTTTCTCATAGACAATAACTATACGTGGGACCATTTCGAGGAAGCATCAATGAGTACCATGAAATATTTAAATGGCCCTGATAGTGGTTGTATGGGACCGCAAATATCTCCTTGGATGCGCTCTAGGAATGTAGGGACTTCATCCTTCACTTTCAGAGTAGAAGATCTAGTAATTAATTTCCCAGTGGCACATTAGGGGCACACAAAATCTTCGAGATTTGGGAAATTCTTTACATTAATATTATATCCCTATGAATTGTTAATTATATTTTTCATCATTCTAAGACCTGGGTGGCCTAATCTGTCATACCAGAGACAGAAGAGTTCAGAGCTTCTAAATATTATTTTTAGGGCAGTATAGGCTGCAGGTGCCTTGATGTTGGTGTAGTATAGCCCAGTTTCTAATGAAGAAAGTTTTTCTAATACCCTTTTCCATTTGATTCATGCTTCATAATGAGCAGGGATTCATTACCATAGTCTTCTTCAGTCCAACATAGAAACCATTAGCGCAAATATCTTTAAAACTTAGGAAAATTCTAGTCGATTCTAGGTAAAATAAGGCTTCTTGTATGACCAAAGTTGTGCCTATTGTAAGTATAATTGTGGCTCTTCCTAAACCTATTATACAAGTATCGCTACCGAAGATTGTTGTAAGGCTGTCAGCATTCTTACTAATCGACTGAAAGTATTTTGTCTCTCTTAAGATGGTATTTGTTGTGCCGCTGTCAGCTAAGCACACTTCCTCCATAGGGCACTGCACGCGTTCTAAAATAAATTATTTTATTAATATGTAGTAGAAGGCGGTCAACACATAAATAAAATACTTCAATATCAGAACATATCATGCCATTATAAATAGAATAAATAAATGAATTATTTAATATCATCCAACCATCATAAGAAAATAAAATTGTTTGAGTACCATCCATGCAAATTCTAACTTATTCCTTTTACACATGAAATAAATGACAATTAAAGTCTAAATGCATTCTGTGCTTTAGACTGAATCTGCTAAGAAGTTAGATACTTTGGCTGCTATTTTCTCGGGGATGATATGCTCTTCCAGAGAAATCATGCTGTGGCAGCTACAATGTCAAAAGGGGGTGCTGCTGCCGAGATAGTTTCAACCTCCATTAACGTAGGCAACTGCTCAGAACTCTCCATCTCAACAGATGCAAAGTGGGTTTCATGCTGCCCTTTGCCATCCTTCTTCTTCTGAGCTTGGAAAGCATCAATGACATGCTGTGGCTCTTTACAGATCTACGACCAGCGCCCCCACTTACCACACTTGTAGCAAGATTGGTCTTACTAACCATAGGGCTTCTATCCTGTTTTGGCTTACTTGCCTTATTCTTACATGGAACATCTGACCTGCCCTTCTGAGTTGCAGCCTTACCCTTCCTTCCCCTTTTCTTTATTATGGGCTTTCGCACCTTATAGCTCCCGGCGTTGGCTTCACGGCCAGTGGAGCTCCCAGGTGGATATGTGACATAATTCTTGCGGAGAATTTTGTCCTGAACCTCTACAACCTACATCATATCGATTAATTCAGCATACTCCTTGTAGCTGTATTGATGATAATTATGTGCGGACTGCACTGCATTAGGGTGGAAGGTGGATAGGGTATTCTCAATCTTCTGCTCATCTGTGATCTGCTTGCCACAAAGTTGAAGATTGGTACAAATTCTGTGCAATGCATAATTGTACTCCCCGATTGTTTTAAAGTCGGCAAACCTCAATCGGATCCATTTTTGCTCTGCTTGAGGAAGCCTCTCGAACCGCTTCTTGAGTGCAGTCCATAATGCTAGCGCGTTCTTTTCTACCATGTACTCATTCTTGAGAGTGAGACAGAGATGGTGCCTGAGAAAGTGAAGTGCCTGATCATTTTACTCCGGGGTGGGTTGGGCATCCTGCGGTGCACTAATCCCAATGGCAGCGCGGAGCTTCTTGGCTCCAAGTAGTATCTCGACATCGAAAGCCCAAGTCAAGTATTTTTGGTCATGCTAGGCCAGCTCCTCGAACTCCCGGTTCGTGATGCCTGTCATCTACATGTGCATGAAGTAATAAATAAGTTTTCTACCGGTAAACGTGCATCGAATAAATTTACTGCAGGTAAATGAATTGGATAATGGTACAAATGATACTCATAATGTTCCAGAATTTTCTATGCATTTTTCTCTAAATTTTACTATTAATTTTCGTGATTAAAGGGAATTTAAATAATTACGATTAATCAAAACAGAAAGTAAATACAGAAAACATAGAAAATAATAAAGACAATACTAAACATGCTTCAAATGCTAAAAATAATTCAAAATTTGAATTCCCGACGCCCTTTTATGCCGGAATATGAATTTTCAGTGAATTATGCAATTTCCAAGGGCCTATACGCAACTTTTCAATTTAGAGAAAATTTTCACGTAAATTTTTTATTTTTCGAGGGCCTTTCAGCAAAATTCAGGACCCGTCTGAAAATTCTGAGATCCCTCCCGTAATTTTGAGAATTCGGGGGGTTGTTGCAAATTTACCTATGCTCCCTTACGGGCCGAGCCTCCAGCCCATTTTCTTCCAGCCTATTCGGCCCGTTTTCGACCAACTTAAAATGGGAGGGAGTGAGGGGTAGGCTTTCCCCTACCCCAGCTCTTCTCGTGGCGGCGGCATCCCGGGCGGCTGGCTCGGGCAAGGCACGCGGCGGGGCAGCTGGCCTTGGGTGGCAAACGGCAGGGGCAGAGGCGCCCGACCTCGAGGCGGATGGCCTCAGCGGCCGCGGCCTCGTGGCGACGGCGGCACCAGCGGCAATGGCGGCCTCGAGCGACGGACGGCCTCCAATGGCAATGGGGCTCGGGCGGTGGCGCAGCTCGAGCGGCGGACGGCCTCGGCGATGGCGGGGCTCAGCGACGCCGAGCGGCGAGCGGCCTCAAGTGGCGGGGGCCTCGAGCGGCGCTTCAGGCGGCACCGACCGTGCAGGGAAGCCGAAGAGTCGGCGTGGTCGGCCGGTCGTGCGGGGCCGTGCGTGACGCAGAGACTAAGGCGTCGGCACGGTTGGCCGACCGTGCGGGGCCATGCGCGACGCGGAGACCGAGGCATTGGCCCCGAGCATCGTCTTCGAGGCCGATGCGTGAGGCGAGGCCGGCGGCGGCTTCACGCACGGCGGTCGTACAAGGCCGGCCGTGCAAGATTTTTTTCTCTTCTTTTTTTCAATCTACAATGCAATCAACATCTACTCTTTCATGTAATCTACCGATCGACATTATGCCAGCGACTTCAAGTCTGCTCATGGTAGATTAGAGCGGATTTACACTATAGAAAATAATCTAGAAAGCGAAATCTGTGGTATTTAAAGCAATCTAGATGTAGACAATTCAATCTACTAATGCTTCGATAATTACCTTTCAATTCACTGGAGCGATTCATACTGATAACGTGTTGAGAAACCGTCGCTGGTGACCAGTCCAATCGATTCCTCTGCTATGCAAAAGACATATCAATCACAGAAGACGCAAATAGTAGATTGAAACACAGAGATAGGGAGAACTTCTAATATTTCTTTATTGCTTTTTTTTTTCTTATACCGTGTACAAAATTGCTAATAACATTCCTTATTTATAGCTTAGTGGTGAGGTGCCCACTATGGACCAATGCTTCAAACTTAGGCTCAGGTTTACTAACACTTTTCTTTCCCATTCGGGCGAGTGGCTCTCTGGCCATTCATTCACTGGCTCCCGTATCTCTTCGTCTTCCCCAAATTTCCTCTCCTTCTCCCCACTTTTTTCTCTTGCTTCTCTCTCCAACCGAGCCCTCCTCTTGTTCCCTTGGTTCAGCCTGGGTTCATGGCCTCCGATGCCGCAGCCACCTACCCCAGTCCCGGCCTTGACCCCGCACCTCCGACCTTAGCCTCCCTGCGCTTGGTCAGTAAGGTGGCCACAAGGGGCACCTGGCGGAGGCACTGGCCACTGGGGCTGTGAGGGGGAGCTGATAGAGGCCCATGAGGTGGTCGACGAAGCCAGGCGAGATGGCACAGGGGAGCCAACGAACGCGAGCGAGACGGCCAGCGGAGGCCGATGAGATGGCCGTCAGTGAGGCGAGACCGACCTGAGCCGTGCAACTTCAATGCTTCTAGAGTGCAGCTTGAGGAAATGATGAACAAAAGTGGTCAGCGCCTGCAGTCTGTGGTCCTATGGAGAGAGACTACTAGTAGTACTAACCCTTAATCCCTAATGGATGGTCAGGATGGGGCATGGAGTGATGGACTGATCTGATGGGCCGGTCAGCTGGCTTGGCTAGTTGGGCTATTGGTTGAACTTTCAAATATCCGGCTTTCGTATTATTCAGATAATCTGTATTTATATTTGTATTCGACGGATAACAGGTCTATTATATTTATATTTGTTTCCGATAAAAAAAGTCCGTATTCATTTTTTATCCAAGAACTATTCAAAGAAAATCCAATCCTGAGACTATCTAAATTCGTTTCCATTCGAATCGATTGAAAACTGGCGATCCGTTTTTACCCCTCGCAGTCTACCCTAAGTCTGAAACTTTGGAGCACTTGCTACTTGGCACGTACTTTGATTGTACAGCCTGTAACAATTTATCTACTTCTTTATTATGGCAGTAACCTTTATGTTTCAAAGGAGTTTATTTGCATTGATGCTGACCTGCGATAATTTCAGATCATATTTGCCAGAGTTTACTGCAGATTCCGCATTAAGAGACGAGACTTCTCATCTTGCTAATGATTTCGTTACGTGCGACTCGAATCCTTGTTCGCGTTTCCGACTTGCAGTTTTCTCAGGAATCTCAAAAAATCACAGGGCACTTTTTTTTTCAAAAAAAAAAGTGATACATAGGTAATTGTAAGTTTTATTCGGGGGCATGCCTCCCACACGAAATCAACTAGATCGAAATAACGAGATATGACAAGTAAAATCAACTAAGTTCGCATCAGCATCCTCGCAAACACCCGAACACATTCCATTAATTCAAGCATGCAAAGATACACTACCATTGGTTTGATCCCATGGGCGGGTGACCAGCCATTATTTGTGCTCGTCACCACAGCCAGCCATTACTTAATTTCTGAGCTCAAACCAAAGCATCGACCCCTGCAAAGTACGCCTACCAAACGAAAAAACGCCCTGAGCCGCCTCTTGGGTGGGGTGGCCGGCGAACGTGAGCACGCCTTGCAGTTGCAGGAGCAAAAACGGCTACACAAATGTGCGTAACAACACCACGACAGCGTAGACTTGTTGCCACTCCCAGGAGAGCCACATCAAAACAGAGCCATCCTCCGGTGTGGCACGCGACCTACGTACTGATCGGATCTGCCGCTAGCGGCCGACCGGCTAGAACTGGCCACCGGTGTAGGTCTGGCCGAATGTCCAGCCGGCGGGCGCAGCGTTGGTGGACGTGACGGTGCGGCCGTCGCTGGCGGTGAGCTGGAACGACAGCGGCTGGCCATCGAGCAGGGCGCCGTTCTGCCAGTTGGCGCCCCAGTTGTGGCTCATGGATAGCCACCCCGTCTGCGACCCCTTCACAGACACTGCCGTTACGTCGCCGGCACCACCGACGTTGCTGACGAGCACCAGGTTGAAGTAGGAGTGGCCGGTGATGGTGAACCGGATGCCGCCCTTCTTGGCGCACGCCACGCGCCTGTACTGGACGTGCACGACGCCGGCGCGGGCCTGGGCGATCTGCGTGAACGCGGGCTCGGCGAGGTCGAAGTGCGGCTGCGGCGGGTTGCACCACCCACCGTCGTCGTTGGGGAGCGCGTAGTTGGGAGGGCACAAGTTGGTGGCCGTCACGACGGCGGAGCCCGGCAGGCAGCTGCCCCCGCCGGCGCACCGGACCTCAAAGCACGCGCCGCAGCTCTTCCCATTGTTGAACAGCGCCGTGCTCAGCGCCGACGTGCCCGTCCCGTACCCCGCGCTGTACAGGTTGCCGTACCCGCACGCTCCTCCTGCACACGTACATCACATCACAAAGATTAGCTAACATGCAGTAATTAACGTTTTAATTAAACATTCTTAGTGGTGTGCTTACCCATTGTTCCTGAGGCGTCGTTGCCGCCGTAGAACGTCGCACGGGCGCTGCTCCAGCCGGAGTCAGCGCCGGCGAGCTCGACCACTGCCGCGACGGCAAGAACTAGCAAGCCTAGCAACTCCATGTATAGAATTAAGAATCCTCCTGAAAAGAAGCAACGAGCCAACGTGCGGCTTAGTAGAGGCAACCAAGAATTAAAAGGAGATTAAGTACAAGGTTTAGATAGATCTAGCTAGGGATTTATCATTTTATCTACATACTTACAGTGCTAAGCAAGCAGGGCTTTGCTAGCTCAACACTCGAATTTGCAGGTGCACAGATATTGGGAGGGCTGCGAGGATGGTAGGACCGTAGGAGGAAGCCGCGGACGTAGCATATATAAGCGTACCTGCGTACGTCGGGATGTGTTGCATCGGAAGTCGTGGCTAGGAAGTGCTACGTGTGCGAACGAATCTCATTTTTTTTAACGAAAATTTTTACAGGGATACGATATATATTACTGCATGTTGGATCTGCTAAAATCGAACGGTGAGGCCAACTTGTCGGTGTCACAATGGAACATTTCAGAAAAGATTCGTTTCTGTGCAGAGACATTTTGGCGGGAAATACTTTTTTTTTGTAACATGGGTAAATGGGCCAGTTGGGGGCACCTGTACTACATCTCTAACAAACTGTAGCAAGATAAGTTAATGGCCAGTTCAGGGCAGAGAAAAAACGGTAAAATTAGTTCTATGCTATTGGTCATCGAATTTGCCTAATTGTATACATGCCGTTGGTTTCGCAAAACTTGCTTTGAAATGCTATTGTCAGAGCTATTTCCATCCAAATTCCGAAGGTACCCTTGGCCTATCTTCCTCCATCAAATTTTGCTTCTGCCTCCACACGACTAGCCATCACTTCTAGATCCCAACGTGGATGCAGCTAGGACTGTAAACGAGTCAAGCTCGAGCGAGCTTGGCCTTCTAGACTCAACCTTACTAGAAACTCGAGCCGAGCTCGAATTAGGGTCCGAGTCTGAACCTAGTCTCGAGCTCGGCTCGTTGAAACTCAATAACAATTAAAATAATTTATTATACACTATTTTTCAATAATAAGAAAATTTTGAGTTCGAGCTCAGCTTTAGTAAACTTGATAACAGTCAAAATAATTCAAACATACACTAATTTTCAACAATAAGAAAAACTCAAGCAAACTCAGTAAGAGTTAATATGTATCACTATTTAAGTTCGAATCGAGACTCACAAACTATTCGAGTTTGGCCCGGTGAAATTCGCGAGCTCGAGATCAAACTCGAGTTTGCTCGTTTAAAGTTCAAGCTGAGCTCTCGAATCGGGCCTAGAACAAGTCGAACTCAAGCAGCTCGCGAGCTTGAAGCTTTTTTGCAGTCTTAGATGCAGTAGTACTTGGCTTGCCGAAGGCATCGTGCGCACTCTAGCACGCCACAGAGGTGTTTAGGTCGGCTAGATAACCGGCCATCGTGCGCGTCGCACCATTGGCATGCTTGGGGGTTATTTATATTTGCTACGGCGGATAGCTTTTAGTTAAAAATAAATAGTAGTGGTTAGAAAACGTGGTTTTTAGAAGGAGGAATAAATGGTGGAAAAAGTAAATGAGAGATGCGTGTATGAGATGGAGGCAAGAGGAGTGAAGTGTAAACCCTGCTTTATTGTCCCAAACCGACTTTCATATTGCTTTCGTGCTTCTTCAAGCAGAAATCAGAAACAGAAGCATGTGCTTCAAAGGGTAGAATAGTCATTTTGAATCAGTCAAAATGCCTTTGACCGTGTCAGAGTGGTATTTTGAGCCAGGTTCGCACAAAAACAGTGGCAAATTTTAAAGTTTGGACAAGCCAGTGCCATGTTGACAACTATATTTCGATGGCACTTCTATAATCTGAGATTTGACCGACGGCATAGAACCAAAATCCCAAAAGAATTGATATGTTTTACTTTCCATAAGCGCCCATTCCAAGTTCACTTTGACATCCAACTCGCTTCAACTTGAAGCCAGTCTCACGTGGGAGGTTTGGTTGTTGCGAGGTCATTAGCCATTTTATTACTAGATGGTAATGTCGGCTGCCGTTAAAATGGCATGTCTGAAAGGTAAACAGACGATAGATTCACATTAAATTGTTGGAAATTTCCGGATGGTAAGCCTTCATTGTCCCGTTAGACTGGTGCCGCTCGATTGGACTAAAATAAACTGATTTATAACTAAAATTGTACTGTAAGTAACTAAAATTATACTATAGCTGATAGTGATTTATTTGACATAACTAAATTAAAAAATTAAAAATAGAAAAACATATTAGCACATCACGAACAATGAAAACGAATACTGGAAAAAAAGAACCAGTAAAAAAACTCAAAAAAGCCAAAAAGCCAGAAAAAAACAAAATTTAGAAATAATAAAAAAAAGCCAGAAGCTCAAACTAAAATAAGCAGACCTGTACCAGAGACTTCAGAGATGCAACTATGACAAAGAGGATCATACAGGCAGGGAAAAAAGCGTACCTCTAATCTAAAGAGGGAAAATAAGTTAGGCAAAACAGTAATTGTTTGATGCACCTTATTTTTTTAGACTACAGCTAATAATTTTTAACTATGGTTAATGGCTTTTGGCTATGTTTTTTGAGACGAAAACACCGACACAAATGGACTCGGGAAATCGTTTGAAAAAACGGCTTCGAGAAACCGTTTGGAGAAACCGTTCCATTAGTTTCAGAGTCCAAATAAGGTAAAGCTAAAAGCTACCCAAAAAGCCCAAAAGAGCATGGCCGTAGCTAGCCTGAAAGATGCCGAACTTTGAACGGTTATATGGTGTAACTAAGCTGAAAGATGCTTAGGATAAAAGGATCGAGCACACACTCCTTGATGAAGTAGATGAGCTAAGAATTAAGATGTTTGTAAGTAACTCACATGAAGCACGTATTGATCTAATCTCTTGTTATAAAAGAAAGCTGAACAAATTTTCTTGCAGTAAACTACAGTAACCCAGCTGACACACACACTTGCCAATTTTTTTTAATAATGTTTTATTTGACAGCAATTTGTCCCCCATCCTCAAAAGGGCAAAAACCAATTAAACAACCAATATTAGTCCAAAATAATAACCAGTAAGTACACGCAATTCACGCAAGGAACTTGTTATTCTATGGTGCCGAATCGGTGTTCAAGAATCAAGAACACACTTGTTTAGTGGCTCCAAAAAAGAACACTTGTTTAGCGATACGGCACGGCCTGCGAGACGCGGATCAGATGCTTGGGCACATGGCCACGAGCTCCTCCTCATTTGACCCTAGATAGATCTAACTAGGGATGAGAGTGGTTCAGGGCCCTAACCCTTGTGGACCAAGTAAATTCCTAGGGGCAACGGGTTGATCCATCTCATATGGATGGAATGGAACCAGTGGCCCAACCGTTCATATGGATCGACCCTTTTTCTTTTTCTTTTTCCATTGTTAATACACAGAATACACAAGCATGTATCTGGTACGATAGGTGAATCTGCACAACCTTCTCGTTTAGCCCGGTATGTGAAGTGACTAACTTGGGGCTTGGGACAAAGTCATTCATCGTGTCGAACTCCTGAAACCAAGAGCAATAAAACGATAAATTCAGTAGTTCAAGGATCAAAAGCATCTTAGAGAGAATGATCGAACCTAAAATCCTAGATTAAGGGATTCCCCCACCAATCCAAAGGAGTAGACATCCCCATTATCTGCGACGACAAAGGTGGTGTCTTCGCCGGCTGAAACATGCACAGCCTTCACATTGCTCAAGCGTTCCACTGCAGTGGGGAGGGCCATGCATTCTTCGTCATCTCCATGTCCCAAACAGCCATTGGTACCCCATCCCCAGGTAAATACATGTCCATCGCAGCCCAGGACGGCGGAGGCATGCCAAGCGCCAGCTGAAATTGACATCGGATTTATTTTGAATGCCTGAAAATGTGCAATCAACTGAAGGATACCCTCGTTTTTCCTGCTGCCATTCCCAGGCTTGCCTCCTAAGCAATAACCTGGGATTTCTCTCGGCTGTAATTATTCTCGCCAACTGAAATGTACCTAAGTACAGGCTTCCAAGAGCCCCCACACCGCTGCTTCAACCACTCCTAAGGACGATCGAGGAGGCGACGGCGGTAGGGATGGATGCGGCCTCGCCGAGGGGTGGGGCATCGAGGAGGCGAGCGGCCGCGGCGCGTTGGCGAGAGGGAGAGCGGCGGCAACGGCGCAGGGCCGAGGCCCTCGCTGGGGGGTCCACTCGAGCCCAAGAATCAATAGGTTCTCGACCCTTTTGTTCCCTTTCTTTTTTGGGCCGCATCTCTGATCCATCTATCTGCAACTTTGGGCTTTGGATCGGGGTGATCTATTGGAGCAGATCGACCCACCCCCACCCCTAGACCTAACTAAGCCCTCATTGTAGAAAATTTTTGGTGCTTAATAATATTTTCTCGATTAAACTCTCCCCGACGGATCGCATGTGAATCGCTGTCTAGACTTGTAGAACCACAAGGGCTCGAGTACCATGAAAAAAGGGTTTTTCTATTGTTGCTATTAGTACTACTAGATAGTACACCGCGCTAGGCCGCGCCTGTACATGCAATGCGGCAATTTTTTGGAGAGTACGTAAGGTGCGTGGCATGGTAGGATTACGTGGTCTTCTCTTTAGATAGGAATGGAACACGAAGGTTTCGGTGCCAATCGTTTATCTGACATAGCACGGTGTGCTGTTAGGTGGTAGACATACAGTATTATAGTACTGATGCTTAATTGCCGATAGTATTAATCCGGTATGGGTGTTGGGCGAGGTGGTTGGGCCAGCTTCTCTGGGTTCTGGCATGTTGTTGCTTGTTTGGGTGGTTTGTTTTGAATGGTATTTACTTCTTTCTTGAGGAAATTTTGCTTAGAACACACAGGCCTAACATGTATCGGGAGGTATGCGGCCCATATAGTAATTTGGAGTAGTGAAGAACCCATTCGTGTACTAAATTAGTAAGAATCATACCTGGTTTTTCTATTGGTCATTTTTCTATTTTAAGCTATGAATAAACCAAATGTCTTGCTCCATGGACCTTAAGCTTTTAGCTTTGGTTATTAGTTTTTGATTGAAATTGTACTGTAACAACGATTAGTTTTTCTAAATCATTCAATTAAAAGAAAATTAAAAATAAGAAAAATTGAAAAAAAAATCATTTCATTAAAGACAATGCAAAGGAATAAGATGAAAAAAAAGAGAAAGCACAAAAGCAAAAAAAAATAAAATTAGAAGCTGACGCGTTCCAAATCACTGGTTTAAATCAATCGAAGGCAAAAAAAAAATCCCGAAGATAAAGACATTTGTTTAGCTATGTCGTATGTCCTGCTTTTCGCACTTTGGCATAGCAGGGTAAACAACTAAACACTGATAGGCAGACATGATATGATTGCATCAAAATAGTGGTGGTTTGCTACAAAGATTAGTCCATATAATACGCATTCATAGTGTTGTATTGTTCTATATAATTTATAGGTAGTGCGAGTGGCACATGGATTCTTAACTTGATTGCAGGCATCATTATATATAAGCAAAATAAACTGCCTGTACACGGTAGTGTCCATAAGTCTTAAGCACATAGATTAGGCCACCATTCACTGGTGACTGTGTTGCTTAATTTGGCAAGCTGCATTTCCATGCCCATGCGTAAAAGCAAGTCGATGCTTATCCAAAATACTGGCCACTTCGCATATATGTGATAAGGTATGCGGCGAGCAGGATGCTATACGGTAAAATACTTCACATGGGCGATAGATTTAACATTCATGCCTATAATAGGAACAAAAGAAGGAAATTACCATAGCGAAGAATTGATTTTGTCAATCAAAAGAACAGAAAAGATACACGGTTACAGATAAGACCTGTCGGATGTAGTTTGGGCTGAGGCATCCATATTGAGCCTTTTCATTGCCGTTGACCTGAAAGCAATATTTTTGTGGCATTATATATGAGCTAAAACATGAGATATTCATTTTAGGTTTTGTTAAAGAAGTATGAAGTAGATAATATATGTCTATTACTTGCCGTCATGCTTGGAGGTAATTGCAATATGTCCACTTTCTGAAGCAGGACCTTGGTGTTTTTCAAGTGAAGCAGGTTGGCTGTCAATGAGTGGAGCAGAAGAACTACCAGTGTGCTCAGTAATAGAATACATACATTTCAGCAGCTTATGACGGCCAGCAGGAGCAGGCGGCGCAATAGGTTCAAGGAGAAGCGGCGTCATCGAGTCAACCTGAAATGAGGTTTTGACCCTCTGTAATGATCCACATGAGCCACCATGGACTCAGATTATAGCGGCAGCCATACAACCTTGTTATTTCTGGGCGTATGAATCCTTTGACACCTGCAGCAACTGCTGTCAAAGCTAAAGTGAGCACAACTAATTGTTCGGCCATATCGCCAAAGGAGACGAATTTAGCCACAGGCGCATCGTCTTTTGCAATAATTGAAGGATCCACGCCAAGAACAGCTATCTTACATCTGAAATGTAGCGATTTGGAAATGCATGACCATGAAATATATATTACAGGGGTCCATGCTATTTTATAAAGAATATTGTCTTATAGATGCGAAATTACTTTGGCTTTGCTGTGATTAGTAGACATCGTGGCCAGTTGTATTTGTTATGAATTGGATACACTGTTCCCTTGCAGGATCTACAACCCATGTACCACCAATTTTCATTTGGAACAAGGCTTTTGATAGTTATGCCCATAATATAGGGAAGGCCCGAGTACGACACCACATTCCCTCTGACTCCCACCTTCACCATCCTCCCGTACAGTGCCACCGCCTGCTTCACGTTGTCGCCCTCCGCGCACAGCCCAGCGAGCAGGCAGCTGTAGGTTGGCACGCTCGGGAACAGCCCGTTGCGCAGCATGCCGACGAGGAAGCCCCCGAGCTCAGGGTCGCCCGCGCCGCAGGCGCCGTTGATGAGGATGGAGAAGGTCCGCTTGTTGGGCCACAGCGCGGTGCCCCCCCATCCGGCCGCCAACCGAGCGCGCCGCGCATCGGGCGGCGTATGGCGCTGCTGGCTGGCCGCCCTGGCCGCGTGGGCGCCGCTTTCGGCCGGAGCGAAGCGGACCGCCGCCACCGATTTTCCCGCGGAAGGATAGGCCGGCCGCGATCGCTCACTCGGCCGAGCCCGCATCGCTCCAACTATTTTCCAGCAATTTTCTAATTTCCAAAATCCAGAAAAATCCAAATAAATCCTAGAAAATCACAGAAAATCCCAAAATTCCCAAATTTCACCACTTTGCTCGAATAATATCCTCGACCCATTTTTGGTCTCCACTCCCCAAGTTCATCCCGATAAATTTCTGAAATTCCTACTTGGAGATTTATGCATTTTACTCCTTTTAAATAGTTTATTTTTCCTCGCTTGATTAGTCTCAAGTGGATTTACTTATTTTACGTGTTTGCGCTTAGTGTCGAGATTTCTGAGGTTCCAGTGGATCCACAGGATCCAGAGCTTCTTCGTTCGAGCTAGCCGAGATCATCCAAATCAACGGCAAGTCTCAAATCCTTTGATCATATTGTAACCCATGATGTTTTATTATGCTATTATGTTATTTGCATTGAGCTAGTTTTGAAATGTTAGTTTAAAATAAAATAAAATGTTTAGAATGACATGTTATATAGTTAAACCTACCACCGACAAATGCCATGTTAAACTTGTAGCCATGCCTTTGTAACCCTAGAAATAATTATCTGTTAATCTAAATAATCAGAGGTTGTTATTATCATGCAAAGTCTTACACTAATAAGGTTGTGGTCATGGGCCAATAGACTTTAGAAAACCCAAATCTAGGCGAGGTAGTATGGGATGCCGTGCCCTAGGCTGAGTATGTCGACGTACAAGATAGGTAAGGGGTGTGGTGCGCCGCAGACGGTTTCGCCCGCTTCTACCTTGGGTTGTAAGGTCGTGGACTGACTGTGGTTGCGGACTGGGAAAAATATATGACCGCACTCGACGCCGAGCAAATGACATGGTAGTCGCCAACCACGTGGAGTTGACTTGTCAACACCGGTTTAATAGCCGCTCAACTCGATTGAAACTCTACGGGTGTTGAGAAGTAGGTGTTTGAGTAATTAGGTTAGGCAGCCGTCTGCGGTGCCTAACAACGGTAAAATTCACTCGGCGGACGCTTGTTCCCCTCCTGTGTGTGTGTGTGTGAGCCGCACTGAGTGAATTCTACGGGTAGAGCCTATATAAAGAATTGAGCAGTTGAAACGACCGGGCTTCCTTAACTCACCATGAGGGTTAAGGATCGTGTGGGTAAGCCGAGCAAACTCGCAGAGTCAAATAAATGGTATTCGAATACGCCGTGCTTCCAAGCATCGAGCCGTGTCACTTGGGTGATTCCAGTAGCAAAGCTCAAGTAGTTTTGTACATGCTTTAACTTGATTAGTTGGTTAATTAATTTTCGATGAAAACCCCTGAGCTCTTGAGAAGTAGTTTTGGGTCCGTGTTATTAAAATGTTTATAAATAAAACTGCATCCACTCAAAGTAATAAACCAAGTATACTCCCCTCCCATTATGATTCCGTGCATGTAGTAAGGTAGAGTCCCTTTGGGGCTTGCTGAGCCGGTTGTTAGGCTCACGGCTTGCTTAATCTACTTTTTAGAGGATCAAGACGAAGGTGAGGGTCTCCCTGTTGAGGAAGTCCCAGAGGATCTCTTCTTCGACGAGGACCCGTGGCTTTAGGTCTTCGCCGCGCTCAAGCGGATCTTGGAGTTTTTGTAATGTAAATTATACTTTGGGCTTACACGCCCCGCTGTCAAAATCTGGATGTTATTCCATATGTTAAATATATGCTGGACTTTTGTTGTAAGCATGCAATGGTATACTCTTGCGCGACATTTCATAACTGTTCATGCGTGAGTAGTTGCGAAGGGTCGTGAACCAGACGCTACCGGAAACGGGGCGTTATAAGAAGTGGTATCGAGCGTGCTCTTTGACCGTAGGATAAGACCTAAGGTAAACTAGGAAGCGATTCTATCGCAAAATTTACTTTAAGCCATAAAAGGGTTTTACAAAATTATAAGGATATTGCTGTCTTTTCCTCTCTTGTTGCTACCTTATCGATCTTAGTTTATTTTCGCTAAGTTTTGCTTTTGCAAAATGTTTATCGCTTCTTTCTTGCCGGGCCAAAATTTCGTTTCTTAGCGCTAGAAGAGCAAATGGTGTTCGCTAGAATAGATTGACCTGAGCAGCTTATAGTGCCTTTGTAATGTAAAGTGTGTATTCATGAACCCTAAGTGGTTTTGTACCACTTGCATATTGTAAATCTATGTTCATTATCTTTTATGTTGTTTGCTTAATTATCAATGATTCCCGTATTCAAAGCTTTCTCCGTCCCTTTCGCTCTCGTTCTTATCTTTTCACCCTATACTTGCCTTGAAAAATTCAAATCTTACTTATCTACTCTTGATTGCCAAAGCCACGCAAAGCTAATCTCTAATTCCCAATTGGCGATGGACCCAGACAGCAGAGTGGTCGGACTAACGGGTGGTGCACTGCCATCGATCCGCCCACACTTGCCAAAGATAATGGCAATGATGGAACAGTAATCGTCACCAAGGAGAATGTAATATTTTGAAAGTACTAGATCAGCATGCCCGACTTCTTGAACAACTAGCAACCGGATCACCAGCGCATAAGGTGGAAGTAATGTTCCTCGGATGGTTCTCCAATTTCCACCCGATGGGCGACTTTTTGAAGACACGCCCACGGTCTTTTCTACCTCACCGATCCCCTAGTGGCCGAGGACCGGCTTGTGGATGTGGAAAGGAAGCTTGACACTGCATTTATGTGATGATAAGGAGAAGGTATCATATGCATCCCACGATTCTGGTGCTGCGGCAACCTGGTGGATCAACTATCGCACTGCGCAATGCATAACTCGGCTTGGGAAGAATTTTCAAAGGCCTTTCGCAAGGCACACATACCGATGGTATCATGGAAGCCAAGCGCCGGGAATTCCGGCACTTAAGCAAGGTGGACGACAATTATGGAGTACTTGCACCAATTCAACCACCTTTCTAGATTTGCTCAGATGATGTTGATAATGAAGAAAAGAAAATGAGCAAATTCCGAGCAGATTATAATGATCCTTGAAATTTCATATCTCACCATGAAATTCAAGGACCTACATGATATGGTAGATAGCCCGATCAACTCGTAAGAGGCTAGAGGTGAGATGGAAGATTACAGAAAGCGTAAGCAAGACACAAATCCCGCCTTCCTCACCAAAGTGCTCGTGAGAAACAAGACTACGGGATCGTCGTCCTTTCGATCCCAACCTTCCCACAATTTGTGATGCTACCAAAACCCGATGCGGGCGGTCCGCAGATGCCACCCTTACCACTTGCTATCAAATGCCCTACCTGCGGTGGCAACCATCTTGCCAGCGCCTGTCCACGGAGGTCAAATGCCTGTTTCCACTGTGGTGAGATTGGGCACTACAGAGACCAGTGTCCCCGGAAGAACTTGCCATCAGATGCAGCCAAGCTACAAGTCCAAAACCAGCAGCAGCAAGAACCACAGACACAAGCAGGCTCCGGCACCCCCAAAGGAGGTCTCTTGCAGATCAAGGCAGCCGGACCTCAATCTCCAGCAGGCACAGCCAACTTCACATCTGCAGGCAGAGGCAGAGGCCGCACTAGACCCACTTTCTATGCAAGGGTGAATCATGTGTCCGCTGAAGATGCGGCTGGAGCTAGTGATGTCATTGCAGGTATGTTCCCAATTAACTCTATACCTGCATTGATTTTATTTGACCCTGGTGCAACGCATTCGTTTATTTCGAAGAGCTTTGTTTTGAGAAACCAATTGCCTTCTGTTTCGTTGCCAAGACTTTATGTGGTTGAAACCCCTGGGGTTAGAATGGAGTCCCACAGTGGGTGTGCTGGACTTAATGTGCAAATCCAAGGGGTAGAGTTTAGAGCGATTTGTTCTGACTAGATATGTCGTGACTAGATGCCATTTTGGGCATGAATCAAGCTAGCCAAGAATAAAGGCAAAGTAGATTGTGAGATCAAAACAAGATTATTGGTAAACCTCGAAGGTCGGAAAGTGGTAGTAAAAGCGACCGAGAAGTGTTAAAGGATGCAAGAAAGCGCATGATTAACATGCTAGCGCTACACACGATCAAGTGCCGATGGTACAAGAGTATCCAGATGTATTCCCGGAAGAATTACTGAGCGGACTTCGATGCACAAGTAGAACTTGCTATAGAATTGATCCTGCACAAAGCCAATTGCCAAGCATCAATACTGAATGTCACCGCTGAACTGAAAGAACTCAAGAGACGCTTGGATGAATTGCAAGAGAAAGAGTTTATTCGACCAAGTGTTTCGCCTTGGTCGCCCTGATCTTGTTTGTGAAGAAGAAGAGTGGAGAATTAAGAATGTGTGTTGACTACAGAGGTTTAAATGCTGTCACAATTAAAAACAAGTACCCTTTGCCCGAATTGATGATCTGCTTGATCAACTTAAGGGCGCCAAGGTATTCTCCAAGATCGATTTGCGCCGGGCTACCACCAACTTAAGATCCGAGAACAAGATCGAGAGAAAACGACCTTTATCACCAGATATGGCTTATATGAGTTCACAAGCAGTGCCCTTTGGTTTAACCAATGCGCCACTTATTTCATGAATCTTATGAATCGGTGCATATGGATCAACTGGACCGATTCGTGATTGTCTTCATAGATGACATCTTGATATACTCCAAAGACGAAGAAGAGCACAAGAAGCATCCGCATATGGTATTAACCGATTGAGAGAACATCGCTTGTACGCCAAATTCGACAAATGCGCTTTTGGTGAAAGAAGTTGCTTTCTTGGGTCATGTCATATCGTAAGATGGAGTCAAAGTTGATCCGTAAAAGATAGTCGCGATCATGGAATGGAAACAACCCAAGACAAAGGATGCAGTGAGAAGCTTTCTTGGATTGGCGAGGCTATTATCGCGATTCATAGAAGGATTCTCCACGATTTCGCGTCGCTCACTCAACTATCAAGAAAGACAAGCCATTCACATGGACAAATGCTTGCGAAGAGAGTTTTCGCCATCAAGACCAAGTTGACAACGACACCAGATCGATTTTGCCCAATCCGAAAAAGAGTTCCAAATCTATTGTGATGCTTCAAAACAAGGTTTGGGATGTGTGCTCATGCAACACGGAAAAGTCGTTGCATATGCTTCAAGACACTAAGGCCACATGAAGAAAATTACCCAACACACGATTTAGAGCTAGCACTGTGGTGCACGCTCTCAAAATTTGGCGACACTACTCGCTAGGAACTCGTTGTGAGATATTCTCGGATCACAAGAGCTTGAAGTATCTGCTCACACAACCGAGTTGAATATGAGACAACGCAGATGGTTAGAATTGATCAAAGACTATGATGTTGATCTTCAATATCATCCGTAAAGCCAATGTGGTTGCCGATGCCCTCACCAAAAGTTCGACAAGACAAGCCTAATACCACGAGTATCCACCGAGTTACAAAGAGATATACTGCGATCGAATTTGGTAATCACAGAACAAGGCAAGATGACAAAGATTAGAACTTCAACCGTTGTTGACGGATCAAATTAAAGCAAAGACAAGATAAAGATGAAGAGATTCAAAAGCTGAAAAGAACGCTCAAGAAGGAGATTTATCGAGTATGCGATAGACGAACATGGAATCCTTACCTTCCGTGGACCGCTATTGCATACCCGATGAGAAGGAATTAAGAGAATTGATCCTATCCAAGCCCATTCATCTCAATTTTCAATTCATCCAGAGGCACCAAAATGTACCAAGATTTGAAAAAGAAGTATTGGTGGAACTCGATGAAGAAAGAAGTGGCGAGAATATGTAGCTAAATGTGATGTCCACAACAGATCAAAATAGACCACCAAAACTATCAGATTGTTCTGCCTTTACCCATCCCCGAATGGAAATGGGATAGTATTGGCATGGACTTCATCATCGACTTCCTAAGACTCGTGAAGGATATGACGCTATCTGGTCATTATTGATAGATTGACCAAGGTGGCTCATTTCCTTCCGATCAAGGCACTTATGGGAAAGATAAGCTTGCAGAGTTATATTTGACAAAAATAGTGACACTACATGGAGTCCCCAAGAAGATTGTTTCATGCAGAGAGCACAATTCACCTCCAAATTTTGGGAAAAACTCCATGAGGCTATGGGTACCGATTTGAACTTCATTTCAAGATATCACCCATGCATGATGGACAAACAGAGAGAACCAAACAGATTCTAGAGGACATGTTGAGAGCTTGCGCAATTGTATATGGAGCAGATGGAATACTTGTTTACCATTTGCTCAATTTTCATATAATAATAGTTATCGCTAGTATCCAAATGGCCCCATTTGAAGCATTATATGGCGTAAAATGCAGGACACCTCTGAACCAGTCGACATCGAGAACGCCAACTCATTGGACCTCAAATTGCTCAAGACGCAGAGGCACATGTCGAATTGTCAAAGATAGACTCAAAATGGCACAAGACCGATGTAAGGGCTATGCAGATAACCGTGAGAAAAGATTTGAGCTTTGAAATTGGAGATTTTGTCTATATCAAAGTCACCCGCTCAAGATAGTCAAGAGGTTTCAAGTCAAAGGCAAATTAGCACCGAGATATGTGGGACCATTTCAAATAATCGGAAGAGTTGGGGAAGTAGCTTATCAAGTGCAGCTCCCACCCAACTTATCAAGAATACACAACGTGTTCCACGTATCCCAGCTTCGAAAATGTCTACGCCAACCCACAGATGAAGTACCGTTATCAGACATTGAATTACAAGATGACTGCACATATGCTGAAGAACCACTACAAATACTTGAAATGACAGAAAGGCAACTCAGAAACAAGAATGTCAGATTTTGCAGAGTACAATGGAAGAATCATACGGCAGATGAGTCCACTTGGGAAAGAGAGACCGATTTACAGCGGGATTTTCCCAACTTATTCCTCGACTGCAGGAATCTCGGGTCGAGATTCTTTTAAGGGGTAGGTTGAAACACCTCGTAAAAGTTCAAAATACAAATTTTTGCAAAATTTAGTTTGCATTTGAATTCTTGCTCAATTCGGAAATTTCGTGATTTCCGCTTCCTATTTTGGCCGGGCGTCTTCTCCTCTCCCCGACGTCTTTTCTCCTGGCGCTTCATCTCTCCGGGCGCCGCGCCTGCAGCGCTTTCCTCGCCTCGCGCGACGCTGACGCCGCTCCTCCCGCGCAAGGAAGCTTAGCGCCGCCCCTCCTCCCGCCTTATCTCCACGCCGCGGACCCCACTTGCCACCCCATCTCCTCGCTCATCTTCTCGCGAGGCAATGTGCCGTGTCCAACTTCCTCTCGCCATCGCATTCTTCTCCTTCTCGCGAATTCTTCTCAC
Organism: Dendrocalamus sinicus; assembly: GCA_036346575.1. Taxonomy (NCBI): domain Eukaryota; kingdom Viridiplantae; phylum Streptophyta; class Magnoliopsida; order Poales; family Poaceae; genus Dendrocalamus; species Dendrocalamus sinicus. Next base: position 12,767,198 of record CM070641.1, on the reverse strand, counting down.
AGGAGTCAATCAACCGTACAAGCTAGCAGAGAGACTCGCCACCTCCTCTCACAAGCTCGCAGCCCATTAATGCCTCTCATCTCTTCGCTAACGTAGCCCCGGCGTACCGCAAATATATCCCGCAAGGAAACCGACTTACACCGGCTATAAAACCCAATTACGGTGACCTTAAGCCTCCTAGTACCCTCACAAACCTCCTCCTCGATTAATCGAGCTTTCATCGCCTCTGTGGCCGCATCGCGCCCCGAGCCCGTGAACCCTAACCCTAACTCTTGATTCCGTCTACCATATTTCAATTCCTTGCCTTTGGTATAGCCTTTAGTATATGCTAATCATCATGGTACACCAATTGCTCAAGAGCATTTGATTATAAGCTTGGCCGCGACGACCGTAGGTCGCCGGGCCTCACCGTGGCTAGCTCACCCGGTTATTCCCGAGCCGCCAATTTCTCCAATATGATCTTTAGGCTCTAAAGATGGTTAAATAGCAGCCCAATTAGCTCAAGCTTCTAGAATCCTTGATCGCGCCGTGGATGCCATCGCTTCTCCATCGCCCGCGACACTCTCACTCACCCGCAGCGCTTGCAATAGCCCAAAATGGAAACACCATCGCCGACCGCTTTTGGTGTTAGCCACACCGCGAGCAGATCCGCTCTCCCTGTGCCACGGCGGCGGGCTCGCTTTGCCGCCGAGCCGAGTGGGAGGAAGACGACGACGCCACCGCCGATCGTTGTCGATTATCCGTCGAGCGTTGGATCATTTCATACCGCCGCCGCTCTCCTGCGTCGCAGCCGCCGGATCTCCGCCCGCATCGCGCCCACTCGCTCCACCCCATCCGGCCGCCAACCGAGACGCGCGCCGCGCGATCGGGCGGCGTGGCGCGCCTGGCTTCGCCGCCAAGTGCGCGCCGCGCGCGCCGCCGCCGAGCGAAGCGACGGCCCGGCCGATTTTCCGCACGGAAGGATAGGCCGGGCCGCGATCGCTCACTCGGCCGAGCCCTGCATCGCTCCAACTATTTTCCAGCAATTTTCTAATTTCCAAAATCGAGAAAAATCCAAATAAATCCTAGAAAATCACAGAAAATCCCAAAATTCCCAAATTTCACCACTTTGCTCGAATAATATCCTGGACCCATTTTTGGTCTCCACTCCCCAAGTTCATCCTGATAAATTTCTGAAATTCCCTACTTGGAGATTTATGCATTTTACTCCTTTTAAATAGTTTATTTTTCCTCGCTTGATTAGTCTCAAGCTGGATTTACTTATTTTACGTGTTTACGCTAGTGTCGAGATTTCGGAGGTTCCAAAGCAGTCACAGATCCAGAGCTTCTTCGCTCGAGCTAGCGAGATCATCCAAATCAACGGCAAGTCTCAAATCCTTTGATCATATTGTAACCCATGATGTTTTATTATGCTATTATGTTATTTGCATTGAGCTAGTTTTGAAATGTTAGTTTAAAATAAAATAAAATGTTTAGAATGACATGTTATATAGTTAAACCTACCACCGACAAATGCCATGTTAAACTTGTAGCCATGCCTTTGTAACCCTAGAAATAATTATCTGTTAATCTAAATAATCAGAGGTTGTTATTATCATGCAAAGTCTTACACTAATAAGGTTGTGGCTGCGGCCAATAGACTTTAGAAAACCCAAATCTAGGGCAGGTAGTATGGGATGCCGTGCCCTAGGCGGAGTATGTCGACGCACAAGATAGGGTAAGGGGGTGTGGTGCAGGCGGTTTGCGCCCGCTTACCTTGGGTTGTAAGGTCGTGGACCGACCAGGTTGCGGACTCGGGGAAAAATATATGACCGCACTCGACGCCGAGCAAATGACATGGTAGTCGCCAACCACAGGAGTTGACTTGTCAACACCGGTTTAATAGCCGCCAACTCGATTGAAACTCTACGGTGTTGAGAAGTAGGTGTTTGAGTAATTAGGTTAGGCAGCCGTCCGCGCGTGCCTAACAACGGTAAAATTCACTCGGCGGACGCTTGTTCCCCTCCTTGTGTGTGTGTGTGTGAGCCGCACTGAGTGAATTCTACCGGTAGAGCCTATATAAAGAATTGAGCGTTGAAACGACCGGCTTCCTTAACTCACCATGAGGGTTAAGGGATCGTGTGGGTAAGCCGAGCAAACTCGCAGAGTCAAATAAATGGTATTCGAATACGCCGTGCTTCCTAAGCATCGGAGCCGTGTCACTTGGGTGATTCCAGAGCAAAGCTCAAGTAGTTTTGTACATGCTTTAACTTGATTAGTTGGTTAATTAATTTTCGATGAAAACCCCGAGCTCTTGAGAAGTAGTTTTGGGTCCGTGTTATTAAAATGTTTATAAATAAAACCGCATCCACTCAAAGTAATAAACCAAGTATACTCCTCCCATTATGATTCCGCATGTAGTAAGGTAGAGTCCCTTTGGGGCTTCTTGAGCTTGGTTGTTAGGCTCACGACTTGCTTAATCTACTTTTAGAGGATCAAGGCGAAGGTGAGGGTCTCCTGTTGAGGAAGTCCCGAGAGGATCTCTTCTTCGACGAGGACCCGTGGCTTTAGGTCTTCGCCGCGCTCAAGCGGATCTTGGAGTTTTTGTAATGTAAATTATACTTTGGGCTTACACGCCCCGCTGTCAAAATCTAGATGTTATTCCATATGTTAAATATATGCTGGACTTTTGTTGTAAGCATGCAATGGTATACTCTTGCGCGACATTTCATAACTGTTCATGCGTGAGTAGTTGCGAAGGGCCGTGTCCGTACGCGCCCCTGGAAACGGGGGCGTTACAGGCCACAGCGCGGTGCCCCGCATCCAGCGCAGGACACCGAGCGCGTCGGCGAGGTGCCCCCCGCGGCAGTACCCCTTGGCGAGGGTGTTGCAGGAGACGACGCTGGGGAGCCCGGGTGCCAGGCCGCGCATTGCGTCGAGCAGGTTGTGCGCGGCGGCGAGGCGGCCGAGCGGGCAGAGGCAGTGGAGGAGGACGTTGAAGGTGGCGGCGTCGGGAGGCGGGGCGCCCGCGCGGAGCGCGCGGGAGAAGCGAGCGAGGGCGCCCGATGGGCAGGACTGGGCGTGCGAGGCGAGGTCGCGGTTGAGGCGCGCGGTGGGCAGGAAGGTGCCACCGGAGGACGCGTCACCGGCTGCGGGGGTGTCAGGGCGCCGGGCGGGCAGGCGAAGGAGGCGGTGGAGAGGAAGGCAATATGGCGGCGGGAGGCAGCGTCGGGGAGGGGTGAGGAAGGGAGGGGCAGCTATTTGGACGACGCCATGGGAAGCGCATCGAGCAGGCACCGAGGTGGGTGGCGGGGGAGCGGACGAGCCGTATCACGTTCTAGACTAAATTTGCTAAAAAAAACTTAAATAGTAGAAATAATATGACCTAAATTATCTTAATGACTCTTTTTCTTCTGTCTCAACTAAAGATTCATTCAGAATTGTTATAGCACTTGTAGCTCATTATGATTTAGAGCTGCATCAGATGGATGTTAAGATGGCATTTCTTAATGGCGACTTGCAAGAGAATGTTTACATGGCTCAACCGGAAGGTTTTATCGTGGAAGGCAAGTAGCATATGGGATGTCGACTTAAGAAATCCACTAGTAGTGTGACCATGCTAACGCTACGGTAAAATATAAAACAAGATAAAATTTGTAAAAAATAAAACGAACAATCAGATTCATTAAGATTCACGTCTCATATATTGTATAACCAAATATTTTTGTCACATAATGTCAGACCCAGATTTTATAATCCGGAATCTACTGTGTCTAGCTGCACTATTCCCTGGATCAGTAGATAGTGCACACAGTTACAGTAATGGACATCAAATTACATATCATACGGAAGCATAAATAAAATAGTAGACTTAATCATAGGCCGATTAGGCTGAAATCAATAAATTGCAGCAGCGGAAGAACAAAGCACATAGATGGGACCTTCAGGACATGCCCACAGGCAACCAACTAGAGGTTCGCGACCTAGCCCTTGACATCTTTATCTTCTCTGCCAGCTTATCCAATCTTGTTGCTGAGGCGAGGTGATTTAATTCCTGATTCTGAATTTTATCGCAAAAGCGAGTGTGAGCACTCCAACCCCGTGTTCTCGCGAGCCAATACACAGAATGCAAGTAGATAGTATGCATGGCTTATCAAAGGAAGGCTCGGGTTATTTTATTTTGCGTAGAGTGCTTTTGAATACAATTACTTAAAAATTTCCTAAGACCTAGCAGTTTGAACCAAATCATAATGGGTGAAAAGAATGCAATATCATTAATAGTGATACAGATTTTTCGTTCACCATATATGGCATCTGCACCATATGCTTATTTGCCAGCGTTATAAACGCTTAACTTACCACTGGGACGACACCCAGGACAATTCAAACCAGTACCATCTGCAGTCCTTCACTTTTTCAATACCACCCACAAAGTTTTTGAAATAGAACTATATCTAGTTAAGTTCCCATGTCTGCCCTTGACCGTGGGCACGGCTATTCGAATAGTTTTGACTCTGCAGAGTTTGTACACTTTCACCACAAGAGACAATCATCTCATTGCCCCACACGATTCCTTAGAAGTGTGGTTGAGTAGACTATCACAGTGACTTTTCAAAATATCTAATCCCTTCTCTCATCTCACCTTATGGGTAGCCGCCCACTTGCGGTGGGTCCCATCTATGCGCGGGATGTTTCCCCCCACAGTTACTAACGCAGCCGGGCTTCTCAACTCCCCGCAACGCTTAGAACATCCGGGGAAAACTTCACCCTACACTGGTGTCCCTTCAGGCCCCCTTGCCATAGCGTAGCCCCATCAATCCACTACCAGTGAGATGAGTCCGGAGTTCGATAAGTCTACTTAGCCAAGTTGTACTTTACAGACTTGTGGTTGTACTATTTTACACAGGAGGTCATGACAAGATTCAGTCCTTAATGGTATCTGGGCGGTTCTACCACAAACCACACTCTCGTGCACCACTGCACCATACCCCCATCCATCCGCCCAGATAAATAAGCAATTTGAGGTTTTTGGGAATATAAAATAACCATATCCAGCATACACCAGTCATTACGACCATGACTACCCAACCAATTTTTCTCAGGATTAAAAGTGATACTTGGGGGCAATTTCTTGCCCCAGGTTCCTAAACAATGCTAAGCATGGCATATAATTAAGGACTTATTTTCGAAAGCTAACCATTATAAAGTTTTCCACTAGGCGACAAGGCTCACATATGCAATATACCAAAGAGGGGTGTAATACTTAGTCAAGTTGAACGATGGGCATATAGCTAAACTTTTAAATCAACATATTTTGCACATAATAACAGATGCAATTTGATAATTTAAACGAAAGTAATTTGCATAAAATGTAGGTTCAACATGATCAAAGTATTGACTCGCCTGGCGCGGTTTACCGCGGTCTTGAGCTCACACAATGCTTGCTCTTGAGCTTTTGGTCTCTATCTTCACTCCAAGCTTAATCTTGCTGGATCCACTGAATCTTCACGACTTCCAATTTCTAATTACGCGACAAACGACTGAATCCAAATAAAAGCAAATAACTCAAAAAGATCCAAATAAATCCGAATAAACTCAATTTAGTTTATTACGAGTTAATGGGTGATTCGGTGATTTGAGGCAAGGTTGGTAATAGCATACGATAACTTGGTCTTTTTATTGATAATCTCTTTTTATTATTTTGTTATTTATCAAGGAAGTTCCATGAGTCGGGTTAGACCTATAGACTGATGCAGGAGTTTAGTGTACAAATTTTAGCTTTAGGGTATGCATTCCTTGCAACTCAAAGTTATGGTAAAGGCAAACTGGGTGATGGATGAGATCTGTACTTATTCTATAAATCTTTTAGTCGAAGGTATTATAACATTTGGATATCTTTATTAAGTTTTTAGAATAATCTCTAATATAGGCTTTTACTATTAATTAGATTAAGATAAATAGCAAGGGCTCAATATTTATTCTTATATGGTAATTAATTAGAATTTAAATATCTAATAATCCCATTATCATTTTTTATGTATCTTCATTCATAGCTAGGCTAAATTTAAGTTGAATTAGGATCCACTCATATGGGTCCTAACTTGTTATATATACAATTATGCTTAATACTATTATGTACTAAAGCTAGTGTCAAGATTTAATTAGTGGTACCATTATCATTTTATTTGCACCTTTGTTATTATTAAGCTTAGCTTTATTTAAAATTTATTTACCTACCAAGGCTTGATTTACACAGTTATATTTCAATATTTGCTTATTGGCAAAACCTTCCATACCAAAACATTTAATGGTGCATGGTAAATATTGGGCATAGATTTTTAATTATAATTAAGGGTAGTCCTTAATTTAGAGCCTTGATTTCATGTCTAGATATAATTTCCAAACCTTTACCTTTATTTGGAATTTCTCTTCAATTATGACTTTTACTCAATTTGAATACCTAACCGAAGAAATGGGTCTTTGTTAATGCCTTTAATTAGTATTCAGTCTAGGAGTTAGTTATTCGAATAGCATTACTTATTCATATATATAACAACTAATCCACATTTAAATATTAAGCAATATGGTCTTGTGGCCTAATTTTGCAAATGGTTAGTTTCTACATCATTCTCTAACGTACAAGGATTCATGATTTACATGTGCAATAGACTTCTATTTTATAGGTTATCATTCCATGTGAGCATTTACCTAAGTTATACTCCCACTAACTCTTTTAATTGGTAAAGATTTACTATAATTACTCAATTTCTAGTTGTTAGAATATCATGGAGGCTTGAACCTACACACTAGTCCTAACTAATACCTCACTATACTTTAAGTTAGTAACTTAGGGTTTAATGCACAAAGTTAAAAGATTATTAGCTACTACATGTAATATTTAATTCATGTTTAAGTATTTATTAGGCTTATTTATTCCCTAAATAAATTTTACATTTCTTCTAAGTCTTTTGCCTAATTTTTTCTTAATTGGATTGCATCACAAAAGCTGAAAACAAAAATGGGGCAACATCGTGTGGCTGCTGAGTTCGAACTCAAGACCAGTGGCAATGGGCTAATGCATTCACTCGGCTAACCATCTGGGCTCTCGGTGTTTCGCATCTTATCGGGGAAGCCAAATGCAAATGAGCCGAGGCGTAGCGTCAGAAACAGGGAGCCGGGCGCGGTCGGCGGCGGCGTTGCCGGCGAGTGGCGGTCGGAGGGTGGGGTCGGAGATGACCAAAATGGATTCCTGGTGCCGCGTTGAAGCCGAGTGACAAGTCGGTGGGGACCGGGGAGCTTGGTGGCGGGCTGGCGGCGTGTGACGGCGGCGGCGTGGGAAGGAGCCTCCGTCTTGGCGCGAAATCTGACCACGGAAGCGCGGGGAAGGCCAGGAATAGGATTGTGACGTCCTAGGGAAGGTGTGGGGAGCGGGAATCGGGTTTTTATGGCGGGAATCGATGTGGCCGGAGTTGGGGGAGATGGGGGCGCCGGCGAGCTACGCGCGGTGAGCGTCCAATCGAGCCACAGGAGAGGGAGTGGAGAGCTTGAGGAAGCTTTTGGAGTGCTCGGTGGCTTTATAGGTGCGCGGGCGACGCTAGCATCGGGAGGCCGCCCGTTCTGTCACGTTGGCGAGCGGCGGAAGCAACGGCAGGCGCAGGCGGCGGTGGCAGGGCAGGGTTGTCGCTTCGGCATGATGCCCTAGAGCCGCGCATGCCGAGTGGCAGAGGAGGGAGCTGGAGCATGGCTGCCACGCGGAGGCCGAGAGCTGAGCTCAGCGCAGAGGAAAGAGAAAGGGGGAGGAGGAGGAAGAAGTGCGGGCATGGTCCAGCGGCAGGGAGAGCAGCTACAGGGCTAGGCACTGCGCGGAGGAGACAAGACGGGCGGCGGGGTTAGGGCTCACGGGCACGCGCGGATAGGGTGGCCTTGGCCTTGCACTGCGAGAGAGAAGAGGGAAAGAAAGGAGAAGGCGCCTGCATTCGGTGGGGAAGAAGAAAAAGAGAGGGGAATAAAGAAGGCGCCCGCCCACGCGAGGAGGAGGAGGCGTGGGTGGAATGTGGGGCCGGCTGTCAGCGGGCGCGGGGTGGAGTAGGCTCGTGCGGGGCGGATGAGGAGGTGGGCGGGCCTTGGTGGCTTTGGCTTCTTTTTTTGCTATGTGTTTTTGTGTATGTAGCATTTATATTCTATTCCTTTTTGCTAGCTCACGTAATTTCATATTCATATCTACTTACTATTGAATTTAATCCTTGCATTTTGTAGGCATATTTATATGTATATCTAAATACTTCCATATAAATATTCATTTGGATTTATATTTCCCTCTTTTAATTTTATTGTCATTTGCCCCACTATACCCAAAATGAAATTTCATGTTTTTAATTCAAGTTTCTCCCTCCCTTTTATGGATCATCTTTTCATATTTGTATTCTAAATTTTAATTCTCTATTATTTGAACACGTTCGTTTCTTTCTTGAACCTTTTAACTCTTTGGAACCTCAACCAAATTTCAGAAGAACACCACAAAATCCAAATTTTCAATAAATATATTCTGCAAAAATAATTCAAGAAATTCATATTTTCAAATTTAAAATTTTCAAGATGTCACACATAACGACTGATCCTTTGAGGAGGCGACAACATCATTGGACTCACCCACCGACGACTTTCTCCATCCCCACATTGTTTAAACTTGAGGCTACAAAGAAAACAAACATTTTTGTCACATAAAGAAATATGAAACACATTAAGGAAATAGGTGTTTGTGGACTATTTACTTACCACATCACCATGCTAGGACGTCTTTATACACAATATTTTTGATGCTCTTCCCTGAGGTATCTACTTCTTTCTTTGGTTTGGCCAAAATTCTTGTCGTTTGTCTTGATACACCCCTTGATAGCGCGACATAAATCTGTCCATGTGAGAAAACAGGCTCTGGAAGGTAGATACCAACATTTGGGATGGTTTGGCCCTGCGCTTTGTTTATGGTCATTGCAAAACTCAGGCGGATCGGGAATTGTTTCCGCTTGAACTTGAAAGGAAGTGAGATATCGTCGGACGGAGCCATAGGGATTCTAGGAATGAACACCCTCTTGCCTGCATGGTGGCCACCAACTATTTCTGCAGCAGTTGCATTGTTTTGAATTGCTCTAACCATGAGTCTTGTTCCATTGCACAATCCGTGGTTAGGATCTAGATTGCGGAGAAGGATCACAGGGCAGTGGATTTTCACTTTGAGCTCATGTGGAGGCAAACCATTTGGAGTGATGGAGTTTAGGAAGTCAATAGGGTAGTTATTTCTTGAATCGTCATCGACAGAGTCGAAGCTATGAAAAACCTTTTCCTCACCTGGAAACTTGTCAATCATCTTTGCATTTAGCTGATCTACATGTGCATTTTTGGTAGAAAGAATGGCACGTGTGCTCATATAAGCTGTTGATCTTGCATTTTCCTCAAGTGATGGAAAGATTTCCTGAATGAGTTTGTTTACTGAATCTTCGTCGTCTGTATATCCAATTACAATATCATCTGGTAGGCGTACATAATCATCTCCAATCATCTCTTCGGTGCCATTTCCAATTCTGAGTAGGTAATCTGAAAACCATCCACTCGCAAGGATGTTGATTCAACATCAAATATTACGAGTTTGTCTTTAGAGTTTAGATGATTTCTATCTCAGTTAGTTTTTTGGTACACCATCCACTCACAAGGATGTTGATTCAACCTTAAATATTGCGAGTTTCTCTTTAGAGTTTAGATGATTTCTAGTTTCAACAGCTAGATATGGACACCACGATTTAAAATGGAACTCTGTACAAATGTTGGCAAATCAAGTTCCATAAATAACAGACCTTAACTACCAAGAACTGGACAACTTAAAGCTTTGACTTATAGACCACCACATAATTAATTAATAATGCTATATGTTCCATGGTGAGCATATGGTATCAATATACAGCATTTTCGGGCAAGAACAGCATGGCCAAGAATCCAAATAGCCGGGGTGGCACAAGGCATTAACATCTTACTTCCCAGGTCGACGCTCAACTCCTTGATGGCATTGATCTCGGACTTGAGGAACCTGATGTTCTCCTCATGGTGATTGACCTTGAATCCTAGCCTCTGTAGCTCATCCTGCATCACCTGCAAAGCACACGCACCGATACCAACACAAACATTAGACCAGCAATTTCCAAGCATTGTATGAACAACAAGATTAAGTCGGGGGAAAAGGGAGCACGAAGCACACCTTCTTCGTTAAACTCATATATCTGCAGTGTCACTGAGTCTCCATGCTGCGCTCTGGATTGAACAAATCCTGAGATCAAAATTTGCGGGAATGGAGAAGAAACGGGGCTCGAATCGCCAAATACGGTCAAATGTGTGCATTTGAGCAGAAATACGCCAAATACACAAGTGTCAAGATCAGGATTGAACAAAACAGACGAGTTCGATACCTACGCCTTGGAGTGGATTTGATACCAGAGCCACTTCTGGTTCGCCATAGCCTCAATGTTCCACCATAGGCAAAAATACCACAGAGGTGAGAGCAGAGCAATTTAATCACAATGATGAGCCAGATTCAACATTATCAACATTAGGTCATCACTGAATAAATAGTATAAACACTGGCATTCTATCAAAACATGAAAAATATCAATGAAAACTACCGCACAAAGAAGGTATCTTGCTTACTTTAAATAGCTGATAGATTGGAGCTATTGAACAAACAGAGCAATCTCACCTATCCTACGTGGCTTCGTTAGAACCGTATACTTTGTTAGAGGCTATATAAGACCCCAGGCAAATAAGTAGGTGTCCATAGCAATGCTTTTCTTCAAAAGGTGCATACACACTAAAATCATGCGACATTGTTCTTCAATAGAGTCATCGATCTGGATTCTCACCATTAGTATCAGCACGATGGTTTTTCGTGTGTGGCGGATCATGGAAGACCCTCACAGGTACAAGGCAACGACCGGCCTATCACGCATTCTTTGCCTCATCCTAGCGATCTCTGCAGATCCTCCAGTGCGCCTTCTCTCGGATAATGCCTCCTTGGCTTGCTGCAATTAATTAACACACGCTCCGGAGTAAACACCGCTACTCGCAATCCAAATTCGCAACATTTTTTCATCGGCACAAAGCAGGTTGCTTCGATTACCTACCGCACTTGGCGGTGCGCGGCGGCGAGGGCCACGAGAGCGGCGGCACTCGCTCGATCTGCGCTGCGGCTGCTCCTTGCGCCGCTCGACGCCCATGGCGCCGTCCTCCTGTCGACGACGGCCTCCTCCGCGCGCATCGGCTGGAACTCCAACCGCCGCCTTATCTCGCCCAGCGCGCGCGCAGCCATGGCGACTTCGCTCCTCACTGCAAAGCACATCACAGCGGCGCTCGGCCCCATCTAGATCTGGGGTTTGGTGGGGGCGGCGCCGAGGAGGAGGCGGCGAGAGAGAGGCAAGGCGGCGGCGTTGCAGCGGAGAGGAGGTTTTTCTGGGGCGGTTGCATAGGGGAAGGGAGGCGGGAGGCGGCAGCGCGGGTGGGAGGAGGAGGCGAGGCGGAGCGAGGAGCGGGGAGGTGGAGGAGGCGGCGCGCGGGTGGGAAGGAGGAGGCGCAGCGCGGGTAGGAAGGAGGAGGCGAGGCGACCGAGGAGCGGGGAGGAGGGGAGGCGGCGCGCGCGGGGAGGAGGAGGCGGCGGCGGAGCGCAGGGCGGGGGAGGAGGCGGCGGCGCGGAGGGCGGGGGAGGAGGCAAGGGAGAAATCAGGGGGAGGAGGCGCACGGGCTCGTGTGGGGAGGCAGGCGCACGGGCGGTTGGAGGGGGTGGTGGGCCCACACGTCAGACTACTTTTTTAAGAAGGTTCTGGGTTCAATGATGTGCATGATCCAGATGATTTTGGCCTTAGGATCTTCAATGAGTAAGAGAAGAAGGCTTGAGGAGAGATCCAGGCCATTCATTTGTATGAAGTTAGATTACTTTGGTACACAAATCTAGGTGAACTTAGATTAGGCATGACTGTGGGGGTGGTTGAGGGGGGGTGGATTTAGTAAAGAAAATTTTGGTGTATTATAGAGGGGTAGAGATTTATGGTTTAAAACAAGCGTCGAGGCGGTGGTACCTCAAATTCGATAAGATCATAAGGAGTTTTGGTTTTAAGGAAAATGAAGTTGATAACTACATATATGTTAAGTTCAAGGGGAGTAAATTCACCATCTTAGTACTTTATGTGGATGATATTTTATTGGCCAGCAGCGATAAGGATATGCTGTTTGAGACCAAGAGATTTCTTTCATCTAATTTTGATATGAAGGATCTTGGTGATGCCTCTTATGTTCTTGGCATTGAAATTCACCGAGATAGATCCAAAGGAATATTAGGTTTATCTCATAATACGTACATTGACAGAGTACTGAAGAGATACAATATGCATAAGTGCTCTGACTCTCCTGCTCCTATTGTTATGGGTGATAAGTTTGGGACATTTCAATGTCCAAGGAACCAATATGAAACTGATCAGATGAAATTGGTTCCTTATGCTTCAGCTGTCGGAAGAATTATGTCTGCTCAAGTATGCACGCGCCCTGATTTAGCTTTTGTAACCGGGATGCTTGGCAGATATCAGTCAAATCCAGGACTGGACCACTGGAAGGCCGTTAAGAAAGTTTTGCCCTATATGCAAGCTACTAAGCATTTCATGCTCACATATAAGAATTTTGATAGCTTTGATGTTGTTGGCTATTCTGATTCAAATTTTGCGGGGTGTGTTGATACTAAGAAATCCACGTCAGGTTATATCTTCACACTCACTAGAGGAGCTATCTCATGGTAAAACTCCAAATAAACCCTTACGACATCTTCAATGATGCAAGCTGAGTTTGTGACATGTTATGAGGCTACCGGGCAGGCTGTATGGCTTAAAAACTTTATCCCGGGACTTAGAGTGGTACACAGTATCTCTAAACCACTCATCTTATACTGCGATAACGAACTCGCAGTCTTTTATGCAAATAACAACAAGTCAAGTGGTGCTGCCAAACACATTGACATTAAGTATCATGTTGTGAAAGATAGAATCCAGGATCAAACCATAAGTATCAAGCATATTATTACTAAGCTAATACTTGCGGATCCACTTACTAAAGGCTTATCACCCAATATTTTTTGTGATCATGTTGCCAGCATGGGTTTATTGGAAAGCCTCTGATTATGGATAAAAGGACTTTAAAGCAAACCAACTCCCATTAAGTATAATAAATATCCATTTCAAGATGGAACAGTACACTATAGGTACTAGGGTTGTATGGCACTTCATTGGTCATGCAACATATTGCCTTGGTATGTTGTTTTATCGAGGATGGGCTTATGATGTTAGCCTTACGATTAAAGGGGAGAATGTTGGATTGATCTCAGCTAACTGTTTCGAGATTTCAGGGAGGCACGCCTCCACTCGTGCCCTGATCGGGAGCGCAACCAACTCATATTGGTTTCGGTCCCTGTCACCTAGCGCCATATAAAAACTTAGGGTTTCGGCATGGCTTTGGTCACAAGTTGTTCTAGGCCTCACAAACCCTAACAGACCCGATCTATAACGGAGAGCTAAGGTGAACGAAGGCCGTGACTCCTCTGTCCCCGTCCACGGCGACAACCGCAACGCCGGCCACCTCTGCATCACCGCGCCGCTGACAACTTCCCCATGGTCTCTCCAACTTCAGGTACATCTTCCGCATTAAGTTAATATTATGTGTTCATGTTTGAGCCTAGGGTTAACGGTATTATTCATGTTTAGACTTAGCTTCAACTATCACTCCCCGCAGTTGCCCACAGTGTCGCAGTAAGTTCAGTTTCATCTCCTGTGGACAGAAGATCGCATTTGGAAGCTGGGGCGTACACTGATCCCGGACTGTCAGGTCACAGCTAAATGTGCAGGAACAAGCCAATAAAAATAGCAGGCTATGAAAGAACCAGACACTACGATTTACGACACAATTATCAGAAGATTAGCTTATTCATTCATTCGTAAACAAGCTGGAGTCTCGTTTTTCTTGTTCTCTCTCCATGAGCATTCATTCATGAATACGACTCCATGTAATCGCGGTCATTGCTCACACATCTGACGGATGCATCTGCAGCTCTAGAACCCGTTGCTCTGCCCGTTCTGAGAAGATTTGTTGTGGTACTTGCTGCTGATGTCCTCGGCGATGAACTCGGCGTCCTCGCAGCTGCCGTAGATCCCTCTCCTCACCATCCCCGCGCAGTAGAGCCCCTTCTCCCCCTTCCAGTGCCCCGGGTAGCTCCGCCTCGCCATCCCGTCGTCGCCGATCAGACCTTCGTCGCTCTTGAAAGTTTAAAAAACGGAGAAGGAAAAAAAAACTCTGTTATGCATGCTAAGGTCACATTAGGAAAGCTGAAAATTTTCCAGTTTCTTGTGAAATTCCTTGTCTGATATGTCTGCCTTCTTTTTAACTACGGCTTATGTCTTATAGCTATAATTTATGGTTTTTAGTCGTAGCATGAGCGTTTATGCAAATAAATCAAATGCTGATAATTTGCTTCAAAAAAATTATCTTCATGAGCCATTTCCAAAATACGATAAAAAATCGTTTTATTTATTTGTTTAGCAATAAACATAAGTGAAAAGAATATGACCGTTGACTAAAATCTAGACCAGGGAAAAAAATCATGCTGTTATATGCGCCTCCGCACCACGGAGGGCTGCTGCCATCGGTGTTCTAGGAAGCATGGACACTTTTAGGAAGCGTACTCGTTACATCTAGTAGTCCTGTTCCAAACAGATGAGACCAGTTGGGCTTTGCTTCTCGGCAAAGTCTTACAAAGAGAAGGCATGCAACGCTTGTGTCGGTGTAAATCATGATTGATGTGGCTAGTATTATACGGTGTGGCCCAAGTTGGTACGTGTATTGATGTTGAAATATGTATACGTACTACACGCATGGGGCAGAATGAGCTGGATATGTCATATGTGTGCATATGTATGCGTTTGTACCTTGAGCCACTGCTTGATTGTGCTCCGGTAGCCGGTGGCGAAGACGATGGCGTCGAACGGGTACCGCTTGCTGTTGGCGAACTCCACGACGCTCCCGTGCACGCTCTTCATAGCCGGTAGAACCTGCACGGCTCACATTCACAGAGTCACATCCATCGTACGTTCTTGCAACAAACATGTAAGCAGTTCGTTGTGCTAACGAAAAAAAGAGGGATTATTTTGCTAATGATCTGACACGATAAAAAAATCGTTTCTTCCTTTTCAACCAAAGACAAAGGTTTAATTCTTTTCGATTTTTAAACTGATTTTTAACTTTTTATTTCTATCGGTTAGTACTATCTATTAAACCTATTAGCTACACCTGAAAACTATCAGTGACAGCCTAAGGGTGTGTTTGGTTGGTGAAATGGAGAGGAATGAGATGGGATGATTCCAGTTTTTTTGGGATGGGATGGAACGGGATGGTTCTGTTAGGATGTTTGGTTAGTGGGATGGAATGGTTCTGTTTTTTGTTTGGTTAGTGGGATGGAGAAGAATGGAACCGTTCCGTTTCTTGTTTGGTTGGTGGGGGGAGGCGCGGGCGGGAGGTCGCGGCGGCCGGGAGGTCGGCGCAGGAGGACGGCGCGGGAGGACGGTGGCGGGAGGACGGCGCGGCGGGAGGGCGGCGTCGCGCGGAGGCCGGCGCGGGAGGACAGCGCAGAGGACGGCGCCGCGGGGAGGCGCGGCGGGAGGTCGCGGCGGCGGAGGTCGGCGCGCGGGAGGCACGGCGGGAGGTCGGGCGGCGGCAACGAGGCGGCCGGGAGGTCGGCGCGGCAACGAGGCGCCGGGATGGATTCGTCGGGAAATTTTTGGGGATGGGTTGATTCGAATTTTGAAGGAATATTCCTTTAGGATGAATGGTTTGCTTCCACTTCATGCCATTCCATCCCATGATCCAAACAGCTGGATGACCTCAAAATTGGAACAGGATGGTTCCATCTCATGGCCATTCCACCAACCAAACACACCCTAAAAAAACGGGGCAGGAGGAGACAGTCTTCCGAGCCGGTCGTAGGACTCAAGTGGAATGTAGCGAGGGCGCAACTGCCACTCTTTACCATCCGGCCACAGGCCACATCCCGACACTGTCTGAACCATGCATGTCACGGGCATCAATTTAGAAATGCAGCAACATTTCAGCTGAACTGTTGCCAGGGGCGGAGATGGGCCTCGGGCCGGTTGGGCAACGGCCCGAGGCCCAGGAAAAATTGTAATGTAAAATTTTAATAAATCCATTCAAAAAAAATATTGTGTAGTATATGGGCCCGGGGCTTTTCGGCCGGCCCGAGGCTTTCCCGGCCGGCCTAGCAGAGCGAACGGCCTGCGGCCCACTGAGGCAATGAGCGAAGCGGGGCAAGTGGCCAACCCTAGACGCAACGGCGCAGCACGCAAGGCGCCAACCGCAGTCGCCACTCGCCGCCTCCTCCCATCTCCCTCTCGCGGCGCGACTCGCGCGCGGCGCCGCCCCTAGTCGGCTAGCCCCCCACCGTATCCTCTCCCTTGCGACGCCGCGTCGCCGCCCCCCGCCTCCTCTGCCATGCCCCGCCTCCTCGCCATCGCGGCCGGCACCATCCCTCGTGACCCCGCCTGATCTCCGCCGCGGCACCGCCCTCTCGGCGACTCCTCTCGTCTCGGCCGCGGCGGTGCGCGCGCCTGGCCCCCGCACCGCCTCCTCTGCCACGCCACACCCCGCTCTCTCTCGCGGCCAGCACCATCCCCGCTGGATCTCCGCGCGGCACCGCCCCGCCTCGGCGCCTCCTCTCCGTCTTGGCGGCGGTGCGGCACCGCCCGCCCCGCCTCCTCTCGCCACGCCCGCCTTCTCTCCGTCGCGGTCGGTACCATTCCCGCGACCCACCGGATCTCCGCGCGCGCCGCCGCGCCTCGGCGCCTCCTCTCCGTCTCGGCTGCGTGCGCGGCACCGCCGCCGGCGGCGCTGCGACGTCGACCCTCGCCTCCTCGGCGGATCTCGCCGCGACGCGCCCCCACACCTCCTCTTCGCGTGACGCCGACCCCACCTCGGCGCCTCCTCTCCGCCTCGGCACCCCCACTGCTCACCGCCGTGTGCCGTCCGCTGGTGCTGGCTCCCGCGGTCCCGCCTCCCGGTGAGCTACTGCTAGTATCACTGAATTTCGATTATGTATTTGTGTTGTGCTTAGCGTTGATAGTATTTGATAATTGATATTAGTTATAGACCTATATCCTCCTTAGTTTTGGGCCCGAAGCTCAAAGAAATCCTGGCTCCGCCACTGACTGTTGCAACAGTGTGTTTGGATCGATGTTTTGATCGCGACCATGCACTGACCTGGATCTGGCCGGTCTTGATCTTGCTGTAGGTGCCGACGTCGACAACGGGGTAGACGGGGGTGTGCAGCTTCATGGAGAAGGGCCCGATGGCCGGCCGCCGGAGGCCGTACCTGGAGGTGTCCCCAAACACGAGGCCGCACATGAGCAGCACAAGCCTATCAATCATCCACACCGGCAGGTACCTGTACAGCGCCATCGCTACGTTCCAGATCTCCTTGGTCACGAGGTGAAGCTGCAACGACAATTATGCAGTTTCAGTCAATCATTCGATCAGACAATATGAGTGATAGATAATCTCTTACTAGCTAATTAACTTAGCTGCAGTACTGATCTTGATATCGCTGGCCGTCAAGCAACGCGTGTTTACTTATTGTCTGGGCAAGGAGAATCGATCGGGTGCAGCCGTGACGGGGATAGGGTCTATTTTTTGTCAGGCACTATGTTTCAAATAAAGCCTCCGTCTAACATCGAAGCCGTTTTCAACTCGCTGGTTTCTAAACATGTTTTTTTTATATTATCTATAAAGATATAACAGTTTTTTATTTTTCTTTACTTTTAATTAAATATTTTATAAAAACTAACAATCGCTACTGTGCCTAGTTTAATCGGACCCTATGCTGCTACTCCCATTACTTAATTCGTTACGGTTACTGGTTTTCGCGCTAACCAAATTACCTATTACTGCCATGTTGTGTGCACGAGATCTGAGCGGATTATTATTCCTGTGCAAGAAGGTGCTATGCTGCGATAATCTCGCATCTGGCTACGAGCCACATGTGGGCACGCAACACGCAATGATCCAAGCCACAATAGACAAGGATCCACGAGCAGCACTCCGATTGACGATAACTTATAATTCTTTTCACTGTAATTGGTTTATTTTTTTAATATATCTAAGATGGTTGGTTTATTTTTTAATATATCTAAGATGATTTATTTAGTATAATTAAATTAAAAAATTTTAAAAATAGAAAAAGGTCAAAAAAACCATAAAAAACCAAAACAATTAGAAAAAGATAAAATTAAAGAATAGTAGATTAAAACCAGAATATGCGGTAAAGTTTGTGTACGAACTTCTAGCAACTAGCATGTGGTTCTCTTCTTACCTTCTAAGCATCGTTTTTCTACTATAAAATATTTTTCATAGTAATTAGCTTTCGAATGGAGTATCTTATACAAGTTGATTGTAGTGTATACTATAGTGACTTTATTTATATCGGCAAAAATTACATGTGAGTCTTCATCTTCCTGTGCTCTCTTTCTCGCGAACAGCGAAAAGTTCATAACCAAAAGTCATAAGCCGCAGTCTAGAAAAACAGATCATGTGTGTCTTCTAGCACTTAGTATGAAGCGCGAATTAGCAGCCCGTCTGAAACATAAGATTCCGGAAGAAATTGTAGCGCATACTGGAACGCGGGAGTCCTATATATATAGGGATTACAGATGAGATAGTTCGATTCAATTTATAATAGGAACCGGAGAAAACTTCCTGCATTCCAAACGGGGGTAAAGTGAATTCATGGCTCGTCAGGAACTCGGTACTTTTAATGAATTTTTGGCATAAAACAGCTTGATTATACCATTGTCGGGGAAAACAAATCCTGCAGAAACAGGGCCTCAGAGCGGTATCTCAGGCTCGATCGGTGCTCCCATGGACTCATATGGTCGTCCAGCAACGGTCAAGATTTCTGTTTGCACGGTACAACCTGCGCGCCTTTTCTCTCTGGTCTTATCTTAATTATCATATTAAGAGTCTTATCCTAATTATCATTTTAAGAGTCTTATCCTAGTTATTAGTACCAGCAGCATCTCGCTAAAGCAATTAAAAATTTACAGCGGAGGTTAAAAGACCATTAAGTTTGTTTGCGCCCACTAAAACCCAAGCACTAACCTCCATCTTAATAGCTACTACCAAGAGAAGCAGTCTCCGTCGCCCGAAACACCCTGGCGTTTTGTTCTTTCCAAATATGCCAAGAGACAAGCATTACCAGGAAAGCTATTGCCTTACGAGGAGCGGTAGGGTGTAGCACGACTGACTCCCACTAGTCATGAACCGAAGTGACCGTCCTTCAAGAAGCCAACCTCATTGACTTGAAAGGAGTCCAGTGAGATTTGGAGGTCTAAGTTCTTCTAGTCTACTAGTTCTAAGCACTCTGCTTGCGATGATTAGAAAGATTTATCTAGCGGCACTGATGTAACTGCATTTTCCTAGCGGTTGCCATAATGATTCACAATTCAGAATTGGAGTGAATGGCTCTTTAGAGCATCTCCAAGAGATGCCCAATAAATTCACACCCTAAGGCAGCGATCAACATGCTGCTGCTGAATGTCAGGCTTATTTGTCACTATTCATAAGTTTCGTCTTTTCTGAATTTTGGCTTTTTGTTGAGCTTTTTGCGGTTCTTTTTTCCGTATTTGTTTGTATTATACGTAATGGGCTAACCTATTTTTATATTTTTAATTTTTAAAATTTAATTATGCTAAATAAGCCTCACATCATTCTGATGCTTTTTCAACCCACTCTGATGTTTTACCATAGGCCACGAGCTTTTCAGTAACCAATCACCCCTAAATCTCTTTTACAGATCCTAACCACGATATAAGGTCCCAAAATAATCATTCCCTCCAACGAGATACCTAAACCGAAAAAAAAGATTAGGAGCCTAGATCATCCTCTATAAGTAGAGAGCGAGAGCCCATTTTTTGGATGTGTTCTATTTTTGGGAGTCTATTTGGAAATCTGTTGGAGCTACTCCTTACCCTTCAACTCTAAAATTTAAATATTAAGAGCCATATAGAGTATCTCTTGGAGATGCTCTTAGAATCATGTTGAGAATGACTATAGTTAATTTATGTTGAACAATTGGTAACCGTATTGAGTTATAATTTAAATTTATGAAAGTTTTAAGTTTTCTGAATTGTTGTCAAGCATGGATGATCTGACCAGGCCAGGGGTGGTCTGACCGCAAGTCCTGGCCGGACTTTTAGGGTGGTCGGACTGTCGATGCAGTGCAACCGTTTTTTCGTTAGCGGCCATTTTTTTCAAAGAGGTGCTTGCTTGTGTACGCGAGAGAAAATGTGAGCAGTCCGATCGGCTAATAGTTGGTGGTCTGATAGGGTATGACCGAGAGGTCAGACTGGTATGGGTGCCACTATCCAACCAACTCTCTTGTTACCGAGGTTTGACTAGACTGACCGACATAGTCAGATTGGCTGCTCAATAGTGGTTAGACTAGTTTTGTCTGAAAATATTTAATATGTTTTGGATATTTGTGGAAAATGGTCATGGGTTGATTTTTGGAGTCTTAAGTCATTATATTCATGGTGCATGAAGCATATTTGGACTAATATAGGATAAGTTGTAAAGAACTTATATTAGGCAACCATGGTCAACGATGTGGACCGGGACTAGACTCGGGGATGAGCTGTGGTATGGTCAAGGAAGTCAGGCTAGATGGTTGAGCTCAAGCAAGGCGCAGTGAAGACTAGGGATGTTGAAGGGAAGGTTTGAGCAATGGGGTTCATTGAATGGTGTGGTCGGTGCAAATAAGGCATGGTTAGGGGAACCGACATGAAAAACTTGCTGATATGTGAGCAATTGGTGAACCTACACATTACAAGTATGATGATTGCTTGCAAATGAGGAGATGACCATGGACTAGACTCGAGGAAGAAGTGGGATCCATGGTCAAAGCGATGAGTATTTGGCAGGGATGCCAAAATACCACAAACAATGATGGGACCAAAACTGTGGCGCTTGGAGAGCGTTGATAGGGCGGTTTAGATCTAGGAGACGCTGATGAGGCCAAATAGATGAGAAGCTTGCTCTTTAGCGGGTTTGAGTTTATGCGCTTTGAGAAGTATGCATAAGTCATGTATGAGTGTAAAACTCGGTATGTGTGAAGTTAACAGTGTTTCTAGTTATGCTAATGGATAGTATCCATTACGGTTAGATGTGGGCTGATTTCTTCATCTATGAGTGTGTTGGGTTAGAGGCATGTAGCCAAGGTATTATAGGAGACTAACCAATCATCCATCCATTAGCATTTCCTTGTGGTTGAAGCTTTGGGTATATGCTCTTGTGAGAACTCTGTCCTTCATGGAGTGGCTATAAAATATTCATCTACAAATTGCAATAAATCAATCTTGTTCATCTTACATGGTGTGTTCTTGCTCTTGTTGATTTTGCACTTGTTTTGGTTAGTATTTTGCCCTCCCTTCCCTTTTGATCTTCCTGGGTTTTAAGAATGTGTAAGTGATAGAGATATCTCATGAGGAACATATTACATCTATTTAGGGACCAGTTATAGAAAGATCTTGAAAGTTGTCCATTTTTATTCGATTTGAAACCCTTCTAGTGGTATTTTATTTCTAATGTTTGAAACCTCGAATGTTTGAGTGCACTTGCTTATTATAACATCTGGGAACTCGCCTAGAGCCATCTTGGCTATCTTCAACTAATGAGCAGGTCATATCTCAAATTATTCAGTTTTGCCCGGTTTTAGTACAACTTTATTTGTCTTGAGGAAATGTTAGAAATTTAACCAAGATCCATATGATTTTTTGGATGGATTATGTTCCTAGATTCTTAACAAGGTGTGTGCAAGATTTTAAATCATTTGGAGATTGCACCATTTTTGTTTTGGCTCAAACTGATTTTCAAGTATGGGAACAGGGGTGTGGTCCGACCGCCTCGAATTGGAGGCCAATTAGACCGGCCATCTCCGGTTGTCATATTGCTTGGCTGGTCCAACCGCTTCCTCATAATGGTCCGACCGGTCCTAAGAAGTTGAATTCTATTTACTTCTGCGTTTTTGTGAGTGTCTTGTTGGTGAGCAAATATTTTCTTTCTAACTTTCAGTAGTTGGTAGAGTGAAAGTTTTAAAATACTTTATTGGAAGGTTGAATTCAAAAATATCATCTACTCCCTCTGATTGTCATATCGGGTCCAACAAGCTCATATCAAGCCTAACGCATAGGAAAGACATGTACAAAAGTATTTGATCGGAGCCATCCATTGGGCGATACAATGATCGTAGAGCGCGCATTAGAGCCATTTGTATGTTTCCCGGAAGAAGCATGCAACAATAGTCTGTTCTTTTATCTTTGGCTTATGACTTTTGAGCTGCTCATAAGAGAGAGTATAAAGTAATAAAAACTTATATATAATTTTGGTCGATATAAATAAAATCGTTACAATATATATTACCGCTTAAAAAATATTGCGTTTGAAAATTAACTATTGTGGAAAAATTAAGAGGTAACTTTTAGGAGTCGAAAAGGATGTCTATTTTCGCAGGAACCATGCACGAGCACGTGTGCGCACGCGCCGGCAGGACGCCGCTTGCCGCGGAACCCTTCTCCGTCTGACGTGTGGAACCAGCCCGCTTGTGCGAACCTTGGGCCCCACACGTGTGCAGGCACGCAGGCAAAAATGGCACACGTACAGGGAGGAATCAAAAACGTGTGAGCTAGCTAGGAGGCACTGACCTCGCTGCGGACGACGATGGAGGTGGCGGCGCCGGCCTCGGCGAGGTCGTAGGCGATCTCCATGCCGGAGTTGCCGCACCCGACGACGAGCACGGCCTTCCCCTCCAGCCCCTCCGGCGTCCTGTACTCGCTGGCGTGCATCACCTTCCCGGGGAACCCCTCCAGCCCGGGCACCTCCGGCACCACCTTCTCGTCGTTCTCCCCGGCGGCCACCACCAGGTGCCTCGCCGCGTACCGCTCCGCCCGCCCCGTGTCGAGGTCGACGGCCTCGACCGCCCACCGCTCCCGCTCCTCGTCGAACCGCGCGGCACGGACCTCGCGCCGGAGCCGCGCGTGGACGCCGAAGCGTGCCGCGTAGCCATCGAGGTAGCGCACGAAGTCGTCGCGGGGAAGGTAGGTGGGCGCGGCGTCACCGTGAGGCGCGTGCGGCAGCTCGCAGTACTGCTTGGCGAGGTGGAGGCGGATGCGGTCGTAGGTGCGCTTCCGCCACAGCGACCCCACGCAGTCGTCGCGCTCCAGGACGAGGCTCCGCACGCCGCGCAGCGACAGGCACGCCGCCGCCGCCAGCCCCGACGGCCCCGCCCCCACGATGATCACTTCCTCCTCGTGCTCCTCCTCCCCGGGTCTCTCCCCCTCCAATGCCGCCGTCACGGCCATTGCCGTCTCTCGGAGCTCGAGGCGGTGGCGGTGTACTGTGCTGGTTCGCGCGCGTGAGAGAGAGAGAGAGAGAGAGGAGTAGTAGAAGCGAAGCGATGGACTCTTTCGGTCTCGATAAGCAGGTGGGGGAGCTGTGGAGGCAAGCGGCGGGTGGAGTAGCGTGGAAGAGTCCTCGTGGTCCCACCTGCCAGACAGAGGGGCTGGGTTAGATTTTCTGTGGGCTGGAATCCGATCCAGGTGACGTGGCGATGTTTTGGGGCAGTGTTTGTTTTTTTCTTGGGTTGGGAGGATTCGAGTTTTCTTGTGTTGAATTTTCGGGTACACTAGTCATGGCTACTTGGGTCCCCATTCTCTGCACGAGAATAATAGAGGAAAATTCATCCATCGCTCCAAGCGAAGTAAACCGTGACATGTAATTTTTAATTTTAGTGTAAATATTTATATAAATAAATTAAATATCGATAAATCACAACAAAAATATTATCATATTAAGTTTTTCGAAACGGCAGCAAAGAAACCATCTATTTTTTGTTAAAAAAATCATAAAGCACAAGCTAAAAATAACCGGATCAAAGATTTCTCCTATCTTGCAAATCACATTAATTTATCCTTCACGCAAAAGTCCAACTTCAGAAACGATGGAGACAAGGAACCAACAAATGCAACCACACGGTCCACGCGTGCTGTTCCTTCACGTTAATTTATTTGTTTGCTACGACAAATGAATCGCACCTTGATTCAGTTTTATACAAAATTATTAATTGCACTGAGACAAACCGAGAAAATTAAATCATGTGATTACTGATTACTGATTACCTCTTACAAAACAAAAAATATACAACAACAAAAAAATCAATGTGTGATACTCCTACCGTCCTACCATGCAATACGCATGCTTGTTTTAAGACTTTTTAGCATATTTAGCATTGTATTTATAAAAATAACCGTATATCTAGCGTATTGACAAAATGACGTTTTTACCGTTCGGTAGCCGGACGGTAGCACGCGTGGCCTGACGTGTAGCCGCGGTGAGACGGTAGGCGGCCTGCCATCCCACCACCAAATGGCAAGAACCCGTCGTCCCACTACCAAGCAGTAGGTGATTAAGCCAGCTGATTAGCCAGCTTAATTACCTACCCTAATTTATTTTTTACTTACTAATTATTTAAATTTTTAAATATAACAAATAAAATCAAAAAAATTACAACATTTTATGTACAACTTTCTGACATAACGTACTTAGTTGTGTAATGTTTTGGTAATTTTATCGTTGTGAATATTGCTAAAAAATTTATATGATGTCAATATTTGTAGGGGCTGTTACGTATAGTAAATGAGCTCTAAAAATTATGAAATTTTATGAAAAATCCTTCCAACATAGTTATAGTAATTGTGTAATATTTTTAGAATTTTATGTATTTCAAATTTGCTACGTTAATTTATGTTAATTTAATCATGAAATTAACGATGCTCAGCCATCTTTTGCAATTCATACATTATAAATATTTATAGAAGTACATATAATAGTACAAAAAAGCATCGCATGAGATGCGATATGGTTCACCCATCTGAGCCACTGCTATCTCCTCCCCGCGTCTACCCCTGGATGCTTCCAGAGAGCAGTACACAGTGCCAAGGTTTGTAGCGTACGCAGGACAGAGCTCAGTGTTCGCACCATACGCAGAGTTTGGAGACTTCGGTGGGTAGAGATCTTTCGGCTTCGCTGCCATGTCGTACGGTCAAGGCAAGAGCTCCTTCACACCATGAGGGGAATTTTTAGAGTCCATCGTTCACAATATTATTTCTGGCGACTCGCAGTTCATCATGTCTCAACTGGAGAACATCTATCCTTACCAGACCCAGGCTGCTGTACTTGAGTCTACTGGACCACCGCCGGCCACTGAGCAAACAGCATAGTCTCCATACCTCCTCCGAACCGAGACGCAACCTTCGGACCGTTGACGTACCCTACGAGACATGTTCGTGCTCAACAAATTTTCCCAGTTGTGCTAATGGATAGTACACATTACGGTTAGATATGGGCTGATTTCTTCATCTATATAAGTGTGTTGGGTTAGAGGCATGTGGCCAAGGAATTATAGGAGACTAACCAACCATTCATCCATTAGCATTTCCTTGTGATTGAAGCTTTGGGTATATGCTCTTGTGAGAACTCTGTCCTACATGGAGTAGCTGTAAAACGTTCATCTACAAGTTATAATAAATCAATCTTGTTTATTTTACATGGTACATTCTTACTTTTATTGATTTTGTTAGTATTTTTCCCTCCATCCCTTTTGATCTTGCTGGGTTTTAAGAATGTGTAAATGATAGAGATGTCTTATGAAGATCATAGTCCATTCATTTAGGGACCAGCTATAGGAAGATCTTGAAGGTTGTCCGTTTTGATTTGATTTGAAACCCTTCTAGTGATATCTTATTTCTAGGGTTTTGACCTCGAAATTTTTAGTACACTTGCTTATTATAATATCTGAGAACTTATCTAGACGTATCTTGGCTATCTTCAACTTACGAGCTGGTCATATATCAAATTCTTGAGTATTGCCTGGTTTTAGTGCAACTTTGCTTTTCTTGAGGAAATATTAGAACTTTAACCAAGATCCATATGATTCTTATATGGATTAGGTTTCTAGATTCTTAACAAGGTGTGTGCAAGGTTTTAAATTATTTGAAGATTGCACCATTTTTTTGTTTTGGCTCAGACTAATTTTCAAGTATGGGAATTGGGGTGCGGTTTGACCGCCTCCGATTGGAGGCCGATCAGATCGGCTATCTCTGGTTGTCAGATTGCTTGGCTGGTCCAATCGCTTCCTCATAGTGGTCTAACCAGTCCTAAAGAGTTGAATTCTACTTGCTTCCACGGTTTGGTGAGTGCCTTGTTGGTGAGCAAATATTATCTTTCTAGTTTTCAGTATTTAGTGGAGTGAAAGTTTTAAAATACTTTATTGGAAGATTGAATTCAAACATATTATCCACGCCCTCGGATTGCCATATCGGGTTCAACAGGCTCAAATCAAGCCTAAGGCAGAGGAAAGACATGTACAAAAGTATTTGATCGGAGCCATCCACTGGGCGATACAGCAGTAGAGCGCGTGTTAGAGCCCTTTGTACGTTTCCCAGAAGAAGCATGCGACAATGGGCCTGTTCTTTTAGTTTCGGCTTATGACTTTTAGGTTGCTCATAAGAGAGAGTACGAAGTAACAAAGTCCAATCCAGGTGACGTGGCGATGTTTTGGTGCAGTGTTTGTTTTTTCTTGGGTTGGGAGGATTGGAGTATTCTTGTGTCGAATTTTTCGGTGCACTTGTCATGGCTACTTGGGTGCCCATTCTCTGCACGAGAATAGAGTGATGCCAAAGTTGTTAATGTACCATCCATCGCTCCAAGCGAAGTAAAGGGTGAATTGTTTTGGCTGTTGCTTTTGAATTATAATTTATGATTTTAGTATGATCGTTTATACGAACAAATTAAATACCGATAAGTCACTTTAAAAATACTATCATGATATGTCTTTTTGAAACAGCAGTAGAGAAACCGTTTTGTTTTTTGTTTAAGAAAAATCATAAGGCATAAACTAAAATGAAGCGGATCAAATATTTCTTCTATCTTGCAAATCACATTAATTTATCCTTCACGCAAAAGTCCAACTTCAGAAACGATGGAGACAAGGAACCAACAAATGCAACCACGCGTGCTGTTCCTTCACATGAATTTTTTTTATTTGATACGACAAATGAATCGCACCTTGAATCAGTTTATACAAAATTATTAATTGCACTGAGACAAACCGAGAAAATTAAATCATGCGATTACTGATTACCTCTTACAAAACAAAAAAAAATGTACAACAAAAAAATTTCAGTGTGTGATACTCCTACGGTCCTACCATTCAATATGCATGCTCGTCTTAATTCCATTTGCACCCACTTGAAGAAGTATATACGCACATGACAGTTATGTTTATGCGCACCAGTTTTAATTAATTTATGTGTCGCCCTTTACTAAATACCCATGCAACTGTTCCCAAATCTGTCAGATTGCAGTAGATGACTAGATGTACTTAATTTTTTACGACTGACAATAATGCTTGACGAAAGATAGGGAATCTTATGTAGACCTGCAGCGACAGTGTTAACCCTGGATTCACAGTACTGGTTAGCTCAAATTGCCAATTAGATACGCACAAAAAAACTTGTGGCAGAGGACATGCATGATTGAAGCCGGTTGCTGCAACCTAAAAAATAATAGTGAAAATTCTATACAAATAACCCACCCAACGAACCGTGGTTGGTGGGAGTAGAGCTCTAGTCGCTGCCTAGCGAGACAAGATGCTTCATTGTTGGGCTAAGCGATGGTTAGCCACAAAATATGACGATTTCAAGCCATAATGAGTTAATAATAACTACCTGAGAAGACATGCTGCGTTTCATGGACGGGCACCCAATCTTGATGGTGTTGACCAAACGATGGACCCACGTTAGACCAGACGATGTTGGATGCTGGACGAAATTTGAAAGGAGGATACCTTCGAACGTACTCACTCTGGTGACCAAATGACAGATCCAACGAATAGCCGAATGAGATGCGGCCCTGTTCTTTTTAGATTCTAAAAGCTGTTTTTCAGTTTTTTTTATAGTAACTAGCTTTTAAACGAAATATCTTTTCAAAATAGGGTCTACTAGTTAATTGTAGTACATACTGTACCGACTTCATTTATATTTGCAAAAACTGCACGTGAGTTTCTGTTACTCTGTAATTTCTCTCACGAACAGCTCAAAAGCCACAAGCTACAGCCAAAAGCCATAAGCCGCAGCCAAAAAGAACAGGCCCGCAGTGGTACCGCTACGTAGAATTGGAGGCATGCACGCGTTGCAGCTCCGAAAAAAGGTCTAGCCGCGAGACTGGGCCGCGCCTTCCGCGCGCGGCACGGCCCATCTCGCGCGTAGCAATTCCATGGTGCCATTATCACTCTGGATCGTTGGGTCACAAAAGAACGTGTGAGATTCACCATGGTGCCGTAGCAGTAGTAGCACCACCAGAAGCAACACTTGAACCTCCCACACCCCCCAACATCACCATCATCACAATCCATTCTATCACCAGAAGTAACACCAACAGCACCAAAAGATCCATGAGCTATGTTCCCTAACTCTTCTTAGGATGGAAAGCATGCAGGCAAGGATGACGGCCACTAGACCAGCATCTCAAATGATTAGCATATGACATTTACGTGCCAATTCATCTATCTATATACCAAACACAATACAAAAGTATCAGTAACAATAATACATGATGGTGTTTTCACTAGCCCAATGCAATCACATCTATAATATGCACCCACATACATGTACCACACGGTTGCCGCATCCAAGGGATGCTCCTCCAGTGGCATATCATCATCGACTAACAGAAGCAATGCTCAGATAAATTAACCACACCATGTGTAGCATCATGTTCTCAAAATTAATAAATGAACAGTATCAAATCAAGTGCATTGGGAAAACAGAACAGACTACCTACTACATAAGGAAAAATGAATATGCTTGAGCACAATTGAAAGTATATATGAAAAATATATAACAACATTGTAAGATGTGGGAGGACAGTGAGCAAACAATGAAATAAAGTAGTAGAACAGACAAGTTAACAAACCATAGTACTAGCTCATTCCTAGATCTGACCAAGAAAAACATGGTTCTTGCTAATTTATTTACTACCATCGGTTAAGGATGCATTTCATACATCATATCTACCCATTTCCTAACTGGGGACAACACAAAGTTCACCAATAGTGGAAGGAACTGAGTCTTAGTTCACTCACATCTACTGGCAAAAAAACATTATGTACCAAAATAATTGTTTGACTACAGTTCTATGCAGCAAAATAAAACATCATCAAGTTAACATGTCATACTTCTAATAGATCTACATGACTTACATCGATGTTACATCCAAAAATCTTAGCTATACAGATCTACATGACTCCACACCAACCAAATGATAAGATCATACAACAATACTAGATCTATTTTGTTTTCTAACCGGGGATAGCACGAAGAGACGAAACAATACTATATCTACATGTAGACACAAAAAAAGAGAAAGCTTACTCAAATCTACCATATCTATGTGTATGTGATCTAAACCAAACCAAATCAAAGCTCAAGGGGGAGAGGGGGAAGGACCAGAGAACAGGCGAGAAGGGAAAGTGTACCTCGCAGTCTAGAGTGCCCCGCCAGACACCATGCCCACCGGATTTACCTCAGTTCTTGTCAGAGAGATCCTGAGAAGAGGGTTGAGCGCTAGAGAGGAACGGTAGAGAGTTGTTCACTAGATAGGAACAAGAGTAGACAAGCGGCGCATATGAGGTAACCATAGCACGATCGAGCGAGCCAGAGGGGTATACCCTCGCACGAGCAGGGTGCATGCTGGCATGAGTGGGTGTAAGCCGGAGCTGCACACGCTGCATTAGAGCAAAGCCTGATCTACTCATTTCCCTCGGGCCAGGATGGGAGGTGCAATTTGCATGTCCTAGGCCAGGCAAGACTAGGTATGCAGGAAACTAAACAGTCAGATAGAGGGTTCATGTTGCATCCACTTATGCAATACAGGCTAGATACAGGTAACCAAACACACCCTATAGCTCTCTGCCTTTGTAGTTGTAATGGCAACGGATGTGCTTCATCCGCAAGCGGTTTGTTTTTGCGCTCTATAACTTGGTCAAGCGCGCGGTCAAGTCAGCCCCATTGTTTAGATTATCCTAGGGCATTTCCAGTTTGAGGAATGGATCTTCCTTGGAGGAGATTGAAACAACATCAAAATTTAAAAATTTGATTTTCTTTTCACTTTTGTTTGATTTCTTGTTTCCTTTCCCAATTTGGCAATCCACCTTGGAATTCACCTTCCTCTCTTAGCTAATCCATCTCCTTCCCTTCATTGGCACCATTCAAGAACCCGCTTCCCCCTCCTTGTTCCTCTGACCACGTGGCCACAGCGCCGATTTTGGCTACGCCTCCCCTGGGTATTCACACCACCCACACTCGAAGTGTCACCGTGGCCCCACCTCCAGTCGATCGCCACCCCAGCTGACTACAACCCTCCCTTGCTTGGCGTACCTCGTTGACTTGTGCTCCCTCCCGCCATAATTTCTCCGCCTCTCCCGCTCGACGTGTGCTCCTGGACATACCCGCCTTCGTCACTCTGCCGCAAACTCAACCGGTGTCACAGTACTCTTCTCGCCAACTCCCCTGCTAGCCACCCTCATCAACCGTGCCCCTGGCCACCGCATCGCCCACACATCGAAGCCACCGTCACCCCTCCTCTGCTCCCACCACCTTGGAGTTTCTATAAAGCCCAATTGGACACTCTGACCACTTGGCGCAACCCCAATCACACCTCGAAGCACTCCCGTGAACTCTCTCACACCACACTGCCAACAGCAAGCACCCTGGAACCGGTAAGCAGTCCAGCCATTCTCCCACCTCCGGCCACCATATTTCAATTCCTTGCACTCACAGCACCTTTGAGCCACCCGAACCCGAAGCCACCCTCATCGGGCCAGTTCCTAAACCCTACCATGCCCGCACCGTGAGCCTCCGTCGGCCATGGCGTCTCTCCTGTGGACAGCCCAAGCTAAGCATCCCTAGTTAAATCTCCCATTGCCACACGCTTTCCCTTGCCTTGTAGATGGTTGAACCATCTCCGTTCGGTCCCGAGGCATCCTTTCTCGCCACTGACCTTTTCAATGCATCGCCAATCTCCACCAAACCTCAAAATGGTATCCTCGTGTTGTGAGGAGTCCACCCATATTGCTCTTTGCCTCTATCGAGCTCCACCGATGCCGCTTCGACCGAGCTGTTGTCGGGACCCCGGATTTCGAACCCGGACCCTCTGTGTATTATTGCACTAGTCCCAGATCAAAACTAGTGCACACAGTTAAACAGAAATGAACACATAACCAACAACGCTTTATTACAATATTAAAGAGTACAGACCGAAAGGTCTCATTATTACAAT
The DNA here is from genome assembly GCA_036346575.1 of Dendrocalamus sinicus. NCBI lineage: Eukaryota > Viridiplantae > Streptophyta > Magnoliopsida > Poales > Poaceae > Dendrocalamus > Dendrocalamus sinicus. The sequence goes on along the minus strand of CM070641.1, from coordinate 12,735,695 downwards.
TGAGGTTTCAAGATCTCACACAACCAGAATACAGCGGAAGCAAGGTAAATTCAAAGTAGACCCATCAATATGCCACAGACAGTTGACTGGGGAAGCGCGACCTAGTCCTCCGGGAAAAATCCATCACAGCCGCAAGCGAAGCAGTAGTCGTAGTCTCCCTCTTGAGCTTCGCATTCCTCTGGTGATTATTTTTGAGTGTAGCATGTGAGTACATAAAGTACTCCGCACGTCTTGGGAAAAATGCAATAGATGCAAGGCTTGACAAAGGAAGGCTATATGGTTCTTTTGCACAAAGCAACATTTTTATTTAACTACTTCTAATTATTTTCGAAGGCATCATTTTAATAAAGTAATTGTTTTAACAGAACTAACATTAACTTTCTAGTGAAGGTTCCAACTACCAACACTAGCTAACCAATTACCATTGGTCAAGTTTAAAATTGTGGGTTCCATCCACCCTCTCTGGCTCCAACTGCCAGGATACCCCTCCAAGAGTTCCCTCCACTCTCGGAATACAAAACTTTGATTTTAAAACCAAAAACCAGAAATCTACCATGTGAATGCATTCCTTGCCCGCCCTTGACCGTGGGCACGGCTATTCGAATAGTTTTACACTCTGCAGAGATTGTACAACTTTACCCACAAGAGATAAATTATCCTAAAAGTCAACACGCTTCCTTTGGCATAAGAAGCCTTTACCTTACTCTAATCTAGCTAGATATCACCCGCTGAGGTTTCACCGCAGGTAGGTTAACTGTCCGAACCGAAGCCCCTCTTGCGCCATATGAGTACTGATAAATCCTGTCCCTCACTTGTGAATAACGGTCCATCCACGGCACCCACTTTCCACTGGTGGCACCTAAACTAGACTATCATAAGTTAGTCACCTAGGTCGTACCCATATAGACTTGTGGTTATGCGGTTAATGCTCGATCGGACAAACACAAGCGTCGGTCCTTAATTGACTAGGGTGGAACATACACTTTACAAGATCTCGTGCTTCTGCACCAATCCAAACCAACCATCCACCTAATCTAAACCCATTTCCACATTTCATTTTATTTTAAAAGAACAGTAGCAACTCCAATTACCACTAAGTTTATAAAAACAAGGGTATTACAATAATTCATAATTTCCCATTTGCAAGATTTATGAGGTATTCAATAGCATGGCTAAGCATTGTTCTACCATGCTAATATCAACAATTAAATATATTACTCTCATTACTGAGTCAAAGGAATTTCTAGGGTTGCAAAGGTACAGGGCAATCAACTTCAAGTGAGGGCATAACAAGGTTGGATTAACTATTACCTTAAGATTTGAACTAATCGTGTATATAAATAGCAATGCACATAATTTAAAATAAGTAAAACATTTCAAAATCATAGGTTCAAGATGATCAAAGGAGACTTGCCTTCTTGCAGGTTCTCGGGTCTTCTCTTTGTGAAGTGGAGAGATCGTCGACAACGTTGGAATCTACGCGGAAAAGAAGCAACAAAGCAACAAAACAAATAAATACAAAAATCAAAAAAAACTCAAAAACTCAATTAGAGGCCATATTTGGATAGATTATGATTTTATATGAATTTAGAAATTTAAATGGCTGAATTTGGAGTTAAAATGAGAAAATTATGCTTGTTTCAAGTTTTCAGTTTGAATAAATCCAGAAATTAGGAAATTTCTGACAGGTGGGGCCCACTGGAATATGTAAATTTTATTCTTTTATTTTTATTCTGAGATTATGACAGGTGGGACCCACTGGTCAGTGAACCCACGGGATCGGCCTCTGACCTGTGGGACCCACTGGACAGTGAGCCCACTGGCTTATCCTCTGACATGTGGGACCCACAGGACTCCGGGCCCACTTGTCAGTGACCAGCGTAGAGGGATGGGGCCCGAGCGGCGATGGCGGCAGCGCAGAGCGCGGCCAGCGGCGGGTGGGACCCACTTGTCAGCGCGGAAAAATGAAAGAAAGGCTTAACCTCAGCGTGCGGAGCCGGGGGGCTCGAACGCGCACCGAGGGAGCCAAGGGGGGAAAGAGAAGCGCTGGTAACCAGTCGGGCGGGGAGGCGTTGCCTACCCATGAAGAGTAGGTAACCCTCTTGAGGAGTACCTGCCGGAGGGACCGGGCAGTAGAGGACGGCGGCGACGATGCCGGTGGCGAGGGAAGGCTGGAGGAGTTTGGGTGAAGCCTAAAACGCATTCCCGGTGCGGAGGCGGTTCTGATGGAGAGGTCAGCGGGGTCCGGCGACGAGCAGGGACGGCCGGCGACGAGGAGAAGCGGTGGCACAGCATTGGTCCTCCGGGGCGACGGTGCTCCGGCGGCGGGAAGGGACGGCCGAGGCGTCGGGGAAGATCGCATGGGCACGGGGGTGCTCGGGGTGGCGGTGGTGAGCTCCGGGGAGATCCGAGGCATCAGCAAAAGCTCGCCGGAGTACGGCGGAGCTCGGAGGGAGGGGAAGCACGGTGCTGGGGCGCTCCGGGGCTCGGGAGAGAGAGCGGAGGGCTGGGGGTGGTTGTGCGGAGGGAGGCAGAGCCGAAGGGGGGTTTTTATAGGGCGGAGGAGGGGACACGGGCGCTTAATTGCTCGCCGGAGATCTCGGTGGCCGGCGGTGATTCGGGCGAAGGAAAAAGGAAAGGAGGGGTGAGAAGGGAAAGGGGCGAGGGGAATCGGGGATTCGACCACGGCGGGGCTTGGGGTTTCCAAACCGGGAGAGCGGGAAGGAAGGAACGGATCGGCTCGGATTGGTCGCCGTGCTAGAAAGGAAAGGGAAGAAAGAAGAAAGAAGGAGGCGGCGGCTCGCGGGACAAAGGGCAGCGGGGCGGGGTGCGCGGTTGGCGGACGGGGCCCGCGGGGCAGTGAGAGGGGAGGGCGGAGGGATGGATGACCCGCGCGGGGTGACACGGCACGAATCGGGCCAGCCACGCGTCGGCCCAAGGGGAGGGGAAGGCGGGGTCCTGTCTGACGGGCCGGGCCCGCGAGGCAGCGGGGAAGAGGGAAGGGGCAGCCTGGATGGGTCCGAGGGGGCGACGTGGGCGGATCTAGGCCGTCCACGCGTCGGCCGGAGGGAGGGAGTTGGATTTTAAATTTTAGAAATTGATTTTTAATTACAGAAAAGGCTAGGAAATTATTTAGGCCTCAGAAAAATATGATAATACCTCCAAAAATTCCAAAAAAAAATCACAGAAGCTCCTGGACAAATTTTGGACTAAATAAAATTATTTTCGACTAATGTTGGTATTTAATTTTCATATTTTAAAATACCTTTTAACTTTTAAAAATAGCTTTTAAACTCCAGAAAATCCAGAAAGTCAAATAAAAACCAAGTAAAATCCAATTACTTTAAAATAATTAATTTGAATTTAAATTTTTCCAGAAAGCCAAATTTGGGATGTTACAGCTGTTGTCCCCTGTTTTGCCACCAAAAAAGAAGAGCCGAAGGAGGAAGAAGGCAACGGCATGGCCAGACCCTGGCTGCACACGTGTCGCGCATCGGGTCATGCCACGCGCATGCCTTGGGCCAGTGCGGCTGTGCGCTTCTAGGCCAAGGCCAATGGCCCAGTTGGCCTTTTCATTTTTTTGGACCAAGCCAGGACGTGGTTTCATTGTTCATCACCGTTCACAAGGGTCGGCCCATCACTGTTCACAACTGTAGCAATTAACTACTCACCCAAAACCCTAATTCCAAAAATACCTCTATTTTAACCATTTCGACTCCGTTTAAATCATTCCGACCTTTATTCCACCAATCCAAGTCTTGATAAAATCCAAACCTATCCTATTTGGTTTTTATTGCATTTTACTACTTTTTATTTTATTTATTTCCTAGCTTAATTTAATTCGAGCACGGAACTTATGTTATTTTATTTGTTTACGCTGGCTCCCAAGTATTCTGAGGTGACTGTTCAAGGACCAAACCCGGGCATTGAAATGTACGAGACAATAGAGTTTCTAGAGCAACAAGACAAGTTACAAGTTTTTGATCATATTGAATCCCATGGATTTTAAATTATTTAAATACAACATTTACATTATTGTTATTTATGCATTGTTATTTAATTAAAATAAATATTTAGTGTGACATGTAAATTAGTTATATCCTACCACCAAAAAATACCATGTTTAATTTGATGCCAACTTTACCTTGACAACCCTAGTAATATTTAATTACTGTATAAATAATTGTAGAATGTTTCATCCAAAATTTTGTACTACTAAGTGACTTCAGCATTTTACCCGTAGATTTGTTTAAACAGTTCTATGGTTAAGGATGAATCATAGAAAGCTACTAGTTGGTTGGAGTTCGTGACCTTACCCTAGGGAGAAGGCTTAAGTAGATTGGTGGCAATGCCATATAGCACTACGGATCTGGGTTGTGGGTGGTTGTCTCATGGTGAAAAGTAAGGACTGGAACCTTATGCTGAGTAAAGAACATAGAAATCGCTCAACAATAAGTGTTGACTTGTCAATCCTGGTCTAGTAGCTGCTTAACTCGATTGAATATCTACAGGAGTGAAGGGGCGTGGTATGGGAATAATAAAACCATACTTAACAATAGTAGGTCCACTCAGAATTGGGTGGGAGCATTCCGAATTGGCCAGTGGATATCGGATTTTGAGTGGTGCATAATTTACTGGGTAGAGGCTATATAAAGAGATGTGCACAAACAATGAAACTGTATTTAATGAGTGATTCTAACACAAAGTATAAGTATATTTCTTTATATTATAATCTGAGTAATCAGAGTAATCAACTGTTAAAACCTCCTTATTCTTAAGAAGTTATTGTTTTGTTTTTTTTCATGTTTAAAAATGATTACAAATAAAATTGCACCCACAAATCCATTAATAAAACCATTATATTCCCATCCATTGATAATCTTGGTAAATAGATAAATTAAGATTTATCCTTGTGACTTGCTGGGTATGATTACACTTATTATTTGCTAAACAATAAACAGAAGAACCATGGGACAATGATGAACAAGTTGTTGATGAGAAATCGGAAGAATCTCACTTCGTCGACGACTAGTGGTTTTAGGTCTTAGTCTCGCTCAAATACACCTATGGGAATATTTCTTTTGTGATATAAGATAACTTTGGGCTTGTACGCCCGTTGCGTCCAAACATGGCTGTTACCGTACTTATGTAATAAAGTTCTATTTTTTGTTGTAAGTATGTATTAATTTGGTGCTTACTCATATACAGTACTTCGTAACGGAACAGTCTTAGGTAGTTACAAGAATTACTAGCGTTTTTAGAAATAGAAGCGTTACAGGGTTGGTACATCATTCCACAATTTCATTGTTAGCATTGTGAAAAGCCCTAAAATTTCAAACCAAATTTTCCTTGAATTTTTGCTGATTTTTGTAGCCCTGGGCGTTCGGTACTACCGAACCGATCGGTTCGGTTCCTCGGTACCATACAAATTCGGTTCCTACGAATCTCGGTACCGTTCGGTTCTGAAAAACTCGATGCCAAGAAATTCGGTATCGGTTCTTTCGTTCGGTTCGTATTTACGAAATTACGAGCAGTACAATGACATGTAACATCAAGTTCAATAGCCAATTTTGACATAAATGTAACATGATTTCATATAGAATAAGTGCCAAATCATACAGAGAAAAAGCCACAAATACATAATATTTGGTAGTTGGTATTTGATGGCGAGAGCACCGAACCGAATTTCTCGGTAAATTCGGTTCTGACCAACATGGAACCGAAGTTTTCGGTTCGGTAATTCGGTTTAAATTCAGTTCGGTACTCGGTTTTCGGTTTTTCGTGCCCAGGGTGAGATTTTTGGGGAAATTTTTGGAAACTTTCCCTTTTGGGAAAGTCTCCATCTTGGTCGCTTTCCTTTTCTGGCCGAGGCGCCTTCCCTCTTCCTTTGGCGCCCCGCCATTTCCCGCCTTTGCCCACTTCCCAGCGCCTCCCTCCTTCTTCCCCCGTTGGTGCCGCTTCCCCACCCCGTCTCCCTCCTCTCCCAGCGCCTCCCTCGCTCTCCCCTTCGCTCGCGCCTCGCCTCTCCCCGTTTCCCTCCGCGCGCACGCGCTGCACGTGCCCGCGACCACGCCCGGTCTTCGCCCGCGGGATTCATCCCCCCTCCACCGCGCTGACGCCACCGTCTCGACGTCAGCGCCGCCGCGCGTCGCTGCTCCCTCGCTCAGCCCCACCTGCAGCCTCCCCCTCCTCCCTTCCCTCTCCCCTCGCCGCCCGGTTCTTCCCCCCTTGCCCGCCCGTGCCTCCTTCCCCGAAGCTTCCTCCCCTCCGCCGGGTATAAAAATCCCCTCCCCCGGCTCCCTCTCACCCCCTTGCTCCCCGAGCTACTCCAGTCCCTTCCCTCACTTCCCACCACTCCTGAGAAGCTTCCCGTGCACCCGATTGGAGTCTCACTGCCCGTAGCGCCGCCGCGATCCTCCCCTGCGCCGGCGTCACCCGTGAGCTAATCTCCTTCTCTCTCCCTCCATTTCGCAATTGTTCTCGCCCAGAGCTTCTCCGCTACCTCCTAAACCTCGTGGTGCACTCGCCTAACCAGGAGAAGCCCCGAGGAGCTCCGGCGTCGAAGGCCGCCGCCGGCCACCGCACCCTCCCCGTGGCCAGCATGCTCCGCAGCTCCTCAGCTTCCGTCACCACCGCCGACGTGAGCCTTTGGTTCCCCTGTCCGTGTGGCCGCCGTCATTTGGGCTACCTCGCCGCCGGTAACCCCCTCCGCTACCGCAAACCCGAACCTCCCCCTTCTCTCTCCCGCCGTCCCCGCTAGTTCCCTCGCCTCCCAACCACCCAAAACGAGTTCCCCTTGCCCAGCCGCACCCACTGATGCCCTCGGTGGCCGCCGGCAAGCTCCCTGGCGCCTGGACCGCCGTCGCCACCGTGACCTCCGCTCCGGGAGCACTGTCGCGGCTGGAGGAGGAAGACGAGGACGTGGCTCCTCCTCCGCCGTCGGATCCGTCCCTCGCCTTCTAACCTCAGCCGTTCGATTCCGTCGTACCGCTTCGCCCGCCCTCCCTCCTCCTTCGCCGTCCGATCCTCCCGCTCCGCATCGTGTCCACCCGTTCGCTCGCCATCCCACCCACTCGTCCCTCCGCGTGTCACCCATCGGGACCGCGTAGGCGCGCGCGGGAGTGGGCCATTGCCCCGGCCTGCTTCACGCCGCACTGTTGCGCCGGGCCGGCCCAACACTGTTCCAACCATTTTCCAGTGGATTTCTCAATTTCCAAAATCCAGAAAAATCCAAATAAATCCTAGAAAATCATAGAAAATCCCAAAAATTCCCAAATTTCATCACTTTGCTCCAAATATTATCCTGGACCCATTCTTGGCCTCCAATTTCCCAAATTCATCCCAGATAAATTCCTAAAATTCCCCATTTGCGGATTTATGCATTTTACTCCTTTTTGAATAGTTTATTTTTCCTCGCTTGATTAGTCTCAAGCTGGACCTTATTATTTTATGTGTTTGCGCTAGTTTCGGAGATTCTGGAAGTTCAAGTGCAAGCTCAGGATCCAGGCATTTCTTCATTCGAGCTAGCCGAGATCGTCCAAATCAACGGCAAGTCCCAAATCCTTTGATCATGTTGTATCCCATGCCATTTAATTATGTTACTATATTATTGCATTGAGCTAGTTCTGAAAAGTTAGTTCAAAGTAAAATAAAATGTTTAGAATGACATGTTATGTAGCTAAACCTACCACCGATAAATGCCATGTTAAACTTATAGCCATGCCTTTGTAACCCTAGAAATAATTATATGTTAATCTAGATAACTGTAGGTTATTATTATCATGCAAAGTCTTTACACTGATGAGGTCGTGGCTGCAGGCCAATAGAATTTAGAAAACCCGACTCTAAGGTAGGGTGGTATGGGACACCGTATCTTAGAGCGGAGAGTCTTGGCGTGCATAAGGTAGGGTAAGGGTGTTGTGGGCGCCGCGAGGCGCCGCCACCGCTACCCTAGGAGTGAGGTTAGGGTAAGGGTGTTGTGGGGCGCCGCGAGACGGCTTTCGCCCACCGCTTACCCTAGGGTCGCGGGCCTGGCGAGGTTGCGGACCATGTGAAAATATAAGGACTGAAACCCTTACGGTGAGCAAATGTCACAGTGATCGCTCAACCACAGGAGTTGACTTGTCAACACTGGTTTAGTAGCTGCTCAACTCGATTGAAACTCTACAGGTGTGGAGGAGGAGGAGGATTAGCAGTGAGGTTAGGCAGGCCATGCTGCGGGTGCCTAACAACGGTAGGGTCCACTCGAAGCGGACGTTGGTTTTCCTCTTTTTGGGTGTGCGTGTGTGAGCCAGACCCGAGTGGATTCTACCGGGTAGAGCCTATATAAAGAATTGAGCAGTGAAACGACACGACTTTCTTAACTCTTTAGCGGAGTTAAGGGATCGTGTGGGTAAAGTGAGCAAACTCTCAGAGTCAAATAAATGGTATTCGAATACGCCGTGCTCCCGGTTATTGGAGCTGTGTCACTTGGGTGATTCCAGCCGCGAAGCTTAAGTAGTTTTGTACATGCTTTAACTTGTTTAGTTGGTTAATCAAACTTTCTTGAAAACCCCTGAGATCTTAAGGAGTAGTTTTGGGTCCGTTTTCTGAAAATGTTTGCAAATAAAACTGCATCCACTCAAATTAATAAACCAAGTATACTCTCTTCCATTGTAAATCCGTGCATGTAGTAAGATAGAATCCCTTTGAGATTTGCTGAGCCGGTTGTTTGGCTCATGGCTTACTTAATCCACTATTTAGAGGATCAAGACGAAGGTGAAAGTCTCCCTGTCGAGGAAGTCCCGGAGGATCTCTTCTTCGACGAGGATCCGTGGCTTTAGGTCTTCGCCGCGCTCGAAGCGGATCTTGGATCTTTTGTAATGTATTTATACTTTGGGCTTGCACGCCCCGCTGTCAAAACTGGATGTTATTCCATATATGAAATATATGCTGGACTTTTGTTGTAAGCATACAATGGTATACTTTTGCGCGACACTCCATAACTGTTCATGCGTGAATAGTTGCGGAATGTCGTGTCCGCACGCGCCCGGAAACGGGGGCGTTACACATTGTGACATTGCAGTTACAACTTACAAGGAACCGGGGTGATGATGCGACAACCAGCTAATTCCGTTCGTCAGGTAAATAAACAAAATGAGAATTAATGAATCGACGCTAGATTCAACCCATTTAATTATTGAACTAAACGCTCCACTAAAGTACGTGGACGAGTTATCGATGTATTCTCAGGGATATAAAATGCGTGGATGAGTTTAAAGTCCGCAACCTCTGCCATACCACACTTTCAGAAGACATGGCCTTCAGCGTAGAACACTTTCTTTTCTTTTCCCCCATTTGTGTGCAAACAAGGTAATATCGATGATGCCATTGTTCATTAGTTCATCAACGCAGGCCGACAAGTAATCACGGCAGTACGTTACTCATGCTGGATAGTGCATTATGATCTTGCTGATGTCCTCGGCGATGAGCTCCGCTTCGACGCAGCTCCGGGGGGATCCCTCTCCTCGCCAACCACGCGCAGTAGAGCCCCTTCTCCCCCTTCCAGTGCGCCGCGAACGCCCGCGCCGCCAACCCGTCGTCGCCGATCAGCCCGCCATCGCTCTTCCAATCAACCGACGGAATAAAGAAAAGAAAAGATGAGGACGTACCATTGTAGTGTATGCACCCGTATCCTCAACTAAAGAAAGGGTTAATCAGAGTAGTGAATTACTGTTACCTTGAGCCACCGCTTCGTCTTGCTCCGGTAGCTGGTGGCGAGGACGATGGCGTCGAACGGGCACCTCTTGCCAACAGCAAACTCCACGACGTTCCGCGCACGCTTTTCATGGCCGGCAGGACATGTTGTGAAGCGAATTAAGGGTGTGTTCTTTTCGGCTGTGACTTATGGCTTTTGGTTGAAATTTTTGAATTTTGGCTATTTACAGTACAGATTACGGAGAGGCAGATGCTCACTTGCGATTTTGGCTGATACAGATGTTGAGCTTTTAACATGTAGATCGTTTAACTTGTAAACCCCGCCATGAGAAAATACTCCGTTTAAAAGTTAGGTACTGTAGCAAAAGCCAAAAGCCGATTTAAAAAGCCCAAAAGAACAGGCCTTAATCCAATCGTTGCAACACACACAGACACACACGTCTCGATTACGCACGATGATATCGGTTGCTCACCTCGATCTTGCTGCTCCGACTCCTATAAACTATTGTTCAATATTATTCATCTGTCATCACTTTTCACTTTATATATTACAACATACTTTGTATTTTATTATATCACAATTTCATAAGCCGCATGTCACTCTAAATATTATAGTGTCTTTCATAGCACCTAGTGGCAAAGATAGGAATAAAATTGAGGGTGGGCTAAATCGTTTATAAGACTAAACTAAGTTGGCACAATATAGTCTTTTATTCCTATGGAATTTCAAATTCATATAGAAATTACATAATTGGAGACAAACAACGAAAAACACATAAATACAAAGTAGGTACCTCGACAATAGAAAGTGTATACCCAAAAATATATAATTATTCTGTCAGGAGTGCGGAGTAGTGATAAGTCATATGTGTATGAAACATATCAAAATTAATGATATAATAGAAAATTGTGAATGGCAATGAAAATTTAGATCATATGAAATATACCACAAATAAGCTAATTTAAATCACGAGATAAATTTGAATCACAGAGCGAATGCATTCTACGGGACCTCAAGCCTTGGAAGCGGTTTATGAAGATCCCTCGCTCATTGTAGCATACCATCAAGTCATTGAGCCACTCATTCGCTACCTTATTGCGCAAATCTGTTTTGATAATATTCATTGCCGAAAATATTCTCTCAACAGATGACGTTGTCATTGGAAGTATCAATGTCAACTCGATGAGGCGATATACCAACGGGAAAGTTCTATCTTTTCTTATTTGAACCATGAATTGAGCAAGTTTTGATATATAAGGACATCCATTAAATTCTTCACTTTTTCTAATGTTGAGATTGAAGGTTTGAAGCTATAAATAAATTATTAATTTTTGTCAATACAAAACTATAAATCTACATACACTAAAATACGGAATGATTGAAAGTCTAAACTCTAAAATACTAAATTGAGACGGAAGTAGTTCATTACCTCATCGTTCATCCACTCACTAAGTCCCAAAACTCAACCCTCTCAGTCTCTCACTCTCGAGTCTCTCTATCTCCCTAAAACACTGACTCACTCGGACCACTACCCAGGCGCCAGGTGGACCATGGCGACGGCTCCCCCCATCGGGCCCGCCCTCGAATCAGTCTCCCCTCAGCGTGGCCGGAGGCTTGGCCCTCGCTGCCAGATTTGGCTCCCCCGGCCTTAGTCTAGCGGTCCCCCCACCCTAGCTCGGCTCCCCCTCACCGCTCGGTCCAGCTCCCCCCACCTTGGATCAGCCTCCCTCGGCGATGCCCAGATCTAGCTCCTCTAGCCCCATGAGTCTCTCCTCTCTGGAAAACTGAATATCAAAAATTTAATTGCTAATTTGCTATGGTTTGTGAGTTGTTGTTGCCTTGTTGGTGTCTTGGTGGGCCAGCGAGATGGATTTATTGGGCCTCTTAAGTGCAGTAGGCTGACCACTTCACCAGATTCTTTTTATTTTTGTTTTTCTTTGCTAGTGGTGCCTAGTTGTCGTCGTCGCGCCGGTCTCCTTACTGGCCCATTGTGCTCACCCGACAAAGGGGGTGCTTGGGTTCTTACCACCGGGGGAGTGTGTATATTGAGTATCCTTTTAGAATGACAAAAATATATCTTAAATTATTCTCATGAATTTGGCAATGAGTTTAAAACAATTATGACATGCACTTCTTCAGAAAAGGGATAGCCAATTTTTTAATTCCTCTGCTAAAACACAGAGTTTATTAAGATGCTCATTAATTGAGGTGCTATCATACATAGAGAGAAAGTGATTAGCAAGATTAAGCATTTTAATAGGAGATACTTCACCAAAATCTTGTTCCAAATTGTGCATTATATGTTCCACATATTCTGCTTACCCTCAATGCAAGATTAAACAAGATTTAAGGAGTTCAGCAAAAAAACATTGTTATTATTGAGAGTGGCCCCGCTTATTTCGGCTTGAGCTTCTAGCTTGTAGCTTATTTTTCACTATTCCTAAATTTTGTCTTTTTCTGACTTTTTTGAGCTTTTTTGCCAGTTCTTTTTTTTCGTATTCATTTGCATTGTCTATGATAGGCTAACATGTTTTTTATTTTTAATTTTTTTTAAAATTTTGTTATGCCAAATAAGCTACTATCAATTGCAGTGTAATTTCAGTTAGTTACAGTATAATTTTCAACTATAAATCAACTTATTTTAGTCGAATCAAGCAAAAAAATACCTCAATCTGTAGACCAGGTGATCAACAATCCATCGCTGTCCTCTTTCGGCATGCACGGAAAGAGAAAAAAAACAAACACACGAACCGTGGTGTTGACGATGTCCTCTCCTCGGTCATCGTGAAGAAAAACAAAGGCGGTTCAATTGGTGACGTGGCGATGAGACGACGCGGGTCAGGGGCGGATCTACAGTAGTTCATAGGTGTTCAGCTGAACACCCAAAATTTTTGACAAAAAATCTAGTATATATGAGGTATAATACATACATATATATATATAGTTGGACCAAATCAGATGTTTATAGCCATAATTCGGCCCGAGAGGCCGAGAAAAATGCAACAGCCTGCCAGGCGCAATCGCGAGTGAAGCCAGGGCCCAGCCCATCTTCTCTGTCCGTGCGGCCTGCCTACCCGCGGTCCCGGTCCCCCCTCCCCGGCTCCCCCAATCCCCATTGCAAATCGCGCAGACCCTAACGACCTAACCCTAGCCTCACCGCCTCCACCCTCCGCCTCCGCAACGCCTCGCCGCTGCCGCCCTCAGGGCCAAGAAGATCACCTTCAACCTCACCATCACTATATTGAGCACATGCATCGATATCCATGGGCTCCGGCTAGATCCAGCCCTCCGCTCCGCCGCTCCGCTCTTTGCCGCCGCCGCCCTCCACCTCGCCACCTCCACGCTCCGCTCTACCGGCGACCGCGCCTCGCCGCCTCTGCCCTCCGGGTTCCGGCTAGATCCGACCCTCCGCTTCGCCACAGTCACCTTCAACCTAGACGAGGCCAAGAAGATCACCTTCAACCTCACCGTCAAGCAACTTGCCAGCATCGAACCAGAACCTTGGACCACGAGCCTCCGCCGCAAGTACGTCAAGCTCATCGACGGCTTTTTCTCCATCTCCTTCCCTTTCGCATCCCTCCTCCCCTTCACAACCTACAGCCAGGCCCTCAAGGTGCTCGTTCTTTTGCCTTCTTCCATTTTTTCCCTATGCGCATTGCATTTGCCTTGTGACGAATTGGTGTGTGCTATTGCCAATAAAGTTGTAGTATTTGATTTGATTTATGCGAGGAAGAAGGTGGCTGAGTCACTGCTGACATGCGTCATATTTGCATATATTTTGCCATCATTTTATCCCATTATTTTTTCACATTTTGGGATCATTTATCATCATTTACACGCTTTTCTATAATTAATTGCTCAATTTGGATCATTTTACATTTTTTGTGCTTTTTCCACAGGCCGGCGCGAACGAGGCGCATAAACGACAAAATTGGCTTTCCGGGACTGCTCTGTATAGTTGTACGCGTCGACACGAGTGCGTAGGATCTTTTCGCGATGAAAACGGAGCTCCGGAGGTCTAATTCAGAAGAAATCAAATGGGGAAGGACTTGATTGCAAATGCCAGAAAATTATGTGGACTAAATTGCTAACTGCTGAATCCCCAATCCATTCTCCAAACAAAACCCTAGCCGCCGCAATGGGGGGATTGAGCTCGGCTTCTCTTCTTCCTTCATCCCCTTCTCCTCCTCCTTCAACCCCCTTGCTTCTTCTCCACCTGCACCGGCGAGGGCCGGGCCTAACCTCGCCGACCGCCTCCACTCTCCACGGCCGCAGCCCCTTTCACCCCCGCGCCACCCTTTCCTCACCGCCGCCGCTCCTCACTCCGCCCCCTTCTCTTGTCCACCGCTCCTCCTCTACCGCCGCCACTCTCCCCCTTTCTACCCTCCTTCTCCAGCGCCACCTATCCCCGCCGCCATTTCTACCACCGAGCCACCTCCACATCCGTGCCACCGCATCCACCCTTCTCCAGCCGCCATCTCCCTCTTCTTCTACACCTTCTCCACCGCATCTCCTCTCCCTCCGCCGCTCCTCCGCTACTCTACTCCGCCGCCAACCCCTCCTCTTGGCTCTCCTCCACCGCGCACCGCCTCCACATCGGCCATCCCATCTGCTCTACAGCGCCGCCGCTCCTCCCTTCTCACATCCGAGCCCGGCTTTCCTCTTCTCCCCCTACCCCCTACTGCTTCTCTCTTCCCCCATTCATCTCCTCTCCTCTACATCCACCGCCGCTTCTCCCGTGCACCTCCCTCTTCCGACCGCCACCGTCTCTTCTTACCACTTGGCGCCACATCTACTTCATCGGCACTATCTCGCTCCATCGCACCGACGGCTTCCCATCATCCTCGACGCCGCGACGACCTCCCACCGACTTCTCCGGATCGGGGCGCCACCGAGACCGAGCCACCGTCATCTGCTTCACCGGCCGCCACCCCTTCACCGACGGTCCTCGGCGCCGCTTTCCACTTCAACGCCGGCGACCACCATCATCGCCGACCCCTGCTTCCTCTACGGTGCCGCCGACGACTTCCTCTGCTCTGCTTCCTCTGCTCTACTCTTCGGTTCATCCCAAATTCTTCTCCCTTTATTTTTTTGCTGCTCATTATTACTGTTATCAAGTAATTGTTAATTGTGCACTTTGATTTTGAGATGTTTGATCTGGAATGCGCTGTGAATGCTAATCTGGGAATGTGAATTTTGTTGATGTCTCACTGTGATGGTGCATTGAGGATTTTGTTCAGATATCTGCAATGCATGAGATCAGTGGATATTATATAGTGCCCTGTTCTGTTATTGTGAATTATGCACTGTTATGTATGCATATGCTTTGAGATGTTATTGTAATTATGTTTTAATTTGTTATGTGTTCTAGTGTCAGTAGTGTGTTTGTGCAGCTGTCAATGTCCAGTTTATGTGTGTGCTTGTGTTGCGCGATTTAGCGAGTCTGCGATCGTTTTCTCCCCCTTGCTGTCTCAACCCGTCTAGTGCTTCTAGATCTTCCCTTGTGCCTCTCGACCTCCCCCTTTGCTTCTCTCAGCGGTCGTTCGATCGTTAAGTCGTGTGAGCGTTCGTAGCTGTGTTTGTCGTGTGCCGCCGTTGTCTAGTTAGCCTTCGACCGTATTCTCCCTCGTTCTTTCTCAACTCCTTCTTTGCTTCTCGACTCTCTACCTCTTTCCTTCTTGCGGTCGATAGTTATTTAGGTCGTCGGTCGGTAGTTGTGTTCGTTCGCGTAGTCGTTTGTGTTGTCGTTCTTTTAGTTAGTCGTCGTTTAGTTCGTTCGGTCGTACGATGTCCATTCGTACGGTCGTTCATTTTGTCGTTGTTTGATAGATTGTTTGGTCATTTTAGGTTTAGTTTTCTCCCCCGTTTTGATTGACCTAGTTTTAGCTGAGCACCGGTAGCCTCAGTCTAGTCCCTGTGGAGAACACGACACTCGCTGCTATTTCAGTGGCAACCCGTGCACTTGCAGGTGTGCTATTTTCGCACGATCAACTGCGGGAGGTGATAAGAAAGAGGATGGAACAAAGAGGGGAGGAAAATGGAGTGAAGGGAGAGATTGAGGAGAAGAGGGAGAAGAAGGACATGGTGGAGAACATGTTTGCTCGTGGTGTATGCATATAAATGGTCTTCTTTCTACTCATTTTCTTTGCTTGCATGAGTCCAAAGCTATCCAACCGAACAGCCAAAGTGAGAATTATTAGCAGGAACATCATGGTGGAGCTGAATCTCTAAAGCTCTTCTACAACTATTGTTTCTAGTCAATTTAGCCATAAGATTTTACCTCATTGCTTCAATTGATATTCTACTTCACTACAAGTGCAATTGATCCAGATGTCTTGCTGATTTTACAGGAAGAGCACAACAATATGAGAGACATGAAAGGCGAAAACCAGCCCCTAAAGTGGAGTGATTACAAGTCAATGCCATTCACTCAACAATATCAGATTAAAAGTTGGAAATGGGCATAACACACTTGTACTAGGAAGATAACTAGGTTAATGGAGCCCCTAGTACTTGTGTGTTCTGTGGTAGAGATGAAAGTATTAAGCATTTTTTTCTTTGATTGATTCTGTTGCAAAATATATGTGGACTGTTGTGCAATGTGCTTTTGGAATTTCTATCCTACCCAGTAAATATTGAGTTGCTTATCAACATTTTGTATTTTATGATTTTTGTATATCTTTGAGCTTTAAAAAATGAAGGAGTCTGTAAACTTGAAATCTTTATGGGGAGAGCTGGAAAGAGCAAAAAAGGGACAGGATCAGCAAGGTACGCAACTATCATTAATATCTATAATTTGCTATTTAATTCATGTCATTATGCTAGCTTTATATCGTCTATGGTCTCATAAGAAATCATTAATTTCTATATTTTTGTATTTTTATTACATCTATATACATGTATCCTTGTATCGGTATTTTGAGGGAAATGACGTGTCGTGGTATTGACGTATCCGAGTAATCTAGATCCGAAGTCCGAACACTTATCTTAAAAATCCTGGATCCGCCTCTGACGCGGGCTGCAGTGGGCAAGGGCATCAGTCGATGCCTCCAGTGACCGGCGGCCGAGGAAGAGTGACGCCATGTGCTGATGTGCATGCATGTCGTGTGAGGCTTGCCTTCCACGCGTGTTTCTTGTGTTTGGTCTGGGGGGAAACCACTTCAAGTGCTTGGGAGTTCGAGCCGTGGAATTGCAAACAGTGCAGTGCCCTGACTCGCCGTGGAGACCGAGCGACGACGCGATGGACGAGATGCGGCTATAGATGCGGTGACCTACGAGACCGAGGACCGCCATGACTCAACCGAGGACGCCTGTGCGGCTGGCTTTTCCTTCGTCGCGCGAGCTGAGGACCGGAGAGGCTGAGGAGAGCACTGTGTGCATGCCGAATGAGGCTATTACACTTTTTGGACCCTGGCCGCATGCCTAGATCCAACTGAGTGCCATAGGTTTAAATGGGCTGAACACAACTAAGCCCACGGAGCAACAGAGCAACAACCTTATAAGTGGTATTGGGCCTTCTCCCCCCAAAAGACTAGTCCAATGGGTGGAGGCTCCCTCACACTTATAAGTTGTGCTTGCTCCTCTCCCACAATCCATGTGGGACTATTCCTAACAATCTCCCCCTCACACATGGATTGGGCACTTCTGCAACCATGAGGTTCAAGGAGATGTTAGGCACCTGAGTTCTGATACCAATTGTTACACTTTTTGGACTCTAGCCGCATGCCTAGGTCCAACTGAGTGCCATAGGTTTAAATGGGCTGAACACAACTAAGCTCACGGAGCAACAGAGCAACAACCTTATAAGTGGTATTGGGCCTTCTCCCCCCAAAAGACTAGTCCAATGGGTGGGGGCTCCCTCACACTTATAAGTTGTGCTTGCTCCTCTCCCACAATCCATGTGGGACTATTCCTAACAGAGGCGACGAGAGAGAATCCGTCCATACGGACACCGTGCGTAATGATGGTTTTCACATACCGTAGATGATTAATTTTGTGAAGGTTTTTTAATTTGTTCTCTATTGCTCTATTTTTTCCAGCTCATAATTGTATTATGATGCTAGAAAGTAGGAACTTATTTATAGAATCTATTTTCAGATGTTACAAAGAGATCCACATGTTTTCTGGTACACCGTGAGATTTCAAAACTATATCACCAACCACGATTAGATAGGCTAGTTTAATGAGTCTAAAATATATTAGTCTCTTGCACACATGTGTAAGTCACGTTACATAATCAGATTGTATACGAGATCAATTCTAATTTGATCATGTTGGTCAACACTTGCAGAACAAATCTGGCTATTCCGACCTGTGATATACCCGGTTAAATATATACATACATATCACATTCTAGTAGACTCGATCTCAATAAATATGTCTACCAAATTTCAGCACAGTCATCCTCGACACCTCAAGTATTAATTTCTCGAGTTAAATTCTACACCAAATTATTTCATATCACTTACATCAATAATATGAATAATTTCACGTTTATTTAAACTGACAATAACTACAATAATTATTAAAAGTCACATAAAAATCCCAACATATATCTCTATTTAAAATTTTGAGATCAAATTCAATTTATGTTGGAAGAAACAAAAGATCCCTAACAAGCTTATAAATCGTAAAAATTCTCCTAACACGCTTTGAGTTTAAAATTCACCACCATGGGCTAGGACTACGTAAAAATATATCCCCCATGCTTTGGATCTTAATTCAAACGCAACAGTACTCATGCTTTGTATTTAGGGTATGTTCTTTTTTGCTGCGGCTTGTGGTTTTTGGTTGAAATTTTTGAATTTTAATTGTTTGCGACAGATATTACAGAGAGAGATACTCGCTTGTGATTTTGGTTGATACAGATGTTAGGCTTTTAACATGTACTACAATTAACTTATAGAACCCGTCTTAAAAAAAATATTCCGTTTGAAAGTTAGATACTATAGTAAAAACTAAAAGTTATTTTTAGAAGCTGTAAAGAACAGAGCCTTAACCTCCAACAGTTCCACAATCGGGGAGGACCGAAGCTATGCGAGTGTGTTGGGAACAAAAGATCATGCATGATACTTCTTCCGTCCTTTCTTTCCTTGCCGTTTCAGATATTTACATGGCCTCCAATACACACCTTTAACCATTAGTTTTCATACTTAGCATAAATCTCCAAATGGAGAATTTTAGAAATTTATCTGGGATGAATTTGTGGAAGTGGAGGTCAAAAATGGGTCCAGATATTATTTGGAGCATAGTGGTGAAATTTGGGAATTTTTGGGATTTTCTGTGATTTTCTAGGATTTATTTGGATTTTTGGAATATTGGAAATTGAGAAATACACTGGAAAATCGATGAACAGATGCTAGGCCGGCCCAAAGCCACAGTGTGATCCAACATCTGTGCGGCCCACGCTGCTGCGCATACGCAATGCGGCGGCAAGCGGGCGGCGCGGCCCATGCGCGGCGCGCCTCGGTCGGGATGCCCGACGCGTGGCGCCGTGACGACCAGATAGGGGCGGGGCGACAGGTGCGATGAGTGAGGGGAAATCGGACGGCCGAGGAGCGGGAAGGCGGCCGGCGGTACGGCAGATCGGACGGGAGAGACGGGAGTTTAAGGAGATCCGACGGAGGCGGAGGAGCCACGTGCGCGGAGGCGTCGTAGGAGTAATATGTTGGTAAAATTGGCTATTTGCAGAGATGGCGCCTTTGCTGAAGGGGAAGGAGAAGGAGGAGCGGCAAGTAGAGTGGTGTATTAAATCAATTCGTCAGGAAGCAAAGTCTCTTCGCCGTGCGCGTGGGATTGGTTAGTTTTTACTTGTTTTGGAGGAGTATTTCGCTCTGTTTTTTTGTGGCTATTAGTGTTAGTTTTCTGCTGAATTGTAACTAGTCTGTTTCTTTTCCTTTCTTTGTTGTGTAAAACTGATCCTGTTTGGATTTGCTTCCCTCCCCCTGCTCTCTCTCTCTCTCTAGACTTGTTGCTTTCAATAAAGCTGGGAAACATCCTCGAGTCTAAAAAAGATGGTACTAAAAATTATTGAACCTACAATGACATCAAGGCATTTTTTAATGACAAATATAGTTAGAATAAGTTTCTCGAAACCACATGTTCTTCAACAAAACTGTAAGAAAATCACATTTTTAAACAATAGTTTCAGAGAATCGGACAAAATTTAGAGAACCAACAACAATTAATGGTGAGGATAACAGGTTGTTCATTACCAAGTACTTAATACAAACTTCCGGCTGCAATCCATTCAATACCAATTACCCTTAAACAGAAACAGGCTGATCCTGTGACTCTGGTGAGTGGGCCCAGCTTATCAAGACCGTTGCATTTGACAGTAGTGTGGTTTTGTGAAATATTATGTAAAAGAAAGTGTGGTGTTCTGAAATTGTTGTTTAAAAATATGATTTTCCGATGGTTTTGCAAAGGATATGTGGTTTTAAAAATTTTACTCTCTAAAAGTTTTAAAAGGCTAACTGTATGTATTCTAAAACGACATCTTACAAAAGAATAGTTGTTAGCTCCATGCAGGAATTTAAAAAGGAGCTAACCAAGGTATATCGGTGATTATCAAGAGAAATATCTCGGCCCAAAACTTCGAATTTTGAACTTAAGATAAGATACTTTGCTGCTCTATATTGTATATCTGTTGTCTAGGCTTTATATCGTATCAAATATTGTTTGCATGTTTGTATCAATGAATAATTACATATTTTAACCAGTTTGTTTAGTATTAACCTGAAATTGGTAATTTTTGGGCAGTTGCTAACTAATTTTGAATTCAAAATTTCCTGTGCCACCACCCACCGGAATCTGGGACCGGCCAATGCCCAAGATATTTTCATAATCAGTTTTTGTTGAATCCTTGGCTCAAAGCATCTTCCGCATGGAAGAACATGGCCATCCATCCATCCAGCTGCTCGTTACCTGATACCGTGGGCTGCGCATCTTAGGGTAATTCTTCTCTCTCTGTCTTGGAGTCCGTGCGTGGACCAGTACGCTAGTGCAAATCGCGCACACAAACATGTGTATCAGCTCGTAGAAAGGGAAAGGTGACTGGTGGATGATGGCAATGAATTCAGTGCGGTAGGAGCACAGGCGAGGTTTTGACACGTTGGTTATTTTCCTGTTGGGTTTTATTAAATATAATTTGGTTATTTTCTTTTACCTATTATCCAAATTTAGAACTATTGAGTTAGATATCCAATGGCCATGAATTCTCTCTTCTCCCCCTTGAATTCTACTTTTTCCTCTTGAAAAAATCTCCCCTTTAAAAAACAAAGAGCTATTTGATTTCTAATCCAAGGGTCATAAATTTGGATAATAGTTAGAAAGAAAATATATAGATGATGCCTAGACACTTCCTTTCGTGTTTTAGCTGTTACGGAAGGAAAGAAATACGAGAGTTTTTAGTAGAAAATTCAGCATTTTAACATAATTGTTGAGAGTAATCCGGCATGAAGCACTTATGGTGCACATCAGGAGTTTTTTTTGTCTCCGTAGTTGATTTTTGTAATCTTGATAGTTTTTTTTCCGTTGTCTAGCTTTTGTTTTTTCCCTGTTTTTTTTTCTCTTCTTTGGCAGATGTTGATCTACGCTCTACGTTGTATCTAGACTTTTGTTCTTTCTTAATTAAAATGGTATGCAAAGGGTTTGCATGTTCTCAGATAAAATATGAAATTCTTGCGTTACAAGCTGGTTGTTTTAATTACGTGCAAAGAAGAATTGGCACCAACCTCGCTGTGGACGACGATGGAGGTGACGGCCCCAGCCTCAGCAAGGTCATAGACGATCTCCATGCCCGAGTTTTAGCACCAACGACGAGCACCGGCTTCCCTTCCATCCCTCCGGCGTCTTGTACTCGCTGGAGCATATCACCTTGCAGGGAAAGGCCTCCAGCCCAGGCACCACCTTTTCGTCGCACGCCCCAGCCGCCGCCACCACTAGGCACCTCACCGTCTACTCCTCGGCCTCGCCGGTGTCGAGGTTGACGACCTTGACTGCCCACTATTCCCGCACGGTGTCGAAGCACACGTTGCGGACCTCGCGGTAGAGGCCGGCGCGGACGGCAAACCACATGGCGTAGTCATCGAGGTAGCGCACGAAGTAATCCAGCGAGAGGAAGGTGGGCGTGTCGGTAGCGTGCGGCGCGCGTGGCAGTGCTCTGTATCGCTTGGAGAGGTTGCGGTGGAGGCGGGGGGGCAGCCGTAGGTGCACTTCCGCCACAGCGAGCCCATGCACAGGGTTTTAGGGTGTGTTTGGTTGCTGGGATGGAGTGGGATGGAATGGGATGGTTCCTTTGACCAAGTCTATCCATATGTTTGGTTTGAGTGATGGGGTGGGATGGAATGGTCCAAAGTGGGATGAGCATATGCAAATTTAGAGAATATTCTTCTTAGATGCTGGACCATGTAGTTCCACTTTTTTTGTGGAATCATCTCATCCCATCCCCATCCCATCCCATCCCACCTTATCCCAGCAACCAAACACACCCTTAATAACCGGTTCGGAATTTTTATCGGAGGGGTCCGGTAACACCGATTTTCGAAAAATTTTGACAGTTTTTTAGTCTAAAATTTCAAATAAAAATCAGCCAAAACATGGTCTAAATAGGACTAAATCTGCCTAAATTGGATTAAATCAGAGTTAATAGCTTTAAATCCAAAATATTTGAGGTTAGCTTGTACTCTAACCGGGGTGCCCAATAGAAGCGATTTTCAACAATTTTTGGCCGATTATCAAAACCCTGTCCATGCAATCTTAACATTCAAGGACGAGTCTCCGCACGCCGTGCTGCGACAGGCATGCAGCCATCGCTTGCCCCGATGGCTCTGCCCCCACAATGATCACCACCTCCTCTTCAGTTGCCATCATCGCCATCGTTGTTTCTTGGAGCTTGTGGTGGACTAGTGATGTGCACGGAGTAGTGGCATGGAGCGATGGACTTCTTCAGAACGAGGTTTTACAGGAGTTGGTGGTGGGGCCCGGATGGCAAAGAGAAAGGTTGTGTTTGTCCGTGAGCAGGAGGTGGCAATGAATTGGAAGTTTGGGATGGTTTATCGTTAGTTTAAAAAACCGTGTAGTACATCAATCAGCTAAATAATGTTACTTGAAACTTAAAAGGTTACCCTTTCAAATCCTAATGAAAAGCATTTTTTCAATGTAAAAACTATATCTCTGCTATTTAAAAATACGAGTTGATAGTGGTCCACTCTCCCCTTCCCTCTACGGTCGCCCTATCTAGCCACCAGATAGGATCCAAACTATCCATCTTACGCCCTAGACTTCTCTCTCACACCGGGAGTTTGTCCGTCATCCCTCTCCCAACGTGCACATCTAGAAACCAACTCTAACAAAACCCCAAAAGCCAATGAAAGCTGACCGACATGTGAGCCACCATATCAGCACATTAACCACATGTTGGTCATAGAGACGGGCGCTCCGTTGCAACACAGGCTGCTCCTAAGTTCACCCCCTCCACTTCTCCCACCATCTTGTAGCAACTACTCCCAATTTGTACTCCTTCAACTAAAATCCATGAATCCTATGCCCACCCCAATTCCTCTCCAATCCCTCATCTCTCCCCCTCCTTTCCCAATTCGCGCCAGCCTGACCACCGCCACCTCCTCTTGGCCACCACTTCTACACTTTGAGGTGGCGATACGGATGCTAACTTGCGTCTGACGTATGGGAGGGTGGTGCCTGAGCGGATAAATTTACATAAGATGCATATAAATTTACGATAAGATAAAATCGTTTTCAGTAAACAAATTTACCAAGCAGACGATAATAGTAAAATTGGAAATCACAATTTCGACCAGATGCTTACCATTTTACGACCAAATAAAACCGTTTTTGCTAACGAATGTACTGAACACATCGCTAGTGTTTACTGACATATACCATGACACATACTAGGCATATGATGACGAAACTAATAAAGTATATCGCATTTACATCCAGATACATAATAATCTACTGCTAAGATGAACCACGAGCGAGTAGGAACAAATAAGACATAGGTTCATGACTGGCGGAAACCGATCTGTGAGGGGGTGGACTCGTTAGGGACAGGCGCGAGAGGGAAACCCAATAGCCCAAAGTAGTCTGCACTCTAAACACCAAGGTGGAAACTTGGCATACAACAAAACTCTTAACACCAGTTATTAGGCATGAACACCCAGATCCACAGCTTCCTGGGTTAATGGTACTCATGCAGTCTAAGCGCCATGGTGGGAACACAGGGCACACCAAAACTCCGACGATAGTGATTCAGCATGAACGAGGTCACCAGCCTCCTGTGTTAGAGCAACCAGCATTTCAGCACCTCCCCATTATGCTTCTTCACGGTACCCCTTCATGGTTATCACAGAAATTGAGAGCTCCTATCATCATTTTGATTTCTCTGGCTGCTGCTGTAATGTTCATGTGCAGTGCTTGTACTACTAACCCACTTTCAGGTTCGATCATTTGCTCTTGTGTACAAAATTACAGAAACCACAATCAGGAAACAGCTGGTATTATTTTTGTTTTGAGATGAAAACATCAAAACAAACAAAAACAAGCATTGATGGATAAAGTTATCCAGCAAACCAATTTCCGTAACCAAAAATGTTGAAACAATAAAAAAACCTTTAATCAAACCATTGAAGATTCACAAAGAAGATATAGAACCAAAAGTTGAAATTTCGTTAATCTTGAATAGCTCTATATTCAGATCTCACAACATTAACATGATGTTCAATTAACAATTATGTTGGAAATTTTGCTTCTCAGATTAAGCAGGTGACTTATTAATAAAAAAACAGTATACATTCATTAAAAAAGGTTCAATAAAATGTAAAGCTTCATTAGAACAACATTGAAACTAAAATGGAAGATTTCTAGTGTCTAATCTGACCTATCACTCAACATCAACAAAATATTTTGATTACGACAAACTCCAGCAGAAATCCTGAAATTTAACATAATATGCTTCAAGCTAATATAAAGAGAAGAGAAATAAAACTACATACAAGGGAAGAAATGTAGGCTGCAAGTCATACTGTAGTCACAATAATTAACAAAATGTTTGCTAACCATCAACAAAAACTAAGAACACAGTATATTTTTCTGCTACAGAAAGGGGCAAAATTCTAAAGGTATAGCTGAGTTCTTTTTAGCTTTGGCTTATCATTTCCGGCTATAGTAATTAGCTTTTAAACGTTACGTTTTTTAAAGACGAGGTCTACAGGTAGATTGTAGCAGATATTGTACCGAATAAGCTCTACCGGCTAAAATCACATACGACTATTTTTCTCTACGTATTGTTTCTTACGAATAGCCAGAATTCAAAAACCATAAGCCAAAAGCCAAAGCCACAGTCCAAAAGAACCCACCCATTGTCCCCTTCATTGTTGTTTGATAACTTATGTGTTTTAATCTCAATACTGGTGCAGAGCATGCATAACATATTATAGCTGGATTAAAAGGGGGGAAAAGGCAAACAACTAGTTCAAAAGAAAAAACTGAGACATGGTAACAAGAGCAAAAAAAACACCCAAAATATGACTGATAACTCAGTAATGCGTCTTTGTAGGGTCTGAAAGTATAGCATATGCTTTCACAATTATTTTGAATAAATAATCAGCATATCTGCCGATCTCGTTAGTAATTTCTCTCCATAATGTATCACTGAGCGAACGAGCTTCTATCGTAGTGGTAGAACGCTCTAGTAGCACCCCGTGTCTGGGTTCGACTCAGTGGGGCAAAAAATCCTCGCTTGCCCCATAAGCCAAAGCACAGCCGAAAGGCTCGCCCGATCGCTGGTCGTTAGGGTCAGGCCCAGTCGTCGGGCCGAGCGTTAAGCTCCCCTAAGCGCTCTCATACGGGCTGATGCCGCTGTGTCAGGGTGGGGCAAGAGTTCGGGGATTTTCTCGATCTGTGAGAGGATCTTTCTTCTTAAGCTAATGCCGGGGGTGTCTTGTACCCCTGCAGGTCGAGTTTTTTTATAATGTATCACTGATATTTTCACTTCTCACAAGAAATTTACCGGCCTGTGCCATAATTAATGTTAGAGAACAGAAGAACTCAAGAAATTAAGTCATACCAGATGGAAATGGAATATAGTACTTCGTCTGGACGATGCCTTAGTGCTGCTTTGCGGTATGCCTTTTTTATATCCACAGCAGAGCAAGATGGTTTAATTCCACTGCATGCAAAAGCAGTATCAATCAAACAATCCAGATGTGTTTAGCACACCAATAAGTAACGACATATGGAACATAAAAACATGCAAAACTAACATAGCAATGGTAACAAAATATTACCTGTATTCCACAAGTGCTGTTTGCTCATACTTCTTTAAGAACTGATGAGCCTCTTCAACCTTTCCTATGAAGAAATACGACTTGCCTATAAGATAATAACGCCACAATTTCACAGAGCAACTGTAGTTGCCCAAGTTAATGTTTTTTGAATGCTCGTCAGGACACACAGGGACATTATTTCTTTCTGCCAGATGCAGAGTTTCTTCACAAAACCAAATTACTTCTTCATATCGCCGCAACTGTTAAGTACCACAAAACTGACAGTTAACCAAAAAACTTACTGGTGATAATAACAATGGAAAGTTAGTAATATAACATGTACAAGGCAAAATAAGTTTACCGTAAATACAGACCAGTAACAGTGCTTCTGCTTTCATCGTCATCAAGTTATATGAATAAATGCTTATGGACAAAGCGTTGGAGATCATTTGTAAGGCACTAGGGATCTTGTCAAATGCCTTTTTTACAAGATATTCCTTGGATTGAAGCATAAAACTGAAAAGTTTCCGTTAAAAAAAGACAAGAACAAACTGATTAGATAGTCAAGTCCCTTGTAACAAAACATTTTGATCAAATGTTTCCTGGGAAAAAGGTATATAAGGGTGCAAAAATCACATAAACTTTTTCCTTTGAATGAAATAAGACATTCAACTGCAAACAGATAATTAAAATGGAGCAGAAATGCTCATTAAAAGGAAATAATGAATTAAAAAAAACAAGTAATCAGTCGTCACACAAAAACAACAGAATTAAAAAAATGCCCCAAAAAATCGAGTCTCAGAGCATCCATGGTAAGGAATAGTGTACAAATCGAACAAAGAACAGCTCAATTTTGTGTAAATTTGAGTATAAAATAAATTTTGCTAATTTTTGGAAAATCTAAACAAAGTTAGAACAAAAATATTCATGCTCATTCATTAAATGAAGTTATAAACCATGCCTTTGCAGGTCTATATTTAATACATGATCTAAAAAATTCAGTCCAATTTTATTGAAGAAAATGAAAGTAGAGTGGCCAAATGAATCTCAACATGATACAGCACAAAGTAATCCAATGAATTATGTTTCAGCTTTCAAAAGTTATCCTGCTCCCTAAAAGCCTACAGTAGTAATAACAGGGACTCAAGGAAGTAAGAGAAATATCCAGAAAAGAAGTTGCTCACCAGAAGCATATTGTAGAAGAGCGTACACATTCTTTACTGAACTTTCAAGTGCAGGTCTGGTCATCATAGGCTTCACTGTGAAGCCACTATCTTAGATAATTGCTCATAAGCGGACCTCACAATCTTGCTACAATGACCTACAGTAAATAAGCAAACATTCACAATTAGAGCAATTGCAGTAAAAGGATCATGTGAAAAACCACAGATAATTTATATAACTATAAACTTGACCCATATTTGTTCATCGTGTTTTAATCTCTACTACTTAGAAGAATGAACTGGTAAATGTTGAGTGATGCATTCTCTAAAAATCTCTAACAAAAAAATCACCCCAGTACAAACAAATTAACTACTAATTTTTTTTGCCTCCCACAAATTCCTTTTACGTCATCTCCTCATATCTCTCTGCTTTTCAGTCACCACCAACGAATAAGGTTGCAATAGATGTTGGTGTCGCTAACTCATCCTGTTCATCACCGTCGAGTAAGGCCACCTCTGCTAGCCCCAACATGGTCCATTTTGGCCACATGCGACACGACAATGGCGATGCCTGGCTGAGAACATGATCTAAGCCAAACTCAACAGCGGAGCCTGGGGTGGAGCTTGACAAGGCAATGCGGTGGAGCCGAGAGCGTACAAGCCATGCCCATCAACATCAGCTCGATGTGCTGGCTCATATGATTTTTTTTCCGTAGCAACGCACGGGCATTAAACTAGTGTTCTATATATAGACAAGAAATTGCCTAACTGGCCATCACTTTTTTTTCATGTTACTTCATTTTAATATGTTGAATGGCATATAAACTACTAGCACTACCTGCTCTCAAATCTTATGTGCAGGATCTTTTTATTTAGTTGATAGGTTCAGAGTTCAGACTACAACTAAAAATGCTAGCTTTCATTACAATCGTCAAAACTGTGACCACCAACTCATGCCTATGCATAAATTCTTATACCGTCATAAATGTCTTGACTTCTGCTAGCATAAACACCGGCACACCGCTGAAACTGCTTCGCAGTATAACCAAACCAGTAGAAGCAATAGCCGCACATATTTTAGAATCATGTTATCAACCAAACAGGTGTTGGTTTCTTGCTACATGCATGTTTACATCATCTTTACTTTGCCACACAGCAATGCAAAAACATGTCACGGACTGTCAATTTTAACACGGACAGTGCACAAATTTTGCAACCTTTTGCTAGCTTGTGAAGAAATAAAAATGCAACAGGTCAGTCAGATGTTGCTTTTGCTAGAGATTTTCGGAAGCTCCTGATAAAAAGTTATGTTACTGAACCAGTGCAAAGAAGATCTGCACAAGAGTGATGATTTTGGCAGATAGCATTTTCCCCCTAGCAAGCTCTGTTCTAAACTACAATATGGAAATTCAAACTTCCCTCATTTTTGGGTTAATTGGGCAATAATTAACAAAGACCAAGTCCGACTCACATGCCGCATGATACATCTTTCTTTCTCATTGATTTACAAGCTTGATTATATGGAGGAAAGCAGTTAGTTTCGAGAAGGGCACGAAAAGAGAAAAGGGATAGACAAACAGACCTCAGGCTTATCAGTAAGTTTATAAAAAGAAGAATCTCCAACTGATTTCACATCAAAACTCATTGCCTCTCCCCAAACCATCTGCAACACAGCCATCCTTAACAAGTCAACTGTTTAAGTGCAAGCCCCACGTGCGGTGCGGCTCCAGAGAAGAACAACCTGTGAACTGGCAACAGCAAATTTAAACTTTTCTTTTTATTCCTTCTGAAATTATGCAGTGACAAATGTGGTCAAGCTCAATTCCTTTCTTAGACATCTCCTCTGCTAAACTAGCAGCCTGTTCAGCATCTCCTAACCTTGCTAAACCAGCAATTAATATGTTGTAACTAACTATGTTTGGTTCTAAGCCTTGCTTCTCCATGTCAGTCAGCAAGCCCTTTGCAGTTTCAATCTGATCTAACTTACAATAACCATCCATCAATGTGTTATATGTAACTATATCAGGCAAGAAGCCCTTTTCTCCCATGTCATAAAAGTACTTGAGAGCTTGCTCCATGTTCCCAACCTTGCAGAATCCACTTATTAGAACATTATAGGCAAACATTCTGTTAGCACAATTTTCCTTCTCCATTTGGCCAAAAAGAACAACTGCTTCCTCGAGCCTTCCTTCTTTACACAATCCATTCAACAACGTGCTATATGTAAATTCATTAGGTTTAACTCTCTGCTGTCGCATCTCACCTAGAAGCCTTACAGATTCGCCTGCTCTCCCTTCCTTACAGAGACCGGACATTAGAGTGGTGTATGTGACAACATTGGGGGCAATTCCAAGACTGACCATCCGCTCCATCACGTTCCTGGCGTGATGAACTTGCCCGATTGTACAAAAGCCTTTCACCAATGCAGTACATGTCACGACGTTAGGTGAGCACCCGACTGCCAGCATGTCGCCGAGGAGAACCTCTGCCTGTGCGACCATCTCCGCCCGGCACAACGCGGTCAAGAAGCCCGAGTACGACACCACATTCCCTCTGACTCCCATCTTCACCATCCTCCCGTACAGCGCCACCGCCTGCTTCACGTTGCCACCCTCCGCGCACAGCCCGGCGAGCAGGCAGCTGTAGGTTGGCACGCTCGGGAACAGCCCGCCGCGCAGCATGCCGACGAGGAAGCCGACCCCGAGCTCAGGGTCGCCCGCGCCGCAGGCGCCGTCGATGAGGATGGAGAAGGTCCGCTTGTTGGGCCGCAGCGCGGCGCCCCGCATCCAGCACAGGACGCCGAGCGCGTCGACGAGGTGGCCCCCGCAGCAGTACCCCTTGGCGAGGGTGTTGCAGGAGACGACACTGGGGAGCCCCGGTGCCAGGCCGCGCATTGCGTCGAACAGGTTGCGCGCGGCGGCGAGGCGGCCGAGCAGGCAGAGGCAGTGGAGGAGGACGTTGAATGTGGCGGCGTCGGGAGGCGGGGCGCCCGCGCGGAGCGCGCGGGAGAAGCGAGCGAGGGCGCCCGAGGGGCAGGACCGGGCGTGCGAGGCGAGGTCGCGGTTGAGGCGCGCGGTGGGCGGCAAGGTGCCGCCGGAGCACGAGTCAGCGGCTGCGGGGGGATCAGAGAGCCGGGCGGGGGAGGCAGAGGCGGCGGTGGAGAGGAAGGCAATATGGCGGCGGGAGGCAGCGGCGGGGAGGGGTGAAGGGAGGGGGCAGCTATTTGGACGTCGCCATGGGAAGCGCATCGAGCAGGCACCGAGGTGGGCGGCGGGGGAGCGGCTGCAGAGCACCCCTGCAGCCAGTCGCCCAGCGCCCTGGCTGGCGCCCCACAGCTCGCCCAGTCCGCGCCGTGCGCAGGGCCCCTCCGCGCCCCAGCAGCCGGTCGCCCTACTCCCCGGTCAACCAGGCCTCGGCGCCTTGAATCCACCCGTTGGTGCTCTAGTCGGCCGGTCGGCCGTCCTCTCCCAGATGCCCCGCCGGCGCCCTGGCCGCCTCCCGCCGACGCACTGGCAGCCAGCCAGAGCCAAGCAAAGCCTGCCGCGGTGGAGGCGTCCCGTTCCCTTGGCCTTGAAGCTCTAGGAGGGTGAGGTTTGGCGCCGGTCCTCCAAGACGGCGGCTGCAAGAAGCCACAGGGGCGCGGAGATGTTCCCTTCTCCTGTCATATGGAGATGGCCGAATGAGCTTCTAGGGCAGCAATGCTGCTGGCTCATGTGGGCCGTATGCCAGGTGGCCCAATAGGTTGGAAGACCTGCAGAATTTCTGAAGCCGCTTAGGTAAACCGGCCCTGAGCTAACTCACAAGCCCAATGTGGTCCAGCTACCGAAATTTTATTTCCAACGCCCAATTTTGGATACAATTAGGGCAGTCCCAACGAGGGATTTCTAGATGTAGATTCCAAGAGAGAAAGAGAGCAATTAATGTCCAGTAGAAACTATCTCTCCCAACCCATGGTTTCTACAGCAGAGTTAGGCCCTGTTTGGCACAGCTTCACCAACAGCTTCATGAGCTGTTGTGAGCTATTTTTTGTCAAACACCTATTTTGCAAATAGCTTCACCCATGAAGCTCCTTTTTTTGTACTCTCACAAAGGAATAGAGAGAGGTGAAGCTGAAAAAAGTAGCTTTTCACAGCTCTCTCCCTCAGGCCCATATTCCTAGGAAGCGAATGCCCCTCTAGTTCACAAATATTTACACGCATTTGCCACTCAGCGTACGCACCACAGAGTTCACAAAAATCCCGTGCATGAAGCCATGCATGAAGCTATTATTTTATTATTTTAATTTTTTAATTCAAATATTCATTATTATTTTATTATTTTAAAAATATATTATTTTATTTTATTTTAATTTTTATTCACAAATCCCGTTCACAAATATTATTTTATTATTTTAATTTTTAATTCATATTCATTCAAATATATTATTTTTAATTCATATGATCATATACAAATATATAACTCCAAATGTTAGAACAAATCAGTAGACAGGGGCATCTTGGACAATTGACCTCTCTCACCATGCATGCATGAAGTTGGTGAAGTTTGTTTTGCCAAACAGTTTTCTAAATGACTTTAGCTTCACCGGTGAAACCGCTCGTGAAGTGAAACTAAAAAAACACTTCACTAGTGAAGTGAAATGTACAAACGGGCCTTAATACAAAGGATAAATTAAATGCAACACAAAAGGAGAGTAGATCAACTGTGGCAATCAGCCATGTAGCCTCCAGAACAACACAATTTCAATCAGCACTATTTCTTTAGTAAACAGTGTTTCCAGAACACACTTTCATCACATGGCAGCAAACAAAGACAATATTTTTGCAGTCCAGCACTAGCCCAGCCAGTAAACATGTTTCTGGAACCATATACTACTAAGAGCAATCCACGAATAAGGATAATAGGTAGCACATATAGTTGATAACAAAAGAACTAAAGTTCATGACATGCATATAGCAAAATAATAAGGTGGCATCATCCAGAAGGCATATTTGCAACAGGTTGCAGAGCACTCCAGAACAAAATAACACGATCTCTATTCTCCAGAAGTCATCAGGTCGCGCAGCACTCTAGAAGCAAAATAGCTCAAACTCTAGTCTCCAGAAGCCATCAGGTCGCACAGCACTCCAGAAGCCATCAGTTCACGCAGGTACTCCACAAGCCACCATCTACAAGGGAACAATTTCATATCAAAAAAAACAGTTTAACAAGATGCAGTGAATCAACAAAAAAATGAACAGTTCAGGATAGTTCCAAGCTGCCACTTTCTTGTAGTGTTCAAACTGGTTCACAGTGACAGAACTATATGGTACTAGTGTTCAGACTTGCATTCAAAAAAATTAAATAAGCAATACAAGTTGAGGGAGGATTAGCCATTTTCATACCCTAATTATTTTGCCTATTTGAATTACCAAACTTTTGCCAAATATGATCAATCAAATCAGATTGAAGTTGTTTGTACGCTTCACGATCATGTAAGGCGGTATTTCTGTTAAGCACTTCTTCCAACTCTGGGTTTTGTCCATGAGAGATTGTAGGTTCTTGAACAGTATATGTGCTGCCTTCCTCATTCAAATCAAGTGGAACCTGCTCTATATCCTTCTCATCTTCAATTATCATGTTGTGGAGGATTATACAAGCAAGCATGATATTCTCAAGATCCCTTGCTCGAACAAACGTCTTTGGTCGACGCAAAATACAAAAGTGAGACCGCAAAATCCCAAAGGCGCACTCAACATCCTTCCTTGCCCCTTCTTGCTTTTTCGCAAATAGTTTATGTTCGTCTAACTCGTGGTTTCGTATAGACTTCACAAAACAGCCACTGGATATATGCCGTCACTAGGTAATAACCGATATTGTATTCTCTTCCATTGATAGAGTCATCGCACCTTAGGAGCTTCTCCTCTCGGTGCTCGACAAACAAATGTGATTGATTAAGCACGTTGATATCGTTGTTGGATCCAAAGAACACCAAAGAAGGCGTGCCATATCCAGCGATCATGTGAAGCAACTGCCTCTAGAATGATCGTAGGTACACCGTGATCACCGCGAGTATACATCCCCTTCCATGCATAAGGGCATTTCTCCCAGTGCCAATGCATACAATCAATACTTCCTAGCATACCAGGGAACCCACGACACTCACCGATCTCCATTAGGCGTTCAACATCTTGTACCATTGGCCTCCTCAAATACTCCCCCCAAAAACTGCAATCACTCCCTGCACAAACTTCTTCAAACACTCTACTGTAGTACTTTCACCAATCTTAATATACTCATCAAGCCGGTCTGCAGGGCTTCCATTTGCTAATCGCCTTATAGCGAGAAGGCACTTTTGAATTGGAGATAGCCCAGGGCGATTAGCAACATCAAATCGCAAGGTGAAAAATGGAGACCACTCACCGAGGGCATCGACAATGCGCAGAAACAGGGACCTTCTCATCCTAAACCTTCTACGAAAGATTGTAGAATTATAGATAGGATTCTGCGTGAAATAGTCATCCATAAGCCGATTGGCTTCTTTCGAGGCCTTGCCACATATCTCCTTGGACCACTATTACGTCTACTCCCTTCTTCTAGCGCTTCAATGTCATCCTCAATTCGCAAACATTCCATCTTGCGTGTCTTCTAATACTTCTTGCTCGGCTTCAAATTCATCAAGTGTGTATAAATCTTACGGGTCTATGTCGCCATCCTCGTCATGAGGTTCAGCATCATGTGGTGGTTGGTGAGACATTAGGAGTAGGCAGAGAGGAGAACTACAGATAAGGGGGTACTGGTCGTGCAGTCCATATATATGCACAGTGTAGTGGGCTGTTCACACTTTTTTCAGTTTCCAGGAAATAAATAGTCCGGATGAAAGATGTAGTGGGTGTTCACACCCATTGTCGGTTTCAGAAATAAATAGTCCACACGAAAGATGTAGTGGGCTGTTCACACCCATTTTCAGTTTGTTTCACACCAATTTCAGTTTCACAAACAAACACTACAAAGTTTGCACAAATAAATACTACAGTTTTCACACTAACAGTTTTCACACCAAAGAGTTTCACACCAAAGACTTTCACACAAGAGACATACTACAAAGAGCAATATATAAGAGATATCTAAATAAATAGCCATAGAGGAAAGGAGAAAACATCATGGAACTTACAGTTCAAACAAGCTCGGACACCAAGTCTATGCTCCAAAACCTGCTATCACAAATAAGTTAAACTTTAACACATACTATCCAAAGGCTCAAGTAATTGTCACTATAGTATTTAGCAAATACCTTAATTATCTGTAGAAAATAGGGCCAACCTCATACACTCCAGTGCTTTCTCCTCTCACCAAAGCATTAGCATTCGATTAGTTGTCGGTGCTAACAACAACTCTCTATAAGTGTCCAACATTTTACACTTAAGTTGTTTTTTCACGCCTTATCATTCAATCTAGCGACTTCAACCTTACTATTTGCCATAATTTGTCTGCGTCTCCGCCATCTTCTCACGGTCCTTCCTAGCTACTGTGCTTACTTCAATGAACTTGTCTAGCTTCTCACTAATAGCAGAAAAAGCTTGAGGTGTCTTCTTTTTCCCATATTTTTCATCCTTAGCCTTCTTATGCCCAATAGGACGACTGTTAGGATTATCTTCCAAATTCACCACTCCAGCCCTCTTATTAGTTGCACCCTTCTTGTTCTCCTTTTCCTGTTCCATTTTTTTGACATATGCAGACCACTTCCTTTGATCTCGAACAACCTTCCATATATGCTTCAGCGTGAATTCTTTATCTTTATGTTCAGAGGCATACATCTTTTCAGCAATTCCATCAATTGGTCATCACTATAACCACTTCTGTACACACTGTTGGTTCTTACCCAGCAACCATGGAAATCACCCACTGGTTTCTTAACACGATCCCAACGGATTTTCAGTTGGTTCCGGTTTCTCTTGCGGGAAACCTCTGTGCTTTTGTTGTATTCTTTAGTAACATCCGCCCAATATTGATATGACTTTCTATCAGTTCCATCCACCGGGTCCTTTGAGTTATGCACCCAAGCAGAAGCCTACATTGACAAAACAGCTCAAAGTTTACAACCAAACAGATTTACAAAAACAACAACTCAAAAAAAAACTAAGAAAGGCTGCTTACCAATCTGATATCTTCATCTTTCGAGTAGTTCAATCGCCTCTCAGTCCTACCATCTTCGACGGGTTCATCCTCATCAACATCGATTGTTTCTTTGTCTTGTGCATTGCTTTCACCTGGTGGGGTTCCTCTAGAACTTGGAGTGCTTGGCGAAATTCTAGCTGTGCTTGTTGTATTGCCAACTAAATGGAAATTTTTTGGACTACTAAAAAAATAAAATGAGATGTTCAATGCGTGAAGGTTGAATGTTTTGCCAACTAAATAAAAATTGTTAGCATGCCTTAGCAATAGCAGCAAGATTCATGATGTAGGTGTCAAAGATAGTGACAACAATATATAGTGAGCACATCCTGAACTGATAGAGATGCATACAATTTTACATGCATAAGAAATGACAAATCTCTTAGATCTTGTGCAACGAGGACATTTTGACTCTCGAAAGGGATTTTGCCGATCTTTGAAAGATGCCTAAAGCTCATTATCGACATCTCTTTACAAAATGACGAAAGTTGATTGCTTTTGGATCATTGGCTGCGCTACTAGTTATCATGCATGGTTCAATTGATATACTTTGTTGGATGCTAGCAGCAAGATTCATGGTTGAATTGATATACTTAGCAATAGCAGTTGATCTTAGGTTCAACAATAAAAAATGGACCATAGCTAAAGTTCACCATGAAACTAATGTCAATCTTGCTGTTGCCACTAATCCACTACATGCAGACAATGCTCCCATTCACAGCTGATTTCTGTTTCAAAGTTCAGAGTATCAATCAAGTGCTCAAGGTAAATAGACTAGGCAATGTGGTCTATCAATCATTCATAGCAGCAATATGTTGTAATAGGCTCTTCTGTGATTTTTTTATAGTCTATAGTGATTCTCGCTGTGCGTTTATGTCAAAGAACAAGAACAATATTCAGAACAAGAACTAAACTCAGTTTTGCAGTGCAGAACAGGTGAGCTGATGAACGCGGAACATACCCTTCACTGGAGCCCATCGGAGAACTTGTCCACCACGCAGGAAAATCGGCGGCTTGAAGACTTCCAAGTGCTGGAGATGCTGCTGCAGCCATGGCGGCGGGATTACCGGCGGCCGCAGTGGTTCCAATAGCAGGGGCGGCGGGAGCACCGGCGACCAAAGCAGATCGGGCAGCGAGGGCGGCCGGAGCACCCCTGCCTTGCCCTGCCCTGCCTTGCCTGGAACTTGAGGAGGGCGGCCGAAGTGGATTCATGTTCGCAGAGATTTGGGATGAATTGGGGACGGATGATGCTAGGTCAAGACTTGGGCGCTTGGAGACCGATTGGGGCAGCGGCGCGGGATAAAGACCGCGCGCGGGAGAGCAAGGCGAGCGAGCGTGGGAAAATGGCGAGGCGGCGACGGGAGCAGCGCGAGGGATTTGGGAGGGAAGGAGGAACGCGCGGGAAAGCGGACGCGGGAGCGAGTGGCGAGCGTGCGCGCGAGGCGGGAGGGCGAGCGCGCGGAGGCGGGGAGGGCGCTTGAGGCGGGAGGCGCGCGAGCGAGCGCCGACGGCGGCGGCGAACAAGATCCGCCATCAAGCCGCTCGACTCTACTCGAGTCTCCCAACGGGTTTGCCTCGTTCTATGTGCATCGGTGCTAAGCGTCGACCCGTTCCTTGCCGTAGAAATCGTTTCTCCGCTTTGTGTTCTCTTTCCTCATTAATTCCTTTGCCACATCAGCAAAAAGCTGAGCTGTCAAGATAATTAATACACATAGAAACCATCATAAATACCCCATTGGGACTGCCCTTACAATGTGACCCTACCAGGAGCTAGTCAAAGGTCAATCTCAAGAGGAACAGTCCAGGACTGCCCCATTAGACGTTTTTCCTAAACGCATAGAGAGGGGATAGTATTAAAAGAATAATTCATCTTTTAGTGATAGGATCTATTTTATAGAAGATATATGTATACAAATTGAGAATTACAATTATACTTAGAAAGGACAACAATACCCTCATTTGTATTCATAGGCTAGTTATCTCAATAGGGGGTATTTCCGTCATTTTTACAGATTCAACAGTCTATAAATACCGCATATATCCCTCATTTGTAACTCAAGCTCACAAGGAATACAATAAAGTATATTCAAATTGGTGAGCCCTCGAGGTCTCCCTCCCGGAGGTAACCCCCATTGGCTCAACGACATGAGTAGGACGGTCTTCTCGAACCTCCGGACTTGTATAAATTCTCGTGTCATTTTTACTCTCATGGACGATGACCCGTAAGACGGCTAATGTCTACCCTCTTACTTATGTTTGGATTTCACACCCACAACAACCCCGATGGCCTTGCCTCCCACGATGATTACCACCCTCTCCTCTTCAGTTGCTGCTGTCACCATCATTGTTTCTTGGAGTTTGTGGTGGACTGGTGGTGTGCACGGAGTAGTGGCATGGAGTGATGGACTTCTTCGAAATGAGGTTTTATTGGAGTTGGTGGTGAAGCCCGGATGGTAGAGAGAAAGGTTGTGTTTGTCCGTGGGCGGGAGGAGGTGGCAATGAATTGGAAGTTTGGGACGGTGTATCGTAAGTTAGCTTAAAAAAACATCAATCGGCTAAATAATGTGACTCGTCTTCCTCCACCCACTCTCTCTCAATCCCCTTCTTCCCTTCTCCCGATCTGCCTTTCCCCTTTGGATCTCCTCCTCCCCTTTCTTTCGTCCCTCTGCCTCCCCATCTCAACCTGATCTCACTTCCCTTCTCTCCTTACTCCAGATCCAGCCTCCCCATTCTCACACTTTTTTGTTTGTTCTTTTGGAATTAGCCTTGGTTCTGCATTTTACCATGCAATTTTATTTGGTTTCACCTCAATTTTCCCCCTACTTGTGCAAAGTTTGTGCAGGCTAACGGGAGTCCATGACCAGGTGTGAATCTTTTGTCGATGTAATTTGTCTACCTTTGAGCATTCATTAATATACTTTTTCCATATAGATTTTCATACATCTTAATTGTATTTTGTTCCCCTCTATGCACAAATAGTAGATAGTTTATCGGTTTATCTGTTGATGATCACACTATTTTTGTGCCTTCTTTTTCTATAAAGTGGTGTAGAATTTGTAGGTACCGAGTTCTTCCATTGAGATTGTGATATATGGAATGCTCTCTTTGTAGATTTTGGAAGCTTTTGTTGTTATTTGCTATTTTTCTTGCAACTTTCTGTTTCAGGTTCAAGGATTCCAACTGAATGGGCAATTGCTCTTTGGGGCTCTGCTTGCTACCGCTTTGTTCCCTCTCTTGGTAGTATTGTGGTTTTTGCATGTAGTTGCTTGGGATATATTGCATTTTGTTTAATCTTCAAGTATATGCGCTAGCATTATTTAGTTGTATTGGAGAACTGACTCTCAAGTTGGTTTGGCCATGGATTATTCCTCTGTTACTGTTGTCATGTTGATTTTTTTGTAGTTTACTTCCAAGTTGTTTTGATGGCTAAATAGGCTATGGAATGTGACAAACTTGAAAACTTGAAGCCGGGTGCCATCATGTGTGAGGAGAAACATGTGGGCGCCAAGTGACTTAAGTCGTTTATAAGCAAGGATGGTTCGGTGAGATCCAAACGCGTGAGAGGCTTGACGATAAGTCATTGAAGCCACATAGCAGATGGTGAAACATGGGTGATGCTTCGTGGCAAAGGAAGCGAGAAATTTTGTGGAAGGTGATAGAGAGGCATAGTGGTAAATTGCTTAATACTGAAAAGTGACGGTGTGCAAAACCACGGTATGTCTTAAGTGGTTTAGGTCTTGATTGTGCTGAAAATATAAATTAGATCAAGTATTAATTCACTAATAGGTTAATCGATGTGTACACTTTGATAAGTGTGCTTGTATAAGTGTAAAACTCGAAATTATGTTGGGTTAACGGGTTACCTTATGTAAGTGGATGAAATCACACTAGAAAGGCTAGTTAGGATTTCTCATAAGTCTTCACTATAAAAGGGTAGAGAGGATGGTTTAGGGGGTTGCCATCCATGCCAAGTAGAGAGAGGACTTAGAGTTCCTGGAGAGAACTCTGTGGGAGATGTGAGAGGCCTTTGTGGTGAGATTTTTGTCATCCTTAGGCTTTGTGTATGACTAGATAGCGGCTATAAATTTCATCTCTAAGTATCAATAGAGATCAAAATTCGTCCAAAATATTTCT
Source organism: Dendrocalamus sinicus (assembly GCA_036346575.1). Taxonomy (NCBI): domain Eukaryota; kingdom Viridiplantae; phylum Streptophyta; class Magnoliopsida; order Poales; family Poaceae; genus Dendrocalamus; species Dendrocalamus sinicus. The sequence goes on along the minus strand of CM070641.1, from coordinate 12,696,264 downwards.
CTCTTGTGCTCAAGTGATGAAATCTTGATTTGGCTTGGATTTTGGTGTTTTCTCTTCTCCCCTAATCTTGTTGTGTGCTAAGAATGTGTAAGTGATGAAGATGTATCTTGGAAACCAGATTTCATTCATCTAGGCACTTGTATTTGTAAGTTATTATGCTCACTCAGTTTTGATTTAAGGAGTGATTTTGGAGTTTTGGTGTTGTGGGCATTTTAGTTTGAGTTCATGCTGTGATCTACCTTGTTATGATATGTGAGAACCTATCTAAATTCATCTAGATCATCAAGAACTCATGAGAAAGAGCAGATTGAGATTTTCCTCTTTTGACTGGTTTTGGTGCACCCATCATTCGAACGGAAAAACTGAGAAAGAGCAGATTGAGATTTTCCTCTTTTGACTGGTTTTGGTGCACCCATCATTCGAACGGAAAAAGGTTGGAACTTTTCCAACAATTTTCTTGATCATTAATTGGAATAGATTCCTAATATCCTAGAGAAGGTGCGTACAAAGTTTCAAGTTATTTAGATTAACCGATCAAAAGTTACATAAATTTTTGGATCTGAAATAGCACTGAAACTACTATAGAAGTGGTCTGGTTGGTACTGTAGCAGCGGTCTAACTGGACTTACTGTAGCTTTGCCTAATTTTACTGTTCATAGCAGTCAAACTACTAGAACAGAGATCAAACTGCCGTGGGTTGTTAACATGCGTTTTGCTCGATTTTAATCGGATCTATTTCTTATTATTATTTATCTATGATCATCATAGTTTCCATAGCTACTGGAGTGAAGAGTTTTACTTTTGCTCAAAGCAAAAAAATTTGGAAAACATCATAATTAATTTAGGCTCTTATTCACGTCCACTAGTCGTTGTTGTCGGTCCTACATCTAACATAAACCTGTTTTTCTTTAGTTATTCTTAACTTGCATCCATCCATCCATGCACGTACATACTCATGCACCACGTGTTGTATGCACATGTGTAACGGCCCCATTTTTGGGGTTGTTAGTATTTCCTCGCAACTACTCAAGATTGTTTAGGTGTGAGTATTGTATATGAGTGTACACCATTGTCATCACAAGCTTAAGCATAAAAACCAAATTTTATTACAAAATTAAGGCTTAGCAACCAAGTTTTACATAGCGGGGCGTGCAACCCAAAGTTATATTACAATACAAAAGAACTCCACAGGCATGCTTGAGTGTAGAATAAAGCCTAACACCAGGCGTCGTCTATATCATAGTGCTCCTCAGCGTCATCTTCATAGATTTCTTCATTTTCTTGGCAAGCACTTTTTGTTTATGATTTTAGCAAGTATGAGTACAATCAACTGTACTTAACAAGTCACATGGGAAAACGCTATATAACTACTTGCCAAAATTTCCAAAAGATGGGGATGTAGTGGTTTTATTAAAGTATTGTGGATGCAATTTTGTTTGTAAACATTTTTAAACACATAAGATTAATAACTCCTTAAGGAATTGGGGTTTCAAAACTTGATTACCAGACTTCAATATTTCCAAAATATTTCCAAATCTACTTATGCTTCGCTATTGGAATCACCCATTAAACACAGCTTCATTTACCCGAAACACGACGTATTCAAATACCACATATTATGACTCTGCAGAGTTGCCCAACTTTACCCACAAGATTCCTCAACCCTTATGACTGAGTTGAGAAAACAAGGTTGTTTCACTGCTTATCTCTTTATGTAGGTTCTACCCGATAGACTAGGTATCTCCTGTCACGGAATACGGTGGCCTGACAGGGCGAAGCCTACCGTTGTGAAGGTATGGTTTTACTATTTCCATACCACATTCTTACGTATGTTGTTCCCTCTTCAGAACAATCTAAATATGTGAAAATAGAACAATCGTTATGATTGGAGAAAACATTGGAAGCTGTAATTGTTACAGATAATGTGCTACAAGAAAAAGAAGAGAACTTGACATGTGGCTGGTGATAGACACAAACTAAATTTTTACCGCAACAAAGATGCATAAACTGCATGCTATCTGAATCATCCAACAAAGTAAAAGAAGTTGAATAGATTAACATATTGTGCTAACAGAGGATTAAAGACTTGCATAGTCCCAAGCTACCCTCAATTGAGGTGCATTCCCAGTCACTAGTTAATCAAGCCTACAAGATGGTTTTGGAACCACACATGCGTACTCATTCTCTAATCTCTACTAGCAATCATCCAACCAAAGGTGGAACAGCAACACCGACCTTGGTCGTGCTGGTGGAGTTGATGTACAGGTAGATGGGCTTCTCCGCGTCCTCGTACTGCAGGTAGAGGAACTCGGCGAGCATCAGCTCCGTCACCGACGGCACGAGGCACATCCCTAGGTAGACAATCCAGTTCTTGTATAGGAACGAGGCCAAATCCGGCGGCGGTTGCTCCCACGCGGTTCCCCTCAGGAACGGGTGAAAGCATCTAGGCCCCTAAAAATGATTTTGGTAATTAATGAAATCATATGAATATGGAACTAACGTGTTTTATGAGCATGTGAAGGGTTAGTCCACATATGAGTGATAAGATGCAAAGCCAAAGTACGCTTGTGAAGATCCAAATTGTGGCCCAAGACAAAGGTACACTTAGCGTAGGATCTATTTTATTTTTACCGGTCTTGGAGAATGGTGAAAGACCGGATTATAGGATACATGATCATACCATCAAGGGGGATCTTGGCTAGTAACTTGAAATCATACTTCTAGTGCCATTTGGATGATCTTTTGAATTCTACATTCATGAAGATTCAATTTAAAAGTTAAGTTTGTGCTCTGTCTGGACGAGCGGTAGTACCGCGTTTTTCAACGTCGGTACTACCGGCGAGCGGTAGTACCGCGCCCAAAAGCGGTAATACCGCAGAGCGGTAGCTCCGCTTCCGGAGCGGAACCTTTTTTCCAGAAGAGCACCCCTCGAACTCGGTTGAATCTTCGTGGAACGGAAGTACCGGCCGTTTCAACGTCGGTACTACCGCTGAGAGCGGTAGTATTGCATACTCAAGCGGTACTTCCGGATTCCGGAAGAACCGGAGGTTCGAGCGGTATGTTTTTTCCAGAGAGCATCTCCGGTTGGTCTCGGATTTTAACCAGACCGGAAGTACCGGCTTCTTCAACGTCGGTACTACCGCAGGAAGCGGTAGTACCGCTCCCAGAGCGGTACTTCTGGAGTCCGGTTGATCCGGAGCCCAAGCGGAATGTAATTTCCAGAGAGCGGCATTTCTGAGGACCCTTCGGAGTTTGGCCAGAGCGGTAGTACCGCGCCGACTTTGCGAAACTACCGGAGAGCGGTAGTACCGCAAATATCAACGGCGGTAGTACCACGCCGCCAAATCCAACGATCACTGCTCATGTCTGACAGAGCCGTTCTGACGCAAAGATTTGGGAGCGGTAGTACCGGCCCCAGAAGGGCGGTAGTACCGCTCATCCTGATTTTTGCGGGAAATTGAGCCAAACGGCTAGTTTGGTTGGTGGAGGCTATAAATACCCCCACCAATGCACAAGGGCAATAGTTAGAGACTCATTGCACATTTCTTAAGCCCTAGAGCATTCATTTCACCTCAATTCTTCTTTTGCACATCAAAGTGAGGTGGTTGAGCATTTAGTGCTAGATTTCAATTGCAAATCCATTTGGCACTAGGTTGCATCCAAGAAAACACCGGGATCTATTACTCTTAGTGCTTGCCGGCACTTGGACGGTCCGGTAGAAGTTGGTTCAGTGATCTTCTCAAGAAGATTGTGAGAAGACCCGGCAATTGTGAAGGTTGGAGCTCGCCTACCCGGAGTGGGGAAGAGTTACATTAGTGATCGAGGTGCTTGGCTCAATTCATGGAGCCGGTCCGATTCGTCCGGCTTACCTCAACGTGGACTAGGGAAACCGGCAAGTTTCCGATTACCACGGTAAAAACATCGGTTGTGTCTCTTGTCTCTTTAGCTCTTGTTTATTTGCTTCATTGTGATCATTTGATTGTTTAGAGCTAAGTTGGCTAAGTGGTTAACTAGAATTGCATAGGATCAATTGCTTTACATCATTGTCATTTAAATTGTGAAGATTTAATCAAGTGAACAAGAAAAATTTAAAAACCTCCTATTCACCTCCCCCTCTAGTCGGTATCCTTGATCCTACAACGGGACAACCTGCGCGCTGAGAAGACACCGCATTTACCCAGCAGGAACACACTGATTTGCTCATCAGAGCGCAGCCAAGTGTAGCTCGTACCATCGCGACGACGTCCCTGGAGCCGCGGCCGGCGGGGTCTGGGTGAGGGTTCAAGAACTGCGGCTTGGAGGAGACAGTAGGGGAGGCATCGAGAGCACAAGGGCGGGCGGCGAGGCAGAGGTGGGAGGAGGGCGAGGCGGGGAGAAGACAAGGCGGCGGCCGCCTCCAGGACAGGAAAATTTCTATTGCATCACCGTTGCACTACCAGGATATGTAACAAGCCAACCAGCGTCTGACACGTAGCACTGTAGCAATACTGTAGCATGCAAGAACAGCAAAAAAATGCGTCTGCTACAGTGCGCTACAGTGCATATTGTGCCACGTGTCAGACATTGGTTGGCTTGTTACATATCCTGGACTGTGCAACGGTGATACAATAGAAATTTTCCATGACAGAGGCGGAGAGGGTGCGCTGAGCTGAGGAGGATGGCGCGGAGCAAGCACGGGTCGAGAGCGGATAAGCCCCTATGGTCGGGGGGTTTGCTTTAGGCTAGGTTTATCCGGGCGTCCGATGTTTCTCAATGGTAAATGATGTGTCTCCTAGACTCATCCTTCATTGGTGATAATGTTAATAGTTGCAACACCAACTACTATTGGTCATAACTGTTTTGTGCCCAAATTTGCATGTGCATATGTACAAATAGTTGCAACTGTAAAAGATCCGGCGATTTGTTTTAGACACAAGTACATGACACAATGATAGATCTACAAGAAGTTGGTAATATATTTGATTTGGTTAAGAGATATAGTTCCATTCGAAATAATACATTTATCATAGCTTAACATCTCTAAACATATTCACATGGTAATTAGTTTACACTTTTACAAGAATATCAATTATATCCTCTTCACTTCCGTATGAAGGAGCAAGGCAAGTAAGAAATCTATGTACCCATAATCACATCCATATTACCTTTGTTGAATAATGCTTCATGCACCAATTTATTTGTACAACACCCATACGAAAGAAGGGTGGGGGAACTGAACGCGGTTGATTCCACGCGTGGACTGGAGCCTGGCACTCATCATCACAAACCCAAGACGATGAAGAAAGAGAAGGTAGCCAGGAGGGAAGTCGTCATTCATCACCGGCTACTATTGTCCCTGTCGTTGTTGCCACGACGCTCACCGTTGAGTCAGCGATGTAGCAAGCAGACATCAACGATGTTGTCAAGTTGATTTAGGGCACCGTGCATTGAACTGCTTTGACATGTTGCCGGTGTGTTTCTCAGGTTGTCCCAAAGCCCCATCTTTGATCTAATTGAGTAGATGGTATCCTCTGAGTTATGATTGCCTCTCAGTCGTCGCCATTGTCCTCGCTTGCCTAGCTATCACCCGCGTCTCTCCATATCTAGCCGCTCCAACTATCGCACTCGCCTAGTTAGCATCTTTGCTCCCAACTCTAGATCTCGCCGGTGCCATTGAGTTCGACTCACTCCCCCAAGTGGTTGAGTCCCCTTGACTTAGAGGTCAGTGTTCTCATGATACTACCGACTCATCAGCTCAGTCATGTATGGCATTGCCATGAGTAGTGGGGTCCACTAAACACATGGGTCCAGACTCCATACGGCTAACTTGTTGCTTCGTGCAAGTATTGTCCAACAATTTTCATGTGTATAGCAGCACCATTCCTTGCATGATTGCCAACCACATTTGTCCTAGGGGCGAGTAGGCCCTGCCTTTGCATCACAACCAATAATATTGGTGTTTCTCTTTAGTATGCTAGTGGTATCATTCTTTTTGGTTTTTCAGCGATTTATATCTTTTGGCTTCTCTCACAAATTATTATCATTAGACTAATAAACCGTGGCCAAAAACATAAACCACAACCTAATAGATAGGTCCATTATCATTGCTGTAACACCCCCATTTCTGGGAGTATTATGAAACCCTCGCAACTGCCCAGGACTGTTCAGCTGCGAGTTACATCAATCGAGTGTATAGCATTGCCAACACATGCTTAAGACAAAAGCCAACTTTATTACAATATAAAGGCATAAAAGCCAAGTTTTACAAAAGGGCAAACGGCCCTTAGATACATTACAGAAAAAGGACGCCACAGGCACGCCTGAGCGGAAGACGACCCTAATTCCACGTAACCTCAATCTCGTAGAACTCCACCTCTTCACCTTCATCTGCCTCCTCATTGCTGGCTAATTCTGTTAATGTTTTTAGCAAGTATGAGTACAACTACCGTACTTAACAAGTCACACGGAGATTACTATTAACTACATGCATGGTACATCAAGTGATGGGGGAAGTTTGTTATTTTATGTGGATGCGGTTTTAGTTATAAACAAATTTTAAACACAAAATCATAGCTTTCTATAAACTTTAGAGGGGGTTTTCAAGGTTCAATTACCAGACCACCAACATTACCAAATCCTTTCCAAATCTACTTATGCATTATTGTTGGATTCACCCATTAAACACAGCTTCATTTACTGGAAGCACGGCGTATTTGAATACCATTATTTTATGACTCTGCAGAGCTGCCCTGCTTTACCCACAAGATTCCTCAACCCTCATGACTGAATTGAGAAAACAAGGTTGTTCACTGCTCAATTCTTTATATAGCCTCCACCTAGTAGACTTCCTCAACAAGCCCAGGTCACAACCTCTGACTTATCTCAACCTACTATTGTGTGGACATCTGATAATCAAATCAATAAATAAAACAATAATGGCGCCAACTTCCATACGGCCCTTCTCTGCTCTCTTCCGTATGGACTTCACACTTTGCCTCCAACCGCATATGTAGAGGTTCAATCGAAGTTGAGCAGTTACTAGACCAGGTTTGACGTATCAACGCTTGTGGTTGGGCGATCACTATGTTCTTTACTCAGCATAAGGGTCTAGTCCTTGTATTTTCACCGGTGGCAAATTCCCTTCTACAAATCTGTCCAGTGTTTTAACACTCTCATTGATTTGTAACATTTGTCTTTACCCTAGGTCACGGGATCCAACGATCCTCGCTTACCCTAGAACCATTTCCCAAATAAATACCAAATATGTTAGTAACAATAGATGCTAATCCTCTGAACTATCATATTTACATTATTACTATATTTAATATTACTATGTCTTGTCAAGGTGCATATGGCCATCAAATTAGACTGGGCTTTTTCGGGTGGTAGGACATAACTAGTATCATGTCATTCCAAGCATTTATTGTACATAAAATAATAGTGCACAAATAACATAATGAAAATACAAGTAAATAAATAACTTAGGGAATGTAGGATCAACATGCTCAAAAATATGTGTGACTTGCCTTGCAGGTTTACGATTTCGGTTAATTTGTATTCTTCGGCGGGCTGGGCTTGGACTTGAGCTTTTCCCTCTTGCTCCTGCGAACCTTCGACTTCATAAGCTAACGCAAAAACAAATAAAATAAAATTAATTCCATGCCCGAAGGAATGAGCGAGGAATAAAGAAAATAAAAGAATAAAGAAAATCCGAAAAACTCCATTAAATTGAGCTTTTGGGCTTATAGGAGGGCTATATGGGGATTTGGGCCTAAGATTTGGGTTGGTGGGCTCGAAACGGATCTAGGGAGTATAAACTTGCATTTTTGGGTTCGGGTCAAGTACTATTTATGGGCTCGGTCGGCACTGTTCATTGGGCTCGAACCCGACGCGGCGAGGCAGTTAGGCGCGACTGTGTGGTTTGGGCTCGGTCGGGTGCATCCGGCACGGGCGGACGGGTTTGACCCAGCCGAATTCGGCCGGCTCGGTCGGATGAACAGTGCGTAGCACTGTTCATCTTCTTCACTGGCTCACGCGCGCACAGAGGAAAACAGAGCAAGAGGCGGTGGCTACCGAGCGGGGCTAGGGTGAACGGCGACGGGCGCGAAGGGTATGAATGGGTTCGGGACGCTAAGGGGAATCCATTTTGGGTGGTGGGAGGGCTGGCGGAGGCGGCGTTCACCGGTGGTGAACTTTTCCCTTTTTGCGGCCAATTTGAAATTGCGGCCAATTGGGGGCTTCGGGGCAATTGTGCTGGTAATTAGGCATCTCTAGGGTTTTGGTAGGCTCGGGAAGCTTTGATTTCAGCTGGGGATGTTCGGTTTGAGCTGGCCACGGGTGGGGTTGGTGGCGGTGAGAGGTTGATCGGTGCCGGGGAAGGAGAGGGGTGGGGAAGCTAGGGCAATGCTTGGGGGAGGTTTCTGGCGTTATAGTGAAGCTATAAGCAGAAGTAATTGAAGAATGGTGGCTCGGGGAGGAGACATTGCACTAGGGTTGGGAATTGGGGATTTCTTCAATTACCTATAGTGGGAGGGGAGATAGGAGGTCTGGGGGCTCGGTGAGCTTCGGGGAAGATAGTGGTCACCAGAGGGAGGCTTAGGGTGGCTTTTTATAGCCGGGCTAAGGCGGTTCGAGGAATGGGAATTTTAGGGTTGGCTCAGTTGCTTTGGGAGGGCGCCTATGGTGGCAAGGGAGGTCGGCAAGGTGAGTTAGCGAGGCTATCAGGGGATGAGGTACGGTCATCAGAGCTTGCAGCAGAGCAGTGGCAATGGGAGAGCACTGGATGGCGCGAGAAGTCTCGGGCAACGCTAAAAACAAGGGGTAGCAGCAGCTGTTGTTGGGAAAACGGCAAAAATATCTGCCTGGGGTAGCTTCGGTGCTAAGTAGGGTGACCTGGCTAGGGCTAGAAGGCACGGGAGAGTGCAGGAGCTTGGCGGTGAAGAAAGAGCGAGACGGCAGCAAATATCGGGCGACGGCGAAAATATCGGGTGGTGAACAGTGTCAGCACTGCTCTCCTCCGTTCAAGCCGTGATGAGGTAGATTATGCGTGGGTTTTGCTTTGAGATTAGTGTGATTTAGACTAGGGAGGCTAGAGGAACTCAAATCCAAAGCAAACTCCAATCAATTTTTGATTTTGCAAATTGTCGGTTTGTTTCAATTGCCACCTCCTTCAGTGACTGAAGGTGGCATCAGTACCGTCCACCTTCGAGACAGACGCAACCCACCTCCTTAGAGCAACTCCAACAGGGCCCCTACTTGAGCCCTCAAACCTTATATTTGAGAGCCAGAGCAAAAAACTGAACTCCAACAGGGCCCTTACTTGGCTCTCAAAAATAGGAGGCCTCTCAAATGAGGTCTCCAATCTCTCATTCCCAGGGGCCCTCCCCTGGCTCTCATCCTACAGTTTTTTCCCGCTCGTGAAACTTCCCCCGCCTCCGTCCCAAAATTCCCGCCTCGCCTTCAAAATCCCCGCGCCCCTAAAATTCCCGCCTCGCCGCGCCTCGCCCGCCGCCTCGCTCTCTCGCGCTTAGCTGCGCCTCCGCTCTCGCGCCTCGCCTATCGCCTCCGCTCTCCGCCGCCTCGCCGTCGCCGTCGCCACGCCGTCGCGCCGCCGCGCCGCGTCGCTGCGCCGTCGCCGGCGCTCGCTCACCCGACTCCTCCGCTCATGAGTCCCATGTGTCGATGTGTAGTGGAATGGATTTGAGGGCTTAAATTTGAGGGGTCTTTGTTGGAGTAGATGCAAAAATTAGGCCCTTAAAAGTAGGGAGCTCTCAAATGAAAAAAAGTAGGGGCCTGTTTTGAGGCTATCATTGTTGCTTAGAGTTGCTCTTAGACTTCAAACTAGCATCATCCATGTTGCTTAGTTTCATTTCCACGCTCATGCCTTGCAACACTGTTATTATCTTATTACCTTGCCATCAATCAATACTAATCGCTATTTAAATAAGCTATCGTAAAAATTAAGGTTGGGACCGCTAAACCTGAGACGTGAACAAGGCAAGAAGGGGTTCGGCAGGAGGTGGTGCGGAGGAGGAGGCGGCGGCGGGGTGGGGCGCGCCGAATCAACTCCCCACGTCCCCGTCTCCCCGTTCTCCGCGCCTCCCCGCCTCCTCCTCCCCCGCCCCGCCGTTCTCCGCAGCTCCGCCCTCGCCTCCTCCTCCCCACCCCACGCCGCCGCCGCCGCCTCCTCCCATCACGACCACCGCCCAATCCCAGATCCACCCGGCCATCGTCGTCGTCCTCCTCCTCCTCCGCTCCGCTCCCTTCACACGCCCCGCGACGACGAGATCCCCCGCCGCCTCGCCCTGGATTCTGTCGAGAAGATCGTCGAGGACTTCGCCATCAACCCCTTCTCCTCCGGCACCCGCCTCCGGTCAGCCTCGGATCGCACCCCCTCCCCCGCCCCCCCTCAGATCTGTGCGTGGTGTAACTGAGACGAGTGTGACGCTGCCGCAGGGACATGATACAGGCGATACGCGCGTGCAAGACGGCGGCGGAGGAGCGGGCGGTGGTGCGGCGGGAGTGCGCGGCGATACGGGCGGCCATCAGCGAGGGCGACCAGGACTACCGGCACCGGAACATGGCCAAGCTCATGTTCATCCACATGCTCGGGTACCCCACCCACTTTGGCCAGATGGAGTGCCTCAAGCTCATCGCGGCAGCGGGCTTCCCGGAGAAGCGCATCGGGTACCTCGGACTCATGCTACTGCTCGACGAGCGGCAGGAGGTCCTCATGCTCGTCACCAACTCCCTCAAGCAGTATCCGCCCCGCCTATGCTTATGCTCTGCGTTTGTTGCTGCTGTTTCGTGCTATTGTTGTATTTTGAGAATGCTATACTGAGCTTTGAGTAATTGGTAGTACTTAACTGTAATGGAGGAGTGCAGGGGCGGACGCAATGACGCCGGGCGGATGCAGGACTCCCACTGGGCATTGTTGTTTGAGGGTTCTAAGGTATTGGTCTCTGTCCTCATTTAAACGGAAAATGCTATGATAAGATCACTTGTTCCATCATATCATGTGTGCGCACAATAGGGATATGTTATGTGTAGTTTTAAGTAGTAAAGTCTTCTCATGGAGGGTATTATCTGTGAGGTGGTGGGCTTCCTGCTTGTTAACTTTGGGTTATACTTTTTGACTTTTGGTGGTGTTACGTTTGGAGCTGCAAGTATCTAAATGGTATTGCTTGTTAATGTTCTTTGTCTCAGTATGCAGACCAACTGCCGATAGGTACTGAGAAGGTGATACGGACTGTTACACACAAGACTGTTAGGCAGTTTTATCACAAGTGGTACCACCTAAGCAATATGGCTGTCTTCGCTGTGGGAGACTTCCCGGATACGCAGGTTTGGATTTGCTTTAACTTAGCAGTTAGCATTCTTGAATTTACCATGTATATGTATATTTACCATCTTTTGTGTGTCATGACTTACTGCAGGCTGTTGTTGAGTTGATAAAGGAACATTTTGGCCACAAAGTCCCAGCTTCCTGTCCTCCACCTGTTATACCAGAATTTCCAGTTCCATCGCATATTGAACCTCGATTTTCATGCTTTGTGGAATCAGAAGCTGCAGGGGTTTGTACTTTATAATCTGTGGATATATTTTGTGAGTAATTGTGAATGTTTTTAATAAGACACTGTAATTTGTTTTGTTGTTTCTCTTGTACACACACACAAAAACAGTCAGCAGTTGTTGTTAGCTGCAAGATGCCTGCTGGTGGAATCAAAACAGTGAAGGATTACAGGGATTCACTGGCAGAGTCAATGTTTCATTGTGCTCTGAACCAGAGGCTCTTCAAAATATCTCGTAGGAAGGATCCTCCATACTTCTCTTGCTCTTCATGTGCAGATGCTCTTGTCCGTCCAGTGAAGGCGTATATCATGACATCCAGTTGTCGTGAAAGGGGAACAGTTGAGGCTCTTGAGTCTATGCTGCTTGAGGTACTTTGTAACTTTTGATCTCGTAAGTGAAAGAGATTTATTTTTTGCTATAGCACTCTGCATTATTCAAAGGCTGTGGTCCTTAAGGGAGACATTTATTCCAAAAAAAAAGCATAAGAAAATAAGAGGACCCGGGATCGAATGAGTTAATAGCATTTTCTTACACTTCAAAGATGACCAACATTAAGTTATAGAGCAATATCACTCAAACTTTGGCTGCTTTAAAATGCATTTCAACTGTAAGAATATGTTCTTTGATTGGCTTGTTGAAAAGATCTTTGCCAATTGCTATGGCTCTTGTATCACTGAAAGTTACTGAGCAAAACTCTTGGAGTAAACACAGCTTCTTTTGAGAATAGTCCTCAGGCATTATTTCCATGCATATTAATTGAAGTTCGCGGCAGAGTAGCCTGACTAATTTGGTGGTTGTAGTACAACTATAAGATGTTAATTACAATCTTAAGCACTTTGAAATGTCCTTTTCCTTTTGTGATTGATTTATGGAGAAACGCATGACCACAGTAATACTCTTGTTTGAGGAACCACTACTAATGTGTGGAGCATTTTGGATTGGTTTATCCTAATTTTGTATGATGGCATAGTTTATGCTCCTATATATGATATCCCTGTACTGCCCTTTGTATGCTCTCGCTTCATACCTGGATAATAGTTTCGTGGGACTCAATATACTCAGAAATATATGATCGTACTATGGTGTTATACTGTTATCACTTTCAGTCAGATAGGTGACATACCACCAAGTGTAAACATTATCCTTATCAATGCATGCAAATCCAATGGTTATGTCTTGGGATGTACTTGGTCATATTTGATTCTTGATCATATTTGTAACAGGCTATTCTGGGTTTTCACACACTTTTCTTGTTAATTCATGCTTATGCTTTGGTATATTGGGTAGCAAGACTGATGCCTGTGTTAATCTGAAACACCCAATTGGCAGGAAGGAGCATTCCGTCTTCCCTCACTGGTGGTTCTTGCCTGGCATTCACATCTGCTGCCCTGGACATTGGCGGCAATACTACCAGAGTGGACAATGGCAAAGAGTACTATCCGTACACAACCGAGAAGAAGCCTGCCCATTGATTGAAGTTGTGTACTTGTAGCACAAATCTTGCAAACCATCAGTTCGGTGAATTTTGAAGCTGATGCGTGCTTTTGTCTATTTTGGTCATGCACTTAGTTCCTTTGCAAATCCCTGGTAACTTGTGCTTGAGAGGGACAGATACTACAGACTAAGAATAAACCTTTGATTTGCTTTCTCAGTGACCATCGATCACAATAAACGCCTGTGAAGCACCATACTGCCTTGAATTGTTTATTAACCCTACGCTGCCTTGTGTAATTTGAAATGCTGAAGTTCTCGTATCGGGAGTCTGTGTTAGTACTACAGTGCAGACTGGAAATTTGGGCTGTACATACTTGTATGAGCCTACTATGCTCGGTTCGCTTGGTACTTGAACGATCTTCAATGCCGGAAGATTGCCAGATAGCAGCAATCACTATAGTAGGGCACGACTCAATAGTGGCCTGACACACAAGTGTTGATAAATTAACTTCTTGAGGCAAAATGGCCGAAGCTTTTTCCGGTTCTGTGAGTAAGCATAAACACGTACCGTCGGGGGACGCCAGAGAAAAGCGGACTCTCGAGACTCCATTGGCCGACGTCCGATCGGACGCATCACGCCCGTCCACGCCACAAGGTCCCTGGGGTTTTTCCGTCGCCTTTTGCCCTCTCCACCGCGCCCTCGATTCCTCCCCCGTCCGAAGACAAGGCGAGTGTGCGGGCGAGATGGCTTCCCCCGACGCGGCGGCACCGCCGCCGACGGAGCCTGAGAGGTGGAGGGACCTGGACATGCTCCTCTCCCGTCCCGGAAACCTCGTCGACGCCACCTTCGACCCCAGCCCCGGGGTGAGCCGCCGCCGCCACCTCCCCAGCTATCCCCCTTCTCCTCCTGCTGTTCTGCGTTTTCGCCGTTTCTCTTTGCGATTTGCTGTGCTTTCCCCTGAGATGGCTTGGTCGCCGTTGTTGGCTCGTGCGTGCAGCTGCGGGACATTATTGGGAGCTTCGTGGAGGTGCTGGTGGTGGGGGCGGGCGGGCTGGGGTGCGAGCTCCTCAAGGACCTAGCCCTCTCCGGGTTCAAGAACCTGCACGTCATCGACATGGACACCATCGACGTCTCCAACCTCAACCGCCAGTTCCTCTTCAGGTCCTTTCCACACCCATTATGCCCCTCTGCGATTGGATCGCTACCATCTTTTACGAGTTGTGTGAGAAAAATAGGGTTTATGTAGTGGCGGTGTTAGGTTTTGCTGCTTTGTTCAAATACCAAGCGCTAGCCGTAAGTTTGTTCTGTCCACAGAAAGATCTCTTACGCTTGCACGGTGAGCGCTCAATGTATGCGTTGGAGAATGGCTAAATAGAAGAAGGGTGTTAGACTCTTAGGTCCAGTTAGACTCTTAGATCCAGTAAAATGCTATTGAGCTGGTCTTGTCTTGCAAGCTCAATTGTTTACAAATTCTGACTTACCAAAGGAGAGGAAAAAATAGACAGGATTTTAGATTAAAAGATACTTCTACTCTATGCGATGGCAACAATATATAGGCATGAGAGGGTAAGGATAAATAACTTCTAGAAGTTCCCAACCAATCTCGAGTAAATTGGGAAAATTTGGCTCAGTTACTCTTCAAGTTAAGCCGAAGCCTCACTTATTTGCAGCAGCAACCATTTATCTGTTTTGATTTTACATTTTTAATATTTTCCTATCATTATCATTTCAATAAGCATTGCATATACTCTTGTACAGGGTTCAAGATGTTGGGAAGTCCAAGGCTGAAGTAGCTGCGAAGAGGGTTATGGAGCGAGTTAGCGGAGTGAACATTGTGCCCCATTTTTGTAGAATTGAAGATAAAGAGATAGAGTTCTATAGTCAGTTCCAAATAATTGTCCTTGGTTTGGATTCAATTGAAGCTCGAAGCTATATCAATTCCGTGGCTTGTGGTTTCTTAGGTATATATTTCCATTTTCTTTTTGTATGTAGCTCTACTCTACAACTTGGAAAGAAGGCTTCAAGCTAGAAGATGTCTTGGGTCTACAACATGTTCATCTGTCCTCTTCTAGTATAACACTTCCAACTTGAAATTTGCAAGTGAACTGTTAGCCTACACATTCGTCGCTCTCAGAGATTGGGGAATAATGAAGTTTGACCAAAAAATGTGCTAGAGATGAATGAAAATCAATCTTGTTCTGTTAATATTTCTTTGCCAAGTGATAATGCATATGATGCTGTGTGTGTAAAATCAAGGTTCTCTAATTTAGTGAGATCATTTTTGGCCATTATTGTCGGTTGGACCTTTGTAATTTAATTTGATTATGTTTCTGCTTCTCAATTGATCAGAGCTTACTACATGGTCATTTACACCATCAAACTCTAAATATTAATCAGTGGTGTAATGATGCCAATATATCATTGGAATTGCAGAGTATGACTCAGATGACAAACCAATCCAGGAGACAGTTAAACCTATGGTAGATGGTGGAACGGAAGGTTTCAAAGGTCATGCTAGAGTTATTATACCAGGGACAACACCTTGCTTCGAATGCAACATATGGCTTTTTCCTCCCCAGGTCAAGTTTCCCTTATGTACCCTTGCTGAGACTCCGAGAACCGCAGCTCATTGTATTGAGTATGCTCATTTGATCAAATGGGATGAGGTACTATTCTAGTATTCTTGTCTCTGTGTAACTGCTCTTTGAGGGTTTTTTCTAACAATTAAATTCACTCTTGTAGGTTCATCCTGGAAAATCTTTTGATGCTGATGATGCAGAACATATGCAGTGGATTTATTCAGAGGTTTGCTTTACTGCAGTGACATATGATTTATTTTAGCGCTATTTGTTTCTAATCTTTTGCCATGTATACTTATACAGGCTTTAAAGAGAGCAGAACTTTTTGGTATTTCCGGGGTTACGTATTCTTTGACTCAGGTCTGTTCTATGTTCATTCACCATGCCTTGGCTGTGATTTTAGTCCTTAACTCTTTATGTATATCAGAATTTCATGCTTTTCCTCTGTTGTGACATGTGCTTATCTTGCACTCAGCAATGATGCACTATAGTATAGTCAAACAAATTTTAACATTCTTGCCGGAACCATAGCCTTTATTCCCTTTAATATCTATTGGCATGTAGAGATATTAAACAATCCAACTTGTTATGTTAAATTCATGTTCAAAGGGACCATCAATATGGTGCTGGACAGGTGAAAATTCCACTGTTGGGTTGGTGGAGGTTTTGGGAGTGAGTGTGGATGCAGCTCAAATGCAAAACCTGCCTGTTGTGGACTCTTATTGGGGGAAACATTATCAAAGGAGGGGATGTGTGCAAGGAGTAGGCAAGTCTACAGCTAGCGTACAAGATCAGGAAGGCAAGGCTTGAGGCTGGTTAGGAAAGTTCAAATTGATTGTGAGATAGAGCATATAAGTTAGTAGTAATAGGTTTGGTAAGTTTGTTGAGTCCGAGTAGAATCGGGACGGGCTCTAGTTGGTCAGGTTCTAGCTCTATATAAACAACAGTTATGTATCCTTTTGGGTTCAAGAAGAAAATAAACTTCCTTTTTCTAGTATGCTATCTCTTCCCTTCTCGATTCTCTAATCCTTCCCCCATTACTCTATTTCCGCCACCACGGCTCCAACTCGCAGGAGACGTCATCGTTCGCGGGTAAATCATCCATACTTCTTACGCAACAATTCTGGTCAAAACAGATTGGTATCAGAGCTGAAGATCGCAGCCATTGGCTTCCAAAGCAAACAAGAAGATAATGGAATATTTGAAGGCAATGATTGCGGATATGAACAAGCAGATGAAGGAGAACTTTGCTACAGTCCACAAGGAGTTTGAGGCTATTCGCCACAATCTGTCGGCGTGGATGAGCGCATCAGGAGCCTGGAAATAGGGGATGGCCTTCTTCGCAAGCTGGCTGAATTGCCTTTGTTGGCGCACAACTCGCAGTAGGGCACATCGTAGCTGGTGACGGGTACGGCTACAGCATCGACCGTGCTCACCTTGGCAGCTGCACCGCCCACATTGCCACCTTCGTTGCCCAGGATGTCATGGTCAAGTATGTTGCCGCCAGGATTTCCATTTGTGCCATAGCAACTTCCTCCGGCGTGCCACAATTCTCAGCTTACCTTGCCCCTGCTCCAATGCTACCCCAAGCTGAGTCATCACCGGTTCCTTGCTACGTCAAACTGGAATTCCCCACATACGATGGCGGATGATCCGTTGGTCTGGTTAAATCGGTGTGAGCAATTCTTTTGGGGGCAAAGAACAGATGACAGCCATAAGGTTTGGTTAACTGCTTACCACATGATAGGATTATCACAACAATAGTATATCCAACTTGAGCGCATAGAGGGAATGCCTTTGCGGGAGCACTTCAAAGACCGTTGTCACTTGTGATTCGGTCCGTTGATTCGTGCCAATTCCCTTGGTGAGGTTGCAAGGCTCAAGCTCACGAGTTCGGTTGAGTATCAGGAAATTTTTTTTGGCGTTGTTGTGCCGGGCAGGACCGTTGATAATGGAGCAGCAGGTTCAACTATTTACATCATTGTTATCTAATCTCATGCGTGCGGACGTTGAACTCCAGCTACCAACTGACCTGTAGGTAGCTATGAGCTTGGCTCGAGCATATGAACAGAGAGCAGCAATAGTGACAGCTTCCACTGCAGGTAATCGGCCAGCTAACCAACTGATCCAACAAAGGTGTAATCAAGGTAATTTTAGCAAGACTTTAGCCACGAACCCATTGGGAACAGCAACAGGGGTTGTACCCGGACAATTTCGGTGGCTTACCCCTGCGGAGATGGCTGAACGACGGGAGAAGGGCCTTTGCTACAATTGTGACGAAAAATTTGTCCAATGACATAGGTGCCGGCAGCTCTTCTATTTGGAGGTTCTAGAATCTAGACGACGATGGGCCCTTAAAGGAGGATGATTCATACACTAATGAAGTTGAGGAGCTTTGTGTTTCACTTCATGCCTTAACATGAATATGTGTAGGAGATACCATGCAATTGAAGATACGAGTTGGTAAGGCTACCTTGGTGGCATTAATTGACTCAGGATCCACCAATAATTTCATTAAAGAAGAGGTGATCCACAAGGCCAGTATTGTGTTAGAACCTTGACAAGGTCTCAAGGTAATTGTTGCTAATGGGGGGCGAATCCCTAGTGCCGGCATTGTGCGTTGCAAGAAATTCCCAATTGGGGAGGAGTATGTCATAGATTGCTACGGCTTGCCATTGGATGGGTTGACATGGTGTTGGGGGTTCAGTGGTTGCGCACGTTGGGACCAATTTTCTCGAACTTTGACTTGCTGACAGCCTGACAATGTCTTTTTGGTGGAAAGATCATCAAGTGATGTACCAAGGAATAGCTAGGCCATCGACTGGGGCCGAAGTTTGAAGTAGCGATGGGCGCGATCTTATGTCAACTCTGGTAGCCGAATTTGCATTTGTGTTTTCAGAACTGCAGGGATTACCACATGTACGTGATTGCGATCATCGCATTCACCTTCCTAGTACAAATCTGGTGGTAGTACGAGCCTACAGGTACCCTATTCTTCAGAAGGAGGAAATTGAGAATCAATGCAAAGATATGATGGATCGAGGAATCATTCGGAGGAGTAAGTCAGCCTTTTCAAGTCCCGTGTTACTAGTTAAAAAACATGATGGTTCGTGGCGATTTTGTGTGGACTATCGGGCTTTTAATTCCAAGACAGTGAAGGATAAAATTTTGATTTCGGTTATTGACGAGTTAATGAATTGAAGGGAGCTAGATTCTTTACCAAGTTGGACCTCCGCTCAGGCTACCATCAAATTTGAATGTCTTCCAAGGATGTGGAGAAGACAACGTTCCATACACATGAAGTTTTATTTGAATTCTTGCTCATGCCCTTCGGTCTCACCAACGCACCTACGACTTCCCAAGCTTTGATGAACGAGATACTCCGGTCCTATCTTTGTCGATTTGTGCTTGTTTTCTTTGAAAACTTGTTTTCTTTGAAAACATTCTTATTATAGCAGGTCGTGGTTGGAGCACCTCCGTCATGTGTTCTCAAAATATTACAAGAACAGAAGCTGTTGGGTTGGTGGAAGTTTTGGGAGTGAGTGTGGATGCAGCTCAAATGCAAAACCTGCCTGTTGTGGACTCTTGTTGGGGGAAACATTATCAGAAGCTAGCGTACATGATCAGGAAGGCAAGGCTTGAGGCTGGTTAGGAAAGTTCAAGTTGCGAGATAGAGTCTATAAGTTAGTAGTAATAGGTTTGGTAAGTTTGTTGAGTTCAAGTAGAATCGGGACAGGCTCTAGTCGGTCAGGTTCTAGCTCTATATAAACAACACTCTTGTAATCCTTTTGAGTTCAAGCGGAAAATAAACTTCCTTTTTCTAGTATGCTATCTCTATCCCTCTCGATTATCTAATCCTTCCCCTGTTACTCTATTTCCGCCGCCACGGCTCCCAACTTGCCCAAGACGTCCTCGTTCGCCGGTAAATCATCCATACTTCTTACGCAGTAATTCTGGTCACAACGCTGCCATCTAGATCGATAGCTCTGTCAAGATTGTTCTGTTCTCTAGCACTCTGATGTACCCTCATACTAGGTGATTTTGCTACTAGATTTGATGGTATGAGCATTTGTATAGTAGGATTAACATATGTGCAGTGCAGGTTTGCACTGTGGTTGTGTGCCCCATGGGCAAGTTGGTAGCTTGGTATTGGGTATGAATAGCTTATTGCCCCCCTTAATGGCGGATTCAGTGATATTTGAAAAGCTAAGGATGAGAATGGTCCTAACTCCTAAGTCTAAAATTCCTAAATGAGGGATATAACTTATTTTTGTTTAATCGTGGAGTTTGTTTAAATTTTAGTAGCCTTATAATATGGTAATTGGCTAACTGCATATGCGCTACATAAATTTTGAATAAATATTTCTTCTCTCAATAATCTCTTTATCTTTTATTTTTGGTGTTATTACATGTGCTGCTCTCTTGCTTTGTGCACAAAAATTCAACAACAACAACAAAGCTTTCTGTCCCAAACAAGTTGGAGTAGACTAGGAATGAAATCTTCTTAAGGTCAAAGAAACGAGATCCTTGTAAGAAAACCTACAAGGCAAAACCCTAAGACTGCATCCTGCTATCTGAGCAGAGCCTAAAACACCGCCCTTAAACCTTCTTATGTCATGGTTCCAGTACGCAAATCGCTAACTTTTATGCTCTCCTATCCAACGCTAATTCTTTGGATACATTTCAATCCCGCAAGTCTCTTTTAATTGTTTACTCTCACGTCAGTCTTGGTCGACCTCTGCCTCTTCTTGCGTTTTCGGTACGTCTTAAAATTTCACTACGTATCGGTGCTTTAGGAGGCATCTGTTGGAGATGTACAACCATCTCAAGCGACGTTGGACGAGTTTCTCTTCAATTAGTGCTACCCCACCCTATCACGTATATCATCATTGCGGATTTGATCTGTCTTATGTGATCACAGATCCATCGCAGTATCTTTTCTCCACTACTCATCTTTTGTATATGTTGTCTTTTAGTTGCCCAGTATTCTGCTCCATATAGCATAGCAGGTCTGGTAGTCGTTCTATGGAACTTACTCTTTAACTTTTGATGGATTTTTTATCACACAGGATACCTGATGCTTGACACCATTCCACTCACCCTGCTCTTATTCTGTGGCTCATGTCTCCATCAATCACACCGTCCCACTTTAGCATCGATCCTAAATATCGAAAAGTGTCCTTTCTAGGCACTACTTGTACGTTCAGACTAACATCTCCATCATCCGTCGTGGCACCATTGAATTCACACCTCGTATACTCAGTTTTAGTTGTACTAAGTCTAAAGCCTTTCGATTCTAAGGTCTTTATCTACAACTCTATATTCCTATCGCCACCTCTCCTACTCTTATTAACTGACAATACATCATCAACGAAAAGCATACACCAAGGGATATTTCCTTGTATGTCCCATGTGATCTCGTCCATCACTAAGGCAAAAATATATCAACTCAACGCTGGCCTTTGGGGTAGTCCTATCTTAATAGGAAAGTCATTAGTGTCACTACTACATGTGCGGACGTTAGTAACAACATTTTCATATATATATCCTTGATTAGGGTAACATATTTTGTTGGAACTTTTTTCCTTTGAAGTGCCCACCATATGACCTTTCGTGGCACTTCGTTATAGGTTTTCTCCATGTCGATAAACACCATGCGGAGATCTTTCTTTTGCTCCCTATACCTCTTCATCAACTGTTGTGTCAAGCAAATCGCTTCTGTGGTGGACTTCTTGGGCATAAATCTAAATTGGTTTGTCGTCACACTAGTTACTTTTCTTAAACGGTACTTAATCACTCGCTCTTAAAGTTTCATTATGTGGCTCATGAGTTTAATTCCTCTATAATTAGTACAACTTTGAATGTATCCTTTATTTTTGAAAATTAGTACTAATGTGCTCCTCAGTTATTCGTTAGGCATTTTGTTCGACCTAAAAATGTTATTGAACAAATTAGTTAGCCAAACTCGTTAGGCATTTTGTTTGACCTAAAAATGATATTGAACAAATTAGTTAGCCAAACGAACGCCACTTCTCTAAGACATTTCCACACCTCGATAGGAATGTTATTAGGCCCCAATGTCTTACCCACTTTCATCCTTTTAAGGCCTCTCTTTTGACTTTTGAATTTTTCGAACAAACAACCTATCGATGTCGTCAAAAGTATCATCCAGTTTAATCATACTATCCTCATTGTCTCGATTGAACAGCTTGTCGAAGTAATCTATCTACCTATTCTTGTTATTATCGTTTTTGACCAAAAGTCTATCAGTGTCGTTTTTGATGTATTTAACTTGGTTGAAATCTCTCATTATTCTTTCTCAAAGTTTAGCTATTTTGTAGACATCTTTTTCGCCCTTCTTTGTACTTAGCTTCTGATAAATTTCCTCATAGGTCTTACCTCGTGTCTCATTCTCCGCTTTCTTTGTATTCTTTTTTTGCTGTTTTGTACTTCATCATCTAATTAACCATATTATTACATGATTTTCCTGGCGCTTAAGCAGCGTTACGATGCTTGTCATTATTGGTACTTGGTGTTTTAATTTCCATACTATTGAATAGTGTTCTTTTTTTTTTTGTCATAGATGTTTTTGTGTCATTTGGTCAGTATATCAGTAACTAATTGACTAATTCTCTGTGTACGCCAAATGAAAAATCACTACTTAATGGGAATTACAAATTTTGAAAAAAATCTTTGATATATAGTCATTTTGATTTGTGTATTTTTAGAATGTGCCTTTTCATATTTGGTAGTATATGAGTGCTGATATTTATTATGGTGGCAGTCTAATACTCATCTGCAAGTTTTTTTTTCTATATTTGTTAATGCCAAGTTGCCAACTAATTTGACTTCTTGATTAATTGGATGACTAAGTACAACTTTATTATTTGTTGCGCTGTATAAATCTTGGAAGGTTGTTGTTAATTTAATAGGGCAGTGACATGTATATTACTGCCTATTTTTTAACGAAATACAGGGTGTTGTCAAGAATATCATCCCAGCCATTGCTTCAACGAATGCAATTATTTCTGCTGCTTGTGCGTTGGAAGCTTTGAAGCTTGTTTCTGGCTGCAGCAAAAGTGTGGCAAATTATCTCACGTGAGTTTTATTGCTTGTCCATTCTTACTCTTAAGTTGATTTCCCCAAAGATTAGGAACAAAGGGAGTTTTTCAAAGAATTATTTTGTTTTTTTTGTTCTTATCTTTTAACCAAGGGCATGTTTGGATGGCTACCACACTTTGCCACACCTAGTTGTGGCCATGTCATGAACCTTAGTTCGTAGGGGGTAAACACCACCAAGAAGATGGTCGGATGGCGTCGGCGTAGGAGAGAGAGACTATAGACGATGAAGACTTTGTTATTTCTCTGCTTTTCCAATAGCATGCGGTAGCCCTCTTATATAAATGGGCACCCCCTAACAGATATAATCTAACCTCAATTATATCTCTAACAAATATAGAAACTCATCATATCTCTAATTATATCTGTAACAAAAGGAAACTAATCTCTAACTCAAATAGAATCTAATCTCTAATTTCTAATAATGAACCGACTGGGCCCAAGGCCCACGCCTATGACATTACACCCCTCCCAGACATGCAGTTCGTCCTCGAGCTGCTAGGCGGCGGTCATGGGCACCAATGGAAGACCTACGACGCCGGTGTGGAAGATGAATGGTGATGGGGTCCTGCAGCGGATGGAGACGGCCGACCAAATCCAAGTGGAACAAGGCTAAATGACGCCTGCAAAATAAGTTTTTTTTTGGATTTTTAATTTTTGGATTTTTGGCCTTAACTAATCGGTCGATTTTAAAAGTTGACGGACACCCACAAACGCATCGGTCGGTCGGTGACTGAAGGAAGCGGCGGCGGCGGTTCCGGGCGACCCACGCCGGCCGGTGCGGGTGGTGGCGGCGGTTCGGGCGGTGGCGGCAGCTTCGGGCGGCGGCGGAAGCGGCGGCCGGCGAGCAGATATGCGCGAGCGGCGGCGGCGGCGATGGCGCAGGCGGCGGCGGCGGCGGCGATCGGCGGCGGCCGTGAGATCAACGGCCGCGGAGCTGCGGCCAACGAGCGATGGCGGCGGCGCTCGAGCGGTCGATGGAGACGAGCGGCTCGGCGACGCGGTGGCGGTGGCGGCGGCGGCGGACGGAGACGGCCGGCCGGATCCCGATCTCGCCGACTCGAGGCACGGCCACGGAGATGGCGGTGCGGGGAGTGGCGAATCGGCGGCGTAGAACGTCGGATCCGGTGGCGGCTGCCACGGGATGGTCTTCGGCTGCGGTTCCCATCAACGGCGGCGGAATCCCGCGGTGATGACGACCGACAACCGAGGGCCGCGACGACAATGGTGACGGCTGGCCGTCGAGGCTGCCAGGAGTAGGGCTGCTGCGACGGCGGCCGAGAAAGATTCTGGCGAGGCCTTTTGGCTGGTGAATGGCGACAGACGGAGACGCCGGAGAAGACGCTGCGGCGATGGACAGAGACGCCGGAGAAGACGCTGCGGCGATGGACAGACACGGAGAATACGCTGCAGCGATGTGGTCGTCAGGATCTAGCGATGCTTCGTGCTCTTTTTCTGTGATTTCCCCCTACCCCCTGTCGTGCTCTCATGCGCTATTTCGGTATTTTCTGGCAGTGGATGATGATGTGCATGGCTCTTTGTCTCTTGTTGCTCCTTCCTCAGTTTCAAGAGATTCTCCAAGATGGCATGCATGTCGAGGAAGGCGTCCTCCATCCCTTTGTTGATGCTGGCCATCTTAATAGCGCTAGCTTTTATTATGGCCAACGATTTGGCAGCAGGACGAGTCGCAGAAACCATGGTAGCAGAAGTCATGGGAAGGGATCAACTGCTCTGATACCAAGTTGTCATGAATCTTAGTTCGTAGGGGGTAAACACCACCAAGAAGATGGCCGGATGGTGTCTGCGTAGAAGGAGAGAGACTATAGACGAGGAAGACTTTGTTATTTCTCTGATTAATTCCAATAGCATGCGGTAGCCCTCTTATATAGATGGGCTCCCCCTAACAGCTTCCAAACAGACTAATTACTTCATGGAATAAACCATAAAGAAATCCTACACACTAAGCCTTCAATTGATGGTAAAAAAAGACAACCTTCAATATTAGTCACATCCACTGACAGTAGGCAATAATTAGCATGCAGAATTTCAGAGTACTAGGGACAAAATCCAACTTGTTGACAGAATTTTCTAGAAAAGCAACAATCCTAAACTAAATTAATGTACTATTTGAATAATCATCACTCTTTAAAGATTTGATTGCACACAGTGGCAGAGCTAGGATTTCTCAAAACCTCGGCCCAAAACTAAGGAGAATAGAAGCTCACCGGGAGCCAGCACCGGCAGACGGTGGTGAGCAATGGGGCCGGCGTCGCGGGCGGCGGAAGAGAGAGGAGGCCGAGGGGTGTGCGATCGCCACGGCCGAGGCGGAATCGCGAGAGAGGCGCCGAGGTGGGGCGGTGCCGCGCCGGTGTGGCGGCGGGGCGGTGTCACGACGAATGGCGAAGAGGACGCTGGGAGGCGGCGTCGTGGGCTCGCGGCGGAGATCCGTGAGGAGGCGACAGGCGAAGTCGAGGCGACGTCGTGGCGGCCGCGGGCTTAGCGAGAGGAGGGGGCGCGGCGGTGCGCAGCGAGGAGGAGGCGGGGTGGTGCCGTGGCGGAGATCGGCGAGAGGAGGCGCCGAGGCGGGGTTGGCGTCATGGGCTCACGGCGGTGGGGTGGGGTGGCGAGTCGCACGTGGAGAGGCGGCTGGAGCCCGGAGGTAGCTCGCGAGGCCGAGACGGGAGCGGCGCCCCCGCGGCTTTAGGGTAGGCCGGCCGCTCATTAGGCTGCGGGGGGCGCCGGGGCGGTGATGGGCCTGGGCTGGCTGCTCGCTAGGAATAGTACTGGGCCGACCGGAAATAGTCTCGGGCCGGCCAATAAACCTCGGGCCCATTCGCTGAGCAATATTTTTTTGAATATACCTTCTAAAATTTTACACTACCATTTTCTCTGGGCCTCGGCCGTTGCCCGACCGGCCTGAGGCCCATCTCCGCCCATGATTGCACACATTCAACAGTAAACACCAATCTGCGCACCAAAATGGAACCAAATTCTTAAAGAAATTGAAGTATGAGAAAAAGAAATGAAAAATGTAGACCAAAAGTGCATAATTTCATCTCCAATGCTAAAAATCACTAGATCTTATCACTTATCACCGTGCTGCATGACGATCTATGCATGAGTGCATATCGCTTGCAATTGTCACAGATCTACCCCGGGACAGACCCCAAAATTTTCACTGCTGGTGTTGAAATCCTGATTCCTGAAGCATAGCATACTTACGGGTCACTAATACAAATTGGTTTGATTGGCACTAGTTGCTTTTTTACTTCGTGCTGGCATTCTGCGTTCTTGATTGCTTGAAATAATTTGGCCAAAATTGGTTGGTGTCATCTGTCACCATACTCCCTCAAAACATTTAAATTTGTTATTTATCTCTAATACACCCACAGGGTGCTGCTGCCGTTAACTTTTCCAACAATCATATCGGAAGCAAATGCATTTCTTGATCGGTTGCAAAAACACAATATATTACCAATTTGAAGAGTCTAATGATTATTGATGTCTTTTTGCAGGTACAATGGTCTTGAAGGAACTCATATTAAAGTAACTGAGTTTGTTAGAGAGAAAGATTGCCTTATATGTGGACCTGGTACCCTTATTGAGCTGGACACATCAGCTACCCTTTCAGAGGTTAGTAACACACTCAAAAGTCAAAACCTTGCAAGCCTATGTGATACGGGGTCGCCCGATCTTCTCGACATAGGATCAAGATACTCACGTGTAATATCTCGAATTGTATTGATCCTCCGTTGCCAATGCAAGAACGAACACTCTTTAATTCGCAAGAACACACGCGTCGGACTTCACGACTACTAAGCAAAACCCTTTCGCGCTTCAATTCCCAGCGGAAAAGTTGAACGATTTTGATTAGCAAAACACTTGAATATTCCATGGCTGATTCGGCCATCAGGAAGAAGCAAAACAAATCAATCTATTATCTCATAATATTTGGTCTCATATCTGGTCTCTTCCTTACAAAGGAGAGGGCAAAGGCATTTATGGCGCCTCTCCAATACCTCACGCACACGCACCATGGCCTAGGGCTGGCTGATTATTTGTTTGGTCAAGACTGCTTGACCGGGACCTATCCCCCATTATGTGACAAGACTTTGTATGGCTTGAGTTATCACAAAGTGATTCAACTAATTAGCATTACATGGCCGAAAGGTTGGCTTCCGCCACATCATTGGCATGCAGGCATGTGGAATCTTGCTGGCTCAGATGGGCCAATCCTCCCTGGTTGGGACTAGAGCTTGGCCATGCAGGGCCTACTTGGCATTGGCTGAATGGCTTCCTTCCGTTTTGCTGGTGACCGCTTACCCTGCTAACAGTTTGATCAGTAGCTAATCCATCCAACACTACATCCACTTCCTTGTTAGAATAATTCAACCAGAGACCCATGGTGGTTCCCAATCAAAGCAGGGTCAATTTCCTTCCTTTTGCCTCGTGCATGCATGAACACAAGCCGCTGGTCCTTTACAATCCATCCACCAAATGCATGGACCAATTCGCCCTTGTCTTTTACCCGTCCACATCTTTACTTTAGGTTTTTACAGATCAAGTATAGACCTTCATATAATTAAATGAAATAGTACTATCTCTGTATCTCTAAATATAATAATTAAAGACCCAATAGTAATAGAGTTCACATAGCAATATTTAATACGGGTCAGTACTTATTTCCAATCAAATAATACATTTAACTAAAAAGTGCAACACATGTGCGTATCCGCATCACCATGTCAAGGGGGAAGTTTATGACCCGTTCCAAGCAATGATAGTTTCTATCTTCTAGAAACCAAAAGCTGTTTGAAACGCATTGACTTTTTAATGTGACTCCCCTTTTTCCTTTTTTTCTCTTTTTTCTTTGCATTATCCGTAGATATTTAACGGTGTTTTTTTCAAAAAATTTCTATTTTTTTATTTTCCTTTAATTAAATACCTAAAAAGAGTTAACAGCTGCTACAGTGCCATTTTAGCCAAAATCCAGAACACTTTAGAACATTGCCATATTGCATGAACATTGAACAATTCTTATGTCACACCTTACAAGTTACATCCCTTCATGTAATGGAGTAGATTGACTTGTAAGGGGCTGAAGTGTACTCACCTTACGTATGTACTCAAATTATGGTCACATTACGTATGTACTCAAATTATGGTGGGGGCTAAGATATTATTAACTGTTCTAAGTATGCAAAAACAGAAGTTCTATCTATCTCACACGTGACACAGATGAGTACAATTTTCATATAACAATCACATATTGGGTCTAAAAAACATTATAGTTTGCTACATTGTTTGCAAATTCTGAACAGTATGCCATGTTTATTTCAGCACAATGGCACTTCTAAATGGTGTGTTTTTCGTTTCTGAAGGAAGAGAGCTGAAAAAAGCACTTTCTCACTGAGATGAGACTAAAGGCAGTTTCATACCCATATTTCGTGTGCTTAGTTACATTTATGCATATAATTCTTAAATGTCACTGAATAGTGAATATACAGTTTCTTGTGCATACTGCATACATAGTCGGCATGTTTGAAGATTTTTAAATTTTTCCACTCATGGACAGTTCATCAAGATGCTTGAAGAGCACCCCAAACTGCTGCTGTCAAAGGCTAGTGTGACGCATGGAGGCAATAACCTGTACATGCAGTCACCAGAAGTACTCGAGCAGATGACGCGACCAAACCTGAGCATCCCCGTGTTTGAGCTCCTCGAAGGAGTCCCTTATGTGACTCTGCATGCTACTGGTATGGCGGAGAACAATGGGAAGAAAGTGTCGTCGCTGAGGAAGCTCCGTGTTGCTTTCAAGGGTGTCAAAGAAGCTTCGAAAATGGATACAACGGATACCTCATGATATCATCGTCGTGCTGCTGCCTATGTCTTCCAAGGAAGACCGATCAGTAACCCCATGTTCATGAGAGGGACAAGTGTATTTTTGAAGCAGGTGAAACCGGAGCCGTAATTTGCACTTGATACAAACTTTTCGGTCAACTTAAAATGAAATTGGCAAAAATGGGTCCTGTGTAGTGTACATGGCTTGTATCTCCCGGTCATGCTATTTACCAGCTGGTTATTCCAGATGATGCAGAGTTTGTTCCAGACGCATGAATATCACTTCAAATTGTTCAATTCCCGTGGAATAGTAGAAAAAAAAAAGGCGTTTCAATAGGATCCTTACTGTGCTAAGTTGCAACACTGACAGAAATATGATCATTTTTGGAATTTTGAGTGGGGAAATGGCACAGACCACAGAGTGCAGCTGTCATAGAATAACAGACGGGTTAGTACAGTTTTCGGTGTTTATAAGAATCTGGGAGCAGATTTGGTGTCTGCTGAACGGTAAACCGAGCAAAGTGTCACACGGCTTTGCTTTTAGTGTACCGAGGTACCGGTAAATGGTAATGAAGTTCTGCCTACATATACACGAAAGTAACAAAGTTCTACCTACAAAAAGCAACAATATAGATCTACATGTAAAAAGATGTCGTAAAGGTGCAGTTTCATTTGTTTGGATTTTCAAATACTACATATATAAGGACGTACCTACGAGAAAGGTAGTCAAAACTAGAAATACTCTATTCATTTTTTGGCTACGGCTGATGACTTCTAATTGTGATCGGTAGGTTTGATAAATAGTATTCTAATAGAAGCAGAAATTAAAAACCGACTGAAAAGCTGAATTAAAAACTAGCTGAAAAGCTGAGAAAACAAGACCAAATGTGCCTAAGGCCTTGTTTGTTTCGGATTCTAGACAAGCTAGCTACTGCTGGTAGCCAAAAACTCTCCCAAACAGTCCAGATTTTGGGCCAGCTACTGAGAATCTGAAAATTTGGAGAAGCCACAATTGTACTGGGACCGAGAAGCTGCAAAAACCCAGCTTCTCACAGATTCTGCGGGCTAATACCACTAAAATACCACTAAAAGTTAAAGTATTTATCCGCAAATGCCACTGGACAAAACTCCCCTCCCTAACCCCCAGCCCCCTCCCTAGATCCCCCGCGCCCCCTCCTACCTCTCCTCCCCCACGCCTCTCTGCTCCCCCCTCCCTGCCGCTGCCCACCCCGGCCCCCTTCCCCACGGCGCCCCCTCCCAGATCCCCCTCCCCCGGCGCATCCCGTCGCCCCCCACCGCCCCGTCGCGCAAACATGTTCCTAATATGCAACTTTGGTGAACTAATGGCCATCTAAAGAGTACTTGATTGGACAGCAATGGAGATCCAGTGAAGCTGTGTTCCATTGTTCTTTTTCGCCTTTTTATCAAGACCTTGTCACAGACATGTTCTTAGTGTGGATCATGGTGTATAATCGTTACTTTGAGATAGTTTTCTTAGTATAATGAAAGCCAAAGTGTTATCTCCATGTTATATTTTGTTTGCTTTTGTGAATTATCAGTCGAATCATCAAAAACATGTCATGCAAGCTCACATTTTTTCCCTTCTCTATTCAATCTATGGAATATTGGATGAAAACAAAAAACACAGTATGCATTTGCTTATATTATCAATCAAATACTTTATGTTAATGTTAATGCTTATATTGTCAATCAAATACTCTATATTAGTGTAAATACTTATATTATCCAATTCATACGCCAAAGTTTCAACGGGGAGGGTGCCCAAGTGGCCAAAAGGAGGTCTTCAATCATGCTCACTCCTCTCTTCGTAATGTGATTGAACGTGCGTTTGGCGTTTGGCGATATGTGCGCCTTATATGCCTATGAACACCTTTTGTACGTTCCTTTTGTATGGAGACATGATAGTTATCCATATTAATATTTAAAATTATGATTTGGAGTCAAATTTATTGTCATGAAATTGTAATATTAGTTTTTCAATGTTTGAACTAAGAACTACATATTTACAGCATAGATATCTTTTCTATCAATACATAATCATGACATCAACTCACCTAAGGGCATTTCAGTCAATACATCTATCAGGATACCAGCTGCACATCTAGAATCCAGGATGCCAAACAGGCTAGCTACTCGGACAGTGCTACTCGGACTAGCCACTACTCAGAATCTCCACTAGCTACTCGGACCGACTAGCTACTCGAATCTCTGACTCCTCAAACAGGCCCTAAGTGTCACTGTGTCACAACAAAAAAATGCACATAAAAGATTTTAAAAAAAATCGGGCGTGTCACCTGGGCTCCTGGCCCACAATCGCAGGTCTGCCCACTAGGGATGCAAACGGATCGAATACGGATGGATAATGTATCTACCATATTGTTTTCATATTTTTTCTCAGATACTGATACGAATACGGATAACTCGAATACGAATAATATCGAATACAGATACAGAGTGAATACGAATCGAAACGAATACGGTTACGAATATTTATCGGAACATGAAAACCCCTTAAACTATACATCCAAAATTAATAAAAATACATAAATAGTTTATCTTCTCAAAACATTCGTGAAATCTAAACAAGCAATATCTTTTCATCCACAATGAAAATATACTCGATAGTCAATCAGTACATAGCATAATTGCATAAGTAGCAACAATGTGCAATTCACGGAGTACACATGATAGCAATTTGAACAAGTATAAGAATATTTCATTCCTCCATTTCATCCACCAAGTCCTCCATCTCAGCATCTCCTAAGACCTTTTGTTCCTACAAGTTTTATTTCATTAAATACCAAAGCGGTATAAAATAAAACCAAACTACTATGTAGTATGATATAAAGACTACATATTCAATAAACCCTCACCTTAAATCCCCACCCCCAACCGTCCTCCTCCCTCCCTCCCCAACCCGGAATCAATCCTTCAATCCCACCACCACCAATCCAATCCTGAATCCTCCCCTATAAAGCCTGCATCTCCCCCACCTCCCAAATCCCACCACCACCGCCGCATCGAGCACTGCCTTCTTTTCTCTCCCAACAAATCCGGAAGAAAACCCGACACACCCATGCGTCCCACTGAGTCAAGTCGAGTTCGATTCCATGGGGTCGCAGGAGATCAAGGCACACAAGGAGGGCGCGGAGGTGTACCGCGGCGCGGCGCTATGCGCGAAGAAGTCGATGGAGCTGCTAGCGAAGACAAACATGTCGCTGGGCCTGCTGCCGCTGGTGGAGATGGAGGAGGTGGGCTACAACCGCGCCATGGTCTTGGTCTTCGTGTGGCTGCGGCAGAAGAAGGCCATCATGCACACGTTCAAGCAGATCGGGTGGCAGGTCTCGTACGCCATCGAGGTGACAGCCGTCGTTGAGGACCGCCGGATGAAGCGCATGACGGGGGTCAAGACCAAGGAGCTCCTCATCTGGGTCACGCTCGTGCACCCTAGACTCGTTGCAGAGACGCGGAGTACGGACTGCGGCCGGCGGTAACCCTAAATGCGATCGCCTGGTAATCTGATTGACAGCTAGATGCATGGAGTAGGAATGGATGGCTGGATCGCGCATGGAGTGGGAATGGGCCGTCTAGGCTTCAACATTATGGGCTGGGTAATGGTTATTGGGCTAAAGCCTTGATATCCGGTTTCGTATTATCCGGATAATCTGTATTCGTATTCGACGGATACTAGGTTTACTGTATTCGTATTTGTATCTGATAAAAAAAATCTGTATTCATATCCGATCCGAGAATTATCCGAAGAAAATCTGATCCGACACAATCCATATCCATTTTTGTCCAAATCGATCGGAAACTATCCGATCCGTTTTCACCCCTACTGCCCACCCCCTATCCCAAACCAAAATCCTAGGCGGCAGCAGCAGCAGCCGCAGCCCGCACATCCCCGACCGCCATAGCAGCAGCAGCTCCTCCTCCAGAAGAGGCGGCTTATTACTAGGTTTTATTGAGCCATCCCGATAGCAGAACAGAACAACCCGCGGTGATTGTTCGGTCGGAGACGGGGAGAGGAGAAGATGACGCAGAAGCAGAGCATGTTCAAGGGGCAGAGCAAGGAGAAGTCCATCCCTCCCAACCGCCACGGCAAGGTCCCCCACGTCCGCAAAGGTATGCGTGCCAACCGGATCGACCCGTCGGTCGGGGTCGATCCGCGCGTCCTTCTCTCGTATCTTACCTCGTCCTAGATTCTATGTTTGTTTGCTTGTTCTTTCATGCTGTAGTGTGCTTGTTTGACTGATTGGTTCGTTCGGTTCTTGCAGGGAAGAGGCCGTGAAGCCGACCAAGTTCGCCAAGGACATGGACGCCGACAAGGCATGTTCTAGCATAGTATATGCTTCCTCTATCAAATTCATTTAAAAAACAAGATTCAAGCCCTTGTTCTAGTTTTGGGCGCTTTAGGGTAATCGGGTGTTGTGGTAGTCCTAGCCCGCGGTTGCTGCGGTTTGGCAAACGATCAAACTGATGGACTAATGTATGATGATACAATCGATCCAGAATGTGCTGGATTCCTTTCGGAGTCCTGAGGCGATATCATAGAGAGGCTGCCCCAGTTGCCAATTTCGACTAGGCTGTCTTTGAAATCGTTTGCTAGCTAGTGCCATACTGTTCCTTAGCAATTATCGTGCTTCTTGTTGATCATTTTCGACACTTGCAAATTGCCAATCCCAATCATATGAAAAATTCGAGAACTGGTTTACTGGTTGATATTAGCCTTAGTTCTATGAATCAATCTAGTTCTGGTTCAAACCCTGTTTTCATGCAAGTACCACTTGCTATGATAGGTTAATTGAGTAGGATACTCTACTGGCTTGGTAAATGGTAATAATGATCAATAAACTGCCATTCTTGCTGCCAAATTTGTATCGCCATTGGTAAATCGCATCATGATTAGTAAATAATTTATGGTCGATTCTAGTCTGGTACATTTTGCTATCTTCTGAATTGTGAAGAATGTCAGTGCAGTTCTCAGTTGCCTTGTCTTGTGCATGGCAATGCAGATTTTGTAGCATCATAGCATCATACCCTACTGTTTGGCATGGAAACTGCAAGGTCCTTTTTTGTCACCGGCTCACCTAGTGCTGTACAAAGTTATTAAGTCGTAAAGTTGAATCAAGTTGCCATGCTACCGAGTACCGACTTGCCGACTAGTCGTGACTCGTGAGTCTTATACATTTTGCTATCTTCCGAATTGTGAAGAATGTCAGTGCAGTTCTCAGTTGCCTTGTCTTGTGCAAGGCAATGCAGATTTTGTAGCATCATACCCTACTGTTTGACATGGAAACTGCAAGGTCCTTTGTCACCGGCTCACCTAGTGCTGTAGATGTTGCTGTATTTTATTTGCACGTGCTAAGTAACATTTGTTAACCATATAAATGCATGGAAAAGTTGATGATAATTTTGAATTTTGGCCTGTGATAAAAAACAACATTTTGGAATTGACAGTTACGAGTGCAAAACTTCAAATTCATTTGGCATGAGTTTGTGTTCGATTTTTTTGTATTCCAAATTCCAATAGATTTCTATAATACCAATAGTGAGCACATTGACATTTTAACATGTTAGTTGTGCAAAAAGTTTCCCCAGTCTATAGTACTCATCACAGTTGTTGTATTTATTAGTGCAGATACCCATGTACATGCACAAATTAATCTTATTTAGAACATGGCTCAGGTTTATGTTTAGTAGTGAGGATAGAGTTAGTTTTTGTTTAGCATCTTCCATTGTAGCCATATCATTAAAGCTTAGTTTTTGTTTAGCATCTTCAATTGTAGCCATATCATTAAAGCCACTTTGTTCTGTATTTATTTATACAGAGTTTGTACCTGAGTTATATATCACAGGGTGTCCACACCATGGTTTGCCCATTTCTTTCCTTTGTAAACTGCACTACAATGTTTCTTATCCAATAGTGTGTGACCTTGTGACAGTTGAGCTTAACGTCATACTGTGAACCAACTAGCTGGCAGTAATGGAATGCAGAGCAGACATGCGAGCTTATCCTGAATTCTAGTTTAAAACATTAAATTTGGCTGGTAATTTTGTAATTATGGTTGTCCTTATTTCATGTTTTAGTAACAAACTAACAATCAACACAATATCTGTATTTTCAGGAACTCACCAAGTTCATTAACCAATGCAACGAGATAAAAGCTGCGAATCTTGCTAGCAAAGAAGGCGGCGACCTCAATATATTGAAGCTGGACGCGGAACCTTCCAATTCAAAGTAGTAGGAAGCTGGAAGCTAAGGGCATGTTCTTTTCGGCTGCGGCTTATGGCTTTTGGTTGAAATTTTTGAATTTTGGCTGTTTACGGTATAGATTACGGAGAGACAGATATCCACTTGCGATTTTGGCTGGTACAGATATTGGGCTTTTAACGTATATAGCGTTTAAGTTGTAGACCCCGTCCTGAGAAAATACTCCGTTTGAAAGTTAGATACTGTAGCAAAAGCCAAAAGCCACTAGCTTTTGAGGTAAATAACATGCCCTAATGCTGCTTACGGCGACGTGCAATACAGGATATGTGTGTGAAATGATCCACATATGCTGTTTTTCCTGAAGAAATCAAATTCCATGTCGATGGAAGAGCATGTCTACTTAGTGCTAAACCATGGTGTAATCTGTAGCTAGTTCTATGAAATCCAAAGTTTTGCCCTGTGAGATCTTATTTTGGGTGTTGAAGTTAGTGGTGGGCAATGAATGATCCATTGACATAATCATCACACAAATCACCTCCGTGAAGACCAAAATCGTATGCGTGGTCCTCTAGACTGATACCGACTTGGCCCAATGCTCCCAGGGAGATAGAAATGCCTCAATGGCCACTGGTCCAAAAAATACCATCGACAAGCCCTGACCTAGGGAAACACTGCTGCGTGGGCTGCTTCGTGCTGGTTCAGCTGACGTCGAGCGTCCGTGTTGCCCTATACATGCCTCACATGATGCCAAGCATATGTACGGGAGAGTCGGGCCAAACCAGTACAGTTCCGGGGGGCCAGGACACGGGATTTTGGTTTAGTGCCACAAAATGGAAATGGGTGAAGTCAACTGGCACAAGCTATTTGCAGTGGCGTGTGCTTGTGTCTAGGCATGCAGAAGTTCCAGAAGGAGGGTATTCAATCTGTGACAGCTACAATCCACACCAATCTAAATTGTTGGTTTTTAATTAGACGAACGGGATAAACAATGTCAAATCAGTAAGGAAGTAATAACTATTAAGGCTATAAGGGTATTTATGGTATTTTCTAGTTTCTAGAGTTTAGTCTTGTACTATATATTGCCTCTTTGGGTTATGCAATAGATCAACAATTCATCTATTCATTCCATAGATCTAACATGGTATCAAAATTAACAGTTAGGATTAGGGTTTCTCAACCCTATCTACCGCTCATCTTTCACTGCATGTGCCCCCGAGATCGCTGCCGTCACCATCCAACGACATGCAGCCCTTGCAGCCGTTGTCTGAGAATCTTGCCAACCTTATTCCCTTAGGATGCCACGACTGTCATTTGCTTACACTAAGCCATGGATGAGGAGCCGTCCATTGCTAGAGCCGCCGCACCGTTCGGTTTGCGTGCGCTTAGCTGACCCTTGCGTTGGCCGCCGGTGCCGCCTTCTTCCTGGGCGTATCCTTCGCCGACGTCTTCGATGCCTTCATTGGGTGGGATCGTGCCGGCGCGGAGGTAGCCTTCATCTTGGTCACGGTGGCGGCTCCCACATGCGGCATGTTCATTGGCGAGGTCGATTTGGTAGCCTTGGCTAAGGGTGTGTTTGGTTGGTAGCCTTGGCGTGGGTGTGGAAAAGCTCAGGTTGTGGTGCAGAAAAGTAACTGTTTGGTTCAAACAAGTATAAACGTACCTCCTATCTCTATTTTCCTTGAAACAACTGTGAAACAACTCTCTATTTTCACCATTTCAAAAGCAAAAGCCAAAAGCCAAAACAGGTCCAAGGTACTTTCAAACTATACTACCCAAAAGTAGTGCTCAAAAGCAACTTCTGGTTTCCACCTTTGGTTGGCTTTTGGCTTTTGGAAGCAAAGCACTCCCAAAAGCTCAACCAAAGTCACCCTAATTCGATCTGGTTCTTGAAGCTGATTTAATCTTCCATGGCCATCGATCCATGCGATTGATCTGCTCATGAGGGATGGCTGCTTGTGATATTACCATGTGGTGGCATCATGTGGTATGTTGGTTCTGTTAGTACTGGACAGAGGTCTTTGATCCTTGTGTGTTGCTCTCTGTTTGGGCTTCTCTGTGACACCGGGCATGGCCAACACTAGTGCTCCCACGATGTCTTTGCTGCTGCTAGTTTCTGCTACATTTGAGTCTTTTTCTTTTGAGTTTTCCGTTGCGTCCATTCAAATCTGTAACCTCTATATTTTAGTTCGTTCAAGCCATGTGAGACCAAAAATTCTTTGTCAGTCAGTCGATTGCTTTGCTAGTAACAATCAATTCTCTTGGATAGAGTGTGGTCCTCTTCTTTTCGCATGACTGCAGCCATCGCTCTTCTCTTTGAGCTGCTGCTGCAGATCATAGCAGTTATATTGCCACCGCTTCTCTCTGAGTCGCCACCCTGAGTTTTTAAGGCCATCAAGCTTCCCTTTTGTGCCACTGCTGTCTCAAACTTTGATTTGCTTTACGGGCTGCTACCATGCTTTATGGGATGCCGCACGACCCCAAATGAAAATCTTCTAGCATCGACACAATTTTCAAGAGCTGCACGCCACAACGACATTTTCAAGACTCAGACTTTGAATTTCGACTATTTTATTGTGAATCCTTTCAAATGCAATGCTATTGCATACGCCTTGCATTTGAGAGGAGGTGTTAAGGATATAAGGGTATTTGTGGTATTTCCTACTTTTTAGGGTTTAGTCTTATGTCCCTGAGTCTTGTACTATATATTGCCCTTTTAGGTTGTGCAATAGATCAACAATTCCTCTATTTATCCTATAGACCTAACAATAACATCACCATGTAGATGAAATACAACCAAGTTTCTAATGCAAAAATTAGTATGAATTTTGCATGAACTAATTCGATTCCCATGTAATTCCTTTGAGATTTCAATGTTCCCATTAGGGGTGAAAAGTGGATACGAATTATCCATATTATCCGGTTATCGTATTTGATAAGATGTGGATATGGTATAGATTTTCTCATCCGATTAATAATTTCTACATATTCGTATTCGCATAAAAATATAGATGCGAATATGGCATAGACGTTTACCATTCGAAATGTTATTTTATTCGGACTATCCGTATCCGTATTCATATTCGACAAAACATTATGCATATTTTATTACAATATACTAATTAGTTAGACAAATTTTTTAAATTGAACGTAAATTCGTGTTTCTTTAGATGAAGTAAATGAATTAGAATGATTAAGTGTGATTGTACGAGCATAAAATGTCATTGATGTTTTCATACTACATAAGTTATGAGGATATCTGGATCCGACCGAATTGAGTAGATATTCGATTCGAATTTGTTACAATATTGGATTCATATTCGTATTCGAGAATATTTAAATTCGATTCGTATTCATTTACAAATATGAATATAAATATAGTTTAAGCACTATCTGATTCGTTTTCACCCCTAGTTCCCATGGAGCCTTAGGACCCATATCGAACATACAATAATTATTGCGAGCGATATTCCTGCATTGACTAGATAGTATTATAAAGCTTTAAACTTTAGCCTAGTTTTTTCACCTTTTGTTTTATGGCTCTCTCGAACCAAAAAAAGAGGACAGTTTCTCTACCGTCATTTCGAAACGGTTTATCGACACAATATGTTTGAAATGACTTATCGGCTTATCATCGTTCGATTGTTCATACAAACGCTCACGTTAAAGCTAAAAATTATAAATCGTATTCATAAACTATAAGTCGCAATCGAAAAGCACTCACACAGTAGTGATTAAGGTCCAAGCTAGTGTACAGGAATTGAACTGTTTCTCGCCTTCGGGGACGTAAATGTAACTATAGAAGGTACTAATGGGCCCACGTGCGAGGAGCGAGTACACCAATCTGTTTGGGTCAACCAACGCATGCAGTGTGTCACGTAAATGTAACTATAGGAGGTACTAATGGGCCCACGTGCGAAGAGCGAGTAAACCAATCGGCTTGGGTGAACAAGCGCATGCGAGTGCACACATTGCTGCGTCAAACTCACAACTCAAGGGGAGAACTGCTTATGTAAGTGTGATTGGAGTATTTTTTTAAAAAAAAACTAGCTTTTAAACATCAATTTTTACGAATCTAGTCTTTCTATAGATCTATTGAGATTGACAGGGTAAGCTCAACAGGCGACCTTTCGACCTCCTACACTGCAGCATTCGGTCGACACTATGCGTGCTTATATTAGCATTTAATTAGTGATAATCATATTTAATTAGTACTAATTGTAATTCATTAGTACTAATTGCAACTAGTTAGTACTACTTGTATTTAATTAGTGCTAATTAAAGCACTAAATTAATTGCATTTTATATGAGTGTTTTAATTAGTACTAATTACAATTAATTAGTACTAATCACAAGTTTAATTAAGCGCTAATCATGTGCATAATTGTTATACTTCATTATATAGTACTATCCACAAGATTCAGTCATACAAGTTATGTTACTTTAGCCATTATAAAAAACCCAATTATTATATTTTATTTTATTTTATCGTACAGAACAACAAATAAATCAAATAGCTTGTTTGTTCTCCCTTATTTTTTTGTACTTTAAGAAAAAATGACAGTTTTGGCCTGAGGAGAAGCAAAATATACGAGATCACAAACGTAGATTGCTCGCGGCTAAACATGAATTAGATGAAAGCTTTAAAATTTTGTAACGCCCCACAAGCACCCCCAGGCAAAGGGGAGACTAGAAAATGCCTTTCGTTTCCCCCCTTCAGCTCACATTTTTTGAATTCTGTGTCGGTTTGACTTGGATCGATGCTGTTCATATATTCTTTTTTTTTTATCTAAGCTTTTAGTAACATTAGCTGTCATCAATAGGGTGGAACACATTAACCAGTAGAAACCTTGCTTCAAGGTAGATTCTTACATGTTTGGAGTTTTGTCTGGACAAGCTGAGCTGCAGCTTCACTTGGACTACTGAACTTCTTTTTTCTCGAGGTCCGCCATTAGAAGAAGCATTTTTGACATGTCGGATGTATCCGCGGTCTGTAACTTGAGTTCCCCAACAATAGTATCAAATACTTTCTGTTGTGGCGCCCTTTTACTGTTTTTTGCTAGTATTGATAGTTCAAGCTAAAAATTCTTTCTTAAAAAAATAGGTTAGCGGAACAAGGAAGAAAGTGCAATTGTATTAGTGTTCTGGGGAGAAAGGGAAACGCTGCGCTTCTCTAAGAAAAGGGAGAGCCTAGCTCCCAAAGCTGTCTCTATTATGGGGCGTTCATATTAAATTTTGCTGATAGCTTTTGGTTGTGGATGGATTTTGATTGAAAATATATAGTAATAGCTGAAAGAAGTGTCTTTTAGAAAGAGAGGGATGAGTGGTGAAAAAAGTGAGAGAGATGCGTGCATATGACGAGAGCGAGAGGAATGTGATGCGTGATGTACCCGTCACCCCTATCTTATCCCCGGAGCAAGATGGCAGTGGGAGGAGTGAAAAAACCGCTTCATGAAGCTGGGTGTTCGTATTGGCTTTTGGCTTTTCTAAGCAGAAACCAGAAGTAGAATATAAACATGACCTATATCTCGCTAGTCCTTTCGGGGGAGAATATACCTTCTACAGTGACAGCTTAATCCGGCCTTCTGTATATTCTCCTCGATGTTTCACTGATATGTGTGCCATGTAATCTCATGACGATCAGTGTCTAATTAAGCTCATGATTAGCGCTAATTTAATTACAATTAGTACTAGTTAAATATGATTATCAATAATTAAAGTACTAAATAAAATATGAGTAATTTAGTAATTTAATTATCATAATTAAGACACTAATTAAATATGATTAGTACTAGTTAATTACAATCAATACTTATTAAATGCGATTATCACTAATTAAAATGCTAAATAAAGCATGCACAGTGTCGATGAGCTTGATGCCGTATAGGGGGCTCGGCATCTTGCCGAGCTCGGTAGGTTTATGGAGAAAGTTAGATTTGTAAAAATGACGTTTGGAAGCTATTTTTTTTAAAAAAAATGACGTTGTGTAACAGTTCCAAGTGGAGTAGTGAACATATCGCACACGCTCACCAAAACCCCACCACCACCCGGCCTTACACATGCGTGGACATGGCGGGGCCATCCTGCAAGCGGGCGTTAGCGTCATCGCCGTCGCTATCCACAAAAACAACCTCTTCCACTGCACTTCCTTCCCATGTTTTTATTCCTTTGAGCGTATCCACGACATTAAATGTTATTCCCAGGCTCGCTCCCTAGCTCCCCTTCCTCCCATGCACGGACCCCTCGATCCCAAACCCCTACCCCAATTCCCAAACACACAACAACACAGAGAGAGAATGCTAGAGAGAGAGAGAGAGGGAGGGAGAGGGGGATGAACGCGCGGTGCAGAAGGGCCGGGAGGGGGGCGGAGGGGGGCGCGCGGCAGCGTTCGTGCTGGTGGCGGCGGGGGCGTTCCTGCTCTCGTATAGCTTCCTCACTATGGTACTCTTCGGCGGTGCGGCGGGAGCGGCCGGGTTGGGGAGGGACCTGGTGGTGGCGATGTCAGAGTGGATGAGGGCGGTGGGAGGCGGCCGTTCCATTTTCACCCCTAGGTCCCATGGAGCCTTAGGACCCATATCAAACATACAATAATTACTGTGTGCGATATTCCTGCATTGAGTAGATAGTATTATAAAGCTTTAAACTTTAGCATAGTTTTTTCACCTTATGTTTTATGGTTCTCTTGAACAAAAAAAGGACAGTTTCTCTACCGCTATTTTGAAACGGCTTATCGACATAGCATTTCTGAAATGATTTATCATCGTTCGATTCATTCATACAAATACTCATATTAAAATAAAAAAAATTATAAACCGTATTCACAAACTATAAACCGTGATCGAAAAGCACTCACCCAGTAGTGATGAAGGTCCAAGCTAGTGTACAGGAAATCAGGAATTGAACTGTTTCTCGCTTTCGGGGATGTAAATGTAACTATAGAAGGTACTAACGGGCCCACGTGCGAGGAGCGAGTACACCAATCTGTTTGGGTCAACCAACGCATGCGCCAAGTCCATTGCCATGTCGCGCGCCATGCCATGTGTGTCACATAAATGTAACTATAGGAGGTACTAATGGGCCCGCGTGCGAGTGAATAAACCAATCGGTTCGGTGAACCAACGCATGAGCGCAAAAGTGGCAAACACATCTTAAGAGTGGCAAATTGTTGAGTGCAACAAGAGATGGCATTTGATATGGCTATGTCAAACTCACAACTCAAGGGGAGAAATGTTTATGTAACTGTGATTGAAGAATTTTTTTAAAAAAATAGCTTTCAAACATCGATTTTTATGAATCTAGTCTTCTCTATAGATCTACCGAGATTAACAGACACATACTAAGCTAAGTGAGCTCAGTAGACGACCTTCCGAGCCCCCTACATTGCAGCAGCCGACCAACACTATGCATGCTTATATTAGTGTTTAATTAATGCTAATCATATTTAATTAGTACTAATTGTAATTCATAATACTAATTGCAACTAGTTAGTACTACTTATATTTAATTAGTGCTAATTAAAGCACTAAATTAACTGCATTTTATATGAATGTTTTAATTAGTACTAATTACAATTAATTAGTGCTAATCATGAGTTTAATTAAGTGCTAATCATGTGCATAATTGTTATACTTAATTATATAGTACTATCCACAAGATTTAGTCATACAAGCTATGTTACTTTAGCCATTATAAAAAACCTAATTATTACATTTTATTTTATCGTTCAGAGGCTTCCAATGTCAAAGCTACAGTTGTGTTGCAACAACAGCATCTGAGAAAGGTTGGTAATAATAATAATAATAATAATAATAATAATAATAATAATAATAATAATAATAATAATAATAATAATAATAATACTAATAATAGTACACTTTAAAAATATTGAAATAATTGGTAGTTTAATATATGCATATGTTTGACTCTGAATATTCAGTTAGTAACTTTGCAATAAGTAAGTACTAACCAACACAATGGTTAAATAAATCTTTGTACTACCATAAGGTAGCCTGCCTCGTTGACTATCTACATGCACTTTGATCCATTGAATTTGTGACTAGTGTTAGAAAAAAAAATCTTCTCTTCTTGCTGATTTGTTCTACTCTGATTTGGCCAATGCCCACAAGAACTCTCGTATAGGTGAGCTAAATTCAATAAACATCATGTGAATATGTAAATGAATCTGCAAGTGTTTTCTATTGTGGATCTCCGACGCTCACGAAACAACTCAAAGGATCTTTCAAAAGAATTCAGCCAGACAACCACAACTAGGTTCCATTTCCACAAGGAGAACTTCTAAGACCATACCAGAAGAATTTTAAACAGATTGCAGAATGCAGATATACTTGTATAGGAAAAGAAATATGATAGCATCCGGATAGCAAATATAGCTTTACAAATTTTGTTGTACGCTGGTTGTACAAAGTATGCTAAAAGCTAGTGTCACCATCATACATACATTCTGGAATGTTCAGAGAGATTTATATTGGAACAGTGAGGTTGCTTGTTAGAATAATTGAGTTCCAGGTGGTGCGCCTTGAACACGCAAATTTTCTCTCCATTTGTTCTGCCCTAGCTGTATGTGTATTGCGCTTACGAACACTATTCTGTCTCCCAGAAGCTTCTTGCATATCAGTTGCATCTTGCACTGCCACAAGCGCCAGAGAACTTGGTGTGCTTTCTGCACTCTGAGAATTTCCAGATGTGATCCTGTTTTTCTGAGGCCTGCCTCTTTTTTTAGGTTGAATATCACCGGATATATACCATCCTTCCGAGGCCTGCCCCTTTTTCTAGGTTGATTTACTTGAGCATTTTCTCCTGCTGTGAGCATCAGTAACCCACCACTCGTTGCTTCATTGGACACGGATGCCGGAAGCAACCCTGGTACGTTATTTGACCGTTGGCCATTCCCCGCTCCAACCATCATCTGATTGCTCATAACATCGCTATAGAAGGCACAGGAATTGAACTGTTTCTCGCTTTTGGGGGGACGTAAATGTAACTATAGAAGGTACTAATGGGTCCACGTGCGAGGAGCGAGTACACCAATCTGTTTGGGTCAACTAGCGCATGCAGTGTGTCACTTAAATGTAACTATAGGAGGTACTAATGGGCCCACGTGCGAGGAGCGAGTAAACCAATCGGTTCGGATGAACCAGCGCACGCGAGCGCGCACACTGCTGTGTCAAACTCACAACTCAAGGGGATAACTGTTTATGTAATTGTTACTGTAGTATATTTTTTAAAAAAATAGCTTTCTAACATCAGTTTTTGAGTCCAGTCTTCTCTAGACTTACTGAGATTTACGGCTGGACGAAAAACTCGAAGCTCGTTAGCTCGCTCGGCTCGTGGCTGGCTCGGCTCGGCTCGTTAGGATAACGAGCCGAGCCGAGCCAAGATTTTAGCTCGTTAGCTATAACGAGCCAACTCGAGCCAGCTCGCGAGCCGCTCACGAGCCAAACGAGCCATGCTTCCAGGAATTTAGATATGCATATGCTGCTTCCATGGACCTAATTTGTACTCTATTGCATGTGTTAATGTGTAAATTTGTACTCTATTATACCCAAACGAGCCATGCATGTGTTAATTTGTACTCTATTGTACCCAAACGAGCCAAACGAGCATAACGAGCCAAACTTCCATGGATGAATATATGATGGAGATATTTTTTGGCCCTGGCTCACGAGCTAACTCGAGCTTTTTGTTGAGTCGAGCCGAGCTGGTTTTTTAGCTCGTTAGTTATAACGAGCCAGCTCGTTATCCTACCGAGCCAGACCGAGCCGAGCCGAGCCGAGCCAGCTCGATATCCAGCCCTACTGAGATTGATAGACACATACTAAGCTAGATAAGCCTACTGAGATTGATAGACACATACTAAGCTAGATAAGCTCAGCAGACGACCTTTCGAGCCCCCTACGCTGTAGCAGCCGGCCAACAATATGCATG
Organism: Dendrocalamus sinicus; assembly: GCA_036346575.1. Classification (NCBI taxonomy): domain Eukaryota; kingdom Viridiplantae; phylum Streptophyta; class Magnoliopsida; order Poales; family Poaceae; genus Dendrocalamus; species Dendrocalamus sinicus. The sequence continues at coordinate 12,651,563 of CM070641.1, read as the reverse complement.
CTTATATTAGCATTTAATTAGTGCTAATCATATTTAATTAGTACTAATTACAACTAGTTAGTACTACTTATATTTAATTAGTACTAATTAAAGTACTAAATTAATTACATTTTATATGAGTGTTTTAATTAGTACTAATTACAATCGATTAGTGCTGATCATGAGTTTAATTAAGTGCTAATCATGTCCATAATTGCTGTACTTAATTATATAGTACTATCCACAAGATTCAGTCATACAAGCTACAAGATTAAGTCATGCAAGCTATGTTACTTTAGCCATTATAAAAACCCCAATTATTACATTTTATTCTATCGTTCGGAGGTTTCCAATGTCAAAGCTGTAGTTGCGTTGCAACAACAGCATCTAGGAAAGGTCGGTAGTAGTAGTAGTAGTAAAAATATTGAAATAATTAGCAGTTTAATATATGCACGCGTTTGCCTCTGAATATTCAGTTAGTAGCTTTGCAATAAGTACTAACTAATACAATGGTTAAACAAATCTTTGTACTACGATAAGGTAGCCTGCATCATTGACCATCAACATGTACTTTGATTCATTGAATTCGTGACTACTGTTAGAAAAAAAAAATCTTCTCTACTTACTGATTTGTTCTAACAAGTTACAATTTAGATCAATTTAGCCCTAGTTCTTACTCTATTATGGGGCGTTCATATTAAATTTTGCTAATAGCTTTTGATTGTAGATGGTTTTTGGCTCAAAATGTATAGTAATAACTGAAAGAAGTATCTTCTAGAAGGAGGGCGCGAGTAGTGGAAAAAGTGAGAGAGATGCGTGCACATGATGAGAGCGAGAGGAATGGGATGCGTGATGTACCCGTAACCCCTATCTTATCCCCGAAGTAAGATGGTAGTGGGAGAAGTGAAGAAACTATTTCGAGAAGCTGGGTGTTCGTATTGTCTTTTGACTTTTCTAAGCAGAAGTCAGAAGTAGAAACCAATATGAACATTGCCTAAATCTAGCTAGTCCTTTGGGGGAGAATATATCTTGTACAGTGACATCTTAATCCACCTTCTGTATATTCCCCTCGATGTCTCGCTGATATGTGTGTCGTGTAATCTCATGATGGCCAGCGCTTAATTAAGCTCATGATTAGTGCCAATTTAGTTACAATTAGTATCAATTAAATATAATTATCACTAATTAAAGTACTAAATAAAATATGATTAATTCAGTAATTTAATTATCAATAATTAAGGCACTAATTTAGTTCCAAGTGGAGCAGCGAACACATCGCACACGCTCACCAAAACCCAGCCACCACCCGGCCTCACACATGCGCGGACATGGCGGGGCCATCCTGCACGCGGGCGTCAGCGTCGCCGCCGTCGCTATCCGCGAAAACAACCTCTTCCACCGCACGTCCTTCCCATTTTTTTTTATTGCTTTGATCGTATCCACGGCATTAAATGTTACTCCCAGGCTCGCTCCCTAGCTTCACTCCCTCCCATGCACGGACCCCTCGATCCCGTACCCCAACCCCAATTCCCAAACACGCAACAGCACAGAGAGAGAATGCTAGAGAGAGAGAGGGGGATGAACGCGGCGGTGCGGAAGGGCGCGGGGGGCGGAGGGGCGCGCGGCGGCGGCGGTGCTGGTGCTGGTGGCGGCGGGGGCGTTCCTGATCTCGTACAGCCTCCTCGCCGTGGTACTCTTCGGTGGCGCGGCGGCGGGAGCGGCCGGGTTGGGGAGGGACCCGGTGGTGGCGATGCCGGAGGGGATGCGGGCGGCGGGCGGTGGGAGGCGGCCGTTCCACGTGGCGCTCACGGCGACGGACGCCGCGTACAGCAGGTGGCAGTGCCGGGTGATGTACTACTGGTACAGGCGGATGCAGGCGCGGCCGGAAGGCGCTGACATGGGGGGGCTTCACCCGCGTCCTGCACTCGGGGAAGCCCGACAGCCTCATGGACGAGATCCCCACCTTCGTCGTCGACCCATTACCCGACGGCAAGGACCACGTACGCAACGATAAACGCAATTTTTTGTTGGTTGGTTGGTTTGCTTTAGCTTTTTAACCTCTTAAGCCGACTTGAAAAAAAAACAGTGGTACACCCCTCAGAGATATAGGGACAGCCATGCTCGTCCACTTTCTTGATAAACGACTCGATGCATTTTCTCTTCCTTGCCGCTGAGACTGACACTTCCAAAAAAACAAAGGAAATCCATTATCCAAATAGTGCTTAAAAGGATTCTTGATCAACGTGGGGGCACTGTGGGGCTATGGGTACAGAAAAATTGTGTGTGGGGGAATTTAGGACGAAAGCAACGTTCACGAGATTAAAAAATTGCTATTTTGGTTCAACTTGCAGTGGCAAACTAAAATCGTTAATTTTTTCGTAAGTGCTATACCACGTTCCAATGTTTTTGGGGGCAAAATTAGTTGAATTTTTGACGTTTTGATCCTCGTGGAGATTCGTGCGCCGTCTTTACCGTCTCCGGCCATGCCGTCGACTTCATGTGCCGCCGCCACTGTGGGATTAGGGTTCGTGTTCCTCATTAGGGTTAGGATTCACCTGAGCCCTTTGAGCTTAGAGGGAGTTCGGGGCGGCGGTGGACTGGCAGTGGGAGGCGACGGTGGCGCTGCCTCGACCGTAGGCAGAAGGAGGGCAGTGGGCGGGGTAGGCGGCGGGGGTGACATGGGGTGACATGTCGAGGAGTCATTAAGTGGTGGAGGGTAGCGCTGGCGGATCCAGCGGCGTTGGAGGTGAACGGCGGGGAAGGAGATGGCCGCGGGAGGGGAGGAGAAGGCGGCGGGAGGGAAGGAGCAAGAGGAGGGAGGTGGTTGCCGGTGGATCTCATCGGCGCCGGGGGCGATGCCGGCGAGGAGGCGGGTGGCGGCGTGGGGGAGGCGGCAGCGGCTGAGGTGGGGTGGGAGTGAGGGTAGGGATAGGGTTTGGGTTGAGTAGAGTTTATATAGGAGTGGATGAAATGATCCAGGCCGTTGATTTTCATCTGATGGTTAGAAAAAGTGACTAATTTTAGAGAAGAAAATAGTAAAAAGTTGTATAGACACTCCCTAATTTTTTACTCTAGTTTCTGACGGTTCCATGGTTTGAGAATTCTTGCCCCTGTTAAAGTTTATGAATTTTGATAGGAATCAGGCATGTGGTGTCAAGAATAATGCCTTCCATGTGTACCTGACAATCCATTGATGTCATGATAGTTTATACTAGTACTACTATTCCATTAACTGAGCCATTTTTTCATGCTTTACCCTCAGTTTCTTGCCTTCCCATGAGGGGCCAGGCTGTATTACTACTCTTTGCACAGTCTTTTTGAATTTCCTCGATGTTAATGTTAGGTGTGTAATGTTTGTAAAATAACTGGGGAAAACATTATTGTTTTTGAAATCCTTCCAAGGTTTGATTTTGATATTGTTTGCAGGGCTATGTCGTCCTGAATAGGCCATGGGCATTTGTACAGTGGCTTCAGAAAGCAAAGATTAAAGAAGAGTGAGTTAAGCCAGATATGAATTTTTGGTTTTGTTACTTTCTGTGTGGTTTTAAGCTTTAACCTTCCTCTAAAACCGCAAATGTGTCAATCTGTATAGTTTAGCATCCAGACATTTGCATGATTTAACAACAATAAGCGAAAAGATTAGTCATTTTGTTCGTGTTGGGTTTTAAGATGTAGAAAAATATGGTGGGAATGGGATAGTTTTCCTTCCTTACGCTTAAATAACAAGGATATTCTAATGTGTTTTATAACTGTTCTCTTTTGTTGAAATGTGGCAGGTACATACTGATGGCAGAACCAGATCATATTTTTGTGAAACCTTTACCAAATTTGGCCCATGACAATGATCCAGCAGCATTCCCCTTCTTTTACATCACACCATCAGAGCATGAAAAAATTATCAGGAAATACTATCCTGAAGAAAGAGGTCCTGTCACAAATATCGACCCTATTGGGAATTCTCCTGTAATCATTAAGAAGGTAATTTCTTGTTGCAGACTTATATTGCTACTGTTTACTCTTTTACCTTGCAGTGTTATGGAATGAGTCGAACTTCCATTCCATGCATTTAATTTACATGACTTGTATTTAGCTGCTGTTTACTGTTTTGGATTAGTGATTTTACTAGACCTAACTCAATCCCTTGTCATCTGTGGAAACTTTTAGACATTGCTTGAGAAGATTGCCCCCACATGGATGAATGTATCAATACAAATGAAAGGGGATCAGGAGACAGATAAAGCTTTTGGATGGGTCTTGGAAATGTGAGAATTACCTTTTTATTTTATAGAATCACTAATTTGCGCGCAGGTGTAAAATGCACGCCGAAAAGTTACTACCGTTTATGAGTGAAGTTACTGCTAAACACATGTAAAATTACTGTCAGTACACAACAGGGTAGTAACTCTACGTATACGTGATAATAACTTTACTCACAAACGGTAATAACTTTCCGATGCGAAAATTGGCACGCATAGAACGTGCACACGCTTGTTAGCGGGCCTGTATATATGCAAATTTGATAAATGTGTCCGCTCACTTGTTACTTGTTATAATTCCAGCTTTTTTTGTTTTTCTTTTGACTTCTAGGTATGCATATGCTGTTGCTAGCGCACTGCACGGGGTTCAACATATCCTTCGTAAAGATTTCATGATCCAGGTGCTTTACTTGTTTAGTATGTTTTTTCTTGATAATATGCTTGTCTCACTTCAAACTATTTGTGCTTATTAACACGATGAGAGTTATTATCGATGGCACAAAAATATTTGCAGCCACCATTTGATACAAAGCTCGGGAATACATTTATTATCCACTTCACCTATGGATGTGACTATACACTAAAGGTATTGAAATCCAAATCTGTGAACATATGAAATGAATATGTCTGAGGGGATAAATTAAAAATGCCACTATTGTTGTCAATTATTTTACTGACATAAGGTATTGACAATAACCTGGCCAAAAAAAAATCAGGGTGTACTGACCTATGGAAAAATTGGTGAATGGCGATTTGACAAAAGATCATACCTACATAAGCCACCACCAAGAAATCTTACATTGCCCCCTCCAGGAGTGCCAGAAAGTGTGGTATGTTTACTAGCAATTAAATTGGAAAAAATACGCAACAACTTTATTACAGTATGATGCACCAAATTTATTATGATAGTTAGGATATTGAGGTGTTGATTAGGTATTCAACATTTGCATGATATTTCTTCAGTATAGTTGGTTGTTACTACATTCAACTTTCATTTCATTTTAACTGACAAAACATAGTTTTTTCCGTACTTGAATTGATTCAGATGCCAGGTTAACACAGTTAGAAGTTTATTTGTTGGTACTGTTTTATTAAATGATATGATGATTACCCCAATACCAAATGTTAGTTGTGTGTGGGCTTTTAGAATTTCCTTTCTATACCAAATTTCAGTTGTTTGTAAGATATTGGGACTTCCTATGTCACCACCAAACCTGGCATAATTTTGATTGATTGGGATGGATATGATTGCTAGCACGGTGGTTTAGGCAGACATCAACTGTGATTGGGCTCAGAAGTCCCTTTGCCATCTTTTCTATTTAAGTGACACTTTTTAGAACGAAGAACCTCATTATTGGACTCTATTGATTTCGCTAACACTTAGAATCCATAATGAAGTTGTTTATAGCAACACTATCATTTACTGAGCAATAAGCTGTGTGATACACATATCGAAGTCTCCCATTGTTCTCCCTTCCGTTACAACATGACCATGCGTTAATCGTTAGCTGTCTCTGTTCATGAAAATGTTAGGTTGTTACATGGGCAATGCGACCAACAGATGCATGTCATGATTCATGAGTGCTTCATTTGCGTATCAATTTGGTGGTTGTGGACCCTTCATTACACATACAGTGGTATCTGGTTTATCGACCCACCTCAAGTGGCTTGCACACTTCTCAACCAATTGTAGTTACTGTTGTTTTATTCGTGCCAATCCTGAGTAATGATATAAGCATATAATGATAAAATATTGAGACTGGTCCTTTGAGTTACCAGAAGAATGTTGCAAATACCTAGGATGTAGAATATAACGTGGTAGGGATACCTACCACAGTCAACTGAGGTCAAGCTTTGTATGTTTTTATTCTTTTAAATTGTGAAGTGGCACTGGTCTGGTCTGCATTTCTGTCTGTGGTCAAGAGTTGGATTTACAAATTAATAAGGAGTACTGTTTTGTTTATGAAATTTGATCAATATCTTTCTGTATACAAAAGCCGCATAACCTCTGAAAGATTTCGAAGGTCGTAGTTTCGTTTTCAGCCCTAACCTAATCTTTTCTTAATGCAGGTTACACTTGTAAAAACGGTCAACGAAGCTAGTGCAAACCTTCCAGGGTGGGATGATGGAAGATAAGCTATGGTGACGTTAAATATTGCCGAGTTCCCATTCGGATAGACCCGTTGCAGGGGTAATACACCATAAATGATAGAAACTAGTTGAATGTTCGTGCTTTGCTATAGATAAAAAAACATATTGTACTAGTAGGTCGAGTCAACATTGTCGGGTTAGGATTGCTCGGCTCACACTGTCGGCTCCGTCTCCCACCTTTTCCTACAACCTCGTGCTTGCGCATGGCATTGACCTTGTCAGATCGTCGCAGTTATGCCCAAGGTAAAAAGCGCTTCAGGTTATACTGTAACAACATATCAGTTATGAAACACCCGTATGTATACTCAAGGTAAAAATTATATAGTACTGTAATCTCAACTCTAATTCTATACTTGCAATAAAACTTGTAAGGCAACTATATTTATGTCATATTCAACCAGGACAATATAAATCCATGTAACACCTCGATACAACAAAGGTCCTGAATGTCATTAACAGCTACAATTTCTTACTAATTTTCACTAACACACCCATACTACCAATATCTATACTTCAACCATAAATTTCACAAGAGGATTACATAACACAAATGAAATCACAAGACCGGAACATTGAGTAGCATTCAATAAAAATAATTGACTTTAAGAAGTAACATTCAATAAAAAGAATTGACTTTAAGACTAGACAAAGAAAGAATTGACTTTTAAGTGTAAACAGATCATTATTCAAACTAAGATGTCATGAATAGTGTCATTTCTAATAATGAACGATGGGGCATTTAGTGGCAAAAGAAATAATAACGGTGTAAGCTCAAACATGTGCTACTCTTCTCTATGCATGTCATCCTCAAGGATCACCTAAAAACAACAACAAAAATAAGAGTGAGTTCACGATTTAGAAAGCACACAATAGAATAATAAATGATACAAAACATGATGCTAAATATCCATGTAATTTCACAACTAACTCAATTTCACGTATTTTTCTCATTAATTTCATACACATATATCATCATCTCATTTATCTTTTCACGTCTCAACTTCTCTATGCTTATACTAGTATAGTAAAGTGTTATAACCGTCAGTATCTATTCAAGTCTGCCCTTTTTCATGTAGGGGACCTCAACTCCACTTCCATGAAGTGTCAGTCAAAATAGGTTTTTCTCTACTCCTATGGAGTGCCTATCGAAGTAGATCTTTCTCTACTCACTCCCGTGGGTCGCCCACACAAAGTAGACTCTAGAGGACCACATAAGTCACCTCTTTCTATCATGATTTGCTCAACATGCAATTGCAATGATTCTGTTATTCAATATTCACTTAACATTATTAACCATTTAATATCATCATCGTTAAACCATAATCATGTGAGCATTGTAAGAAACAAGTGTAAACATTGAAATCAGCATGTCAAGTATTTATTTAACATAAACAACAAGATCAAACCACTCGTGTTATCATTCTATTATGCACTTGCCTTTTCTAGTTGCGAGGAACGGGTTAATTCGAAGATGACACCAACCTCGATGCTACTCCTCCTACAGTAAACACCCAACCTCAACAACTAGCCACAACAGTACCATATCAACAATTAAATAATATAGCTCCTACACGCTTTTTGACTCCGCAAAACTCCCTCTTTACCGGACAATCTCCCTTGCTATCCCAATAGTAAAAATATCGTAACTTTTGACTCCAAGCTCTAACATGGCAAACCACCCAGTTCTGGAATATAAACAAGATTTTCTACCATTTCTTAGTTGGCCACAAGCCCTGATTAAACCATTTAACCCTCTGTTCTTAATCCCAAAGACAGTTGTATTATCATACTGCACGGCAGGCTTAATAATTCATATGTATTAAATTACCCATCCAAATACAATAAACCATACCACTTATGGAATCTATAGAAAATTATCTACCAGTAACTAGTTATGTCCATAATTTAATTTGGCCATCTACCAGGTCAAATTAACGCTTTCACACGACTGCGTCTAGCACTAATTGATTTCTGAATAGTAGCCTTTCCAAAGCCATAAATTCTAATATACTCTACCAAAATTTGTTTTCTTGGACTCTATGGAATCCTCAGACAATTATATACAACTTTTATGTTATGCACAAATTATGAAATAGAATGAAAAGACCCCAAAATTACGCCCTAATATCTGGACAACAACTTCAATGAACCACGACATCACCAATTTACCCCCAACGCTGTTCCTCTACTCTAAATCCAACACCAACATGACCCCAAAACACATCTACTTGGACAAAAATAGCGGAGAACATGATCTGGGGTTTACCTTCAACTCGAAAGTCTTGCAAATCTTTTGGAATTAACATGCCCTATGATCTCTTCTCGATTCATCCCCTAGAATGATGTCCAAACTCTTCGCGTCTCATCCTCCATTTTCCTTGCATGATGTGACATGGTTAGAACCCAAAAACCGCGTGAAGCACAATGAGGAATGCGAGGAATGACGATAGCATGCACCGGGCGTGCACCAGCATGGCGTGACCCCAACGCCCGCTGATGGCGACGGTGGCTCTCCAATGCATTGTGGCCCTTCCTCTGGCGGTGGTGTGGCTCTCCCTCAGGTTGGCGACAGCTAGGGTAGGGCAACAAGGCTAGGGGAGAGCGACGGCGCCAAGGGAGGGCGACGACGCCTACTGCTGGCGATTGGTGGCGACGTTCGGAAGGGGTAGGGGTGGCTAGTGTTTGGGTCCCCCCACAGTTTCCTTTTATCATAGCGCATAACGGATGTCCAAGGTGAATCGGCCAGCTCCCCCACCTCTCCAATACATTATGTTTACATGTATCCCTTTTCTCTACTTACGTATAGGTCCTGAAGAAGGCTAGAATTAGAATATTAAAATTCAAATGATAATTCCAAAAATATTTTATTTGGATGAATTTCTAGAAAGTAACAAATTCTAGAAAGCCAAACACATGCATTGATCCCAATCCAGCTTCATGTGCCATCCTTGAGGCATTGGCCACCATGTCCTACTTTCCCTCTAATCTTGCAACTCACCAGACAACCAATTTTGTGGGTTAATCAAACATGTAAAAAAATATAGTCAGTCCATATGAGACATCAGAACATATCCAGCTAAGCCTCTGAAAACATAAATACAATTATATAAAGTATAAAGCACACAACAAGCACTAACTATAAATATAAGTACTATACATAGAAGTTACCTGCCTTCTGGTTATAGATAGAAGGAAATTGTTAAAAAAAATCAGGTTACAGAGGGACAATTAAAGCATGGCCATAATAAGGATGGGAGCAGGACAGGGCTCATGAGGTGAACTCGAGGCATGAGCACAAGCGGAACTCGGTCGCCATGACCAGTGATACCATGGTGGCACTGTCTCCTCGATACTTTGTGCTCGGCGGCATGCAACTCAAGGAAGGGTGGGTGGAGAGGCGTAGGTGGCGGATGGAAAATCGCTAGTTGATGTTGCATAGAGGATTGGGGTACGATGACATGGCAAGCCACATCTTCAGCAGATCTGGGGGCACCTTCACCGTGTCTCCCTTCACTCACCATCAGCCACCCCTCTTGTTCCTCGGGCCAGATCTGAGTAAGTCGATGTAGCAAGAGGACGACCATGCCACCGCCGGATCCTGGCTTCCCCGGACATGCTGTCATAGGATCTAGGTTTCCCTAGCCACACTAGCGCCACATACGGGCTTGTTGATGCTAGATTTGGCCTTGGGAGCACCGTTGCCACCCTCCTCTCCCCGTATAGTAAGTTGTCCTCCTCCTCCTTGACGTGTCGTCTCTCGTCCTCCACTGCTTTGGCCTCCTACTTATTGCCTATCATGGATGCCGAGGTGGAGGAGGCAGAGGGAAGAGAAAGGGAAGGGGATCAGGGAGGTGGTGGAGATGGGGAGAGAAGAGGAAGGGAGCCCCAGCGGCAGATGTGGAGATAGAGGGGAGAGAAGAGAAAAGGGATCAGAGGAGGCGGGAGAGAGAAGAGGAGACAGGTGTGGAGGTGGAGAAGGCGCGATGGATATGGAGGCAGAGGGGAGAGAGAGGAAGGATGCGGGAGAAAAGAGGAAGGGAGCGCAGAAGGCCCACATGCCAGCACGACTGTTTCTGTGAGGAGGGGGATGAACATATCACTCGTTAACTCCTTTTAAGTAGTAGAGATAAATAGTTTATCCCCTATACTTACATAAAGAAAGATGACAGCCCAAAATTTTCAATTGAAAGGTATCTTGTAATTGGCACTCACTGGTAGAAATATCAAAATGTAGTTTTGTGCAAGTGCAATTGTGCTTGCACTTCTTTGGCAATGATCAGTTTAGTGTCTGTTTGATTGTTGGAATTAAGGCCCTGATCAACTCGGCTTCGGCTTCTGGCTTATTTTTCACTATTCATAAGTTTCGTCTTTTTCTGAACTTTTGGCTTTTTGTTGAGCTTTTTGCGGTTCTTTTTTCCGTATTTGTTTGTATTATACGTAATGGGCTAACATATTTTTATATTTTTAAATTTTTAAATTTAATTATGCTAAATAAGCCTCATCATTCTGTTGCTTTTTTTCACCCACTCTGATGTTTTCAGCCATAAGCTATGAGCTTTTCAGCCGAACCGATCACCACCTTAAACTATATATTTGACTCTGTGTGCAATTCCATTTCATTGCAAGTTGTAAAGTTTTATAGTACCTTTGCAAGTACTGATTCTAAAAAAACAATTCTAAAAAAACAAAGGGTTTGTGTGGGCTGAACTTAACCGATCTAATTAGATTGCGAACATTTTGTGCGAATACTAGTGTTTGTATAATACGAAGCTTCCACATGATATATTGTGCCTTAAAAAAAGTATATGATATAATGTGTGCGACAGGACGGCTAAAATATTGGTCGGAATTGTTCTGTAAAGTTTTTTTCCTAGAAATTTGATCCACGTACGGCCTCCTGTTTCTTGTTCACTTGCTGAACGGGCTTTTCAGTAGTGTGAACTTTTCCATGTCGTGTACTTGCAGATAGGAGAAAATCATCAAGACGTGTCCGGTTACCAGCTATTTACGAATTAACCAACTGTAGAAGTAGATAAAGAAATTGACCATGGGGTAAACACTGTTGAAAAACCTGGGTTTGGGTCGGAGGCTTTTGTCTACGATGGACACCTCATCACTTAGTATATAAATAGAGAGTCTCAATCATTGAACTTGTACTTTAAAAAAGAAAGCAATAAAGAAAAGAAGTTCCTATCTCATCTATCTGTGTTCAATCTATTTTGTATTTATATTATTCTGTATTTGATCCATCTCTCTTGCTTAGGAGCAATCACTCGGACTGGACTCACCAGCGACGATTCCTTAATATGTTATCAGCACAAATTGCTCTGGTGGATCGAAGGTAATCATTGAAACACTCGTAGATTGAATTGCCTATACCTAGATCGCTTTAAATTTCCCAAAATTTACTTTCTAGATTATTTTCTAGATGCAATCTGCTCTAATCTACCGTGAGCAGACTTGAAGTCGCCGGCATAATGTCGATCAGTAGATTACACAAAAGAGTAGATATTGATTGTACTGTAGATTGAAAAAAAAGAGGAAGGCAATGTCGTTCGGCCGCTGACTACACGTGCCCGCACCGCTCGCATGCGGTCATGCCGCCGGCCACCAGCATGTGGTTGTATTGACCATCGTGCCACCATGAGCCACCGCGACGTCGGCCCTACATGGCTGAGCCATAGCCGGCTTCGAGACGAGCCGCGCCATCGGCCCCGCATGGCCGAGCTACTTCGGTTGAGCGCCATCGTCGACTTTGCAGGTCCATCACATGGCGCGCCACCGCCGCTCGGCCCTACGCTGACGATCACCGCCACACGGCGCGTCGCCGCAGCTTGACTCCGCACGGCGCGTCGCCGCAGCTTGACTCCGCACGGCGCGCCGCCACCGCTTGGCCACACCAGTGCCACCCCCGCATGGGCTCTACGCCGCGCTGCCGGGTCGTGCCTCCGCTGCAGGCTCGCACAGTCGCCGCCGCTGGCCACCCACGCCGTCCACACGCACGAGCCACCGCCACATTGCCACATCGCGCCCCCGCACGAGTCGCCATCGTTGGCCACCCTCATAGTCCCATCCATCGGCCGCCTGCACTCATGGGCCACCGCCATGTCACTACCGCTGCATCGCGCCCCCGCATAGGCCGCCGCCGCTCTCGCACAAGCAGCTGGCCACCTGAGCCGTCGTCGAATCCCGAATACGTATGTAAGTAGAAGAATATTAGCCTATATATTGAGGAGGTTTGTAATCAGTTTTGTAAGAAAAGAAAAAAACCAAATAAGAGAATAGAGAAATTTAGAAATTCTTCTGTGTTCTCTTAGTTTATTTGTGATGTGTGTGTTTTCTCATGGGGCAAAACTAACATGGCTCAGGCTCGAGATCTGGCGAGTGCCCAGGTCGTCGGCTAGACGATCATGGCGTCTGGCACCCCCATGGTTGTGACGGCGGCAATGGTTGTTCGTGTTAGCCTCGTCTTGATGCTTCAGTGATCACTTCTATTGGCTCTAGTTTTATGGGTGAGCCTACAAGGGTTGTGCTCCTCCCCATCGAAACAAGGTTATCTCTCTCGTCTCTTTTCCTTCCCAAAGGGAGCATCTTTCTGGCTTCAATCAAAATCAATCTCTCTCTACTGAGGAGCAGTTTATCCCCAATCTTGGCTAGCCTAGCTCATCAAAGCAAGGCAAGATAAATAGCTAATTCATTTGTTTGGTTCCCTTGCTCGGCGATCTCACCAAGCGAAGTTGTAGTGGCGGCCTCCGGTGACCTCAGTGGGAGAAGTGGAGGCAGAGGTTGATGACGGCATGTGAGTTGGGAAGCAAAGCTCGGTGACCACATGGAGGTTGAGCCGACGTGTGAGCTCAATTCGACGATGGAGGAGTTCGATTGGTCGGCGCGTGAGCTCGATTCATCGGCAGAGGGGCTCGACTGGCCGGCGTGTGAGCTCGATTTGGCAGTAGAGGAGCTCAAGTCAATGTAGGTTTGGCTAGAGTTCCAAACATGCCCCTTAGTTCTTGACCATGGAGTGATCGCGTAGCTCACTGTGCTTGAGCCGATGGTTTCCTACAAAGCTGATGCACGGCGGAGCTTACGACAAAATTGTAGTACACGTGTCGCTAAATCTGCTCATGGTATGGCACTATAGCTATGTCAACATCAAGAGCTTGCTGCTGCCTGCTGGGAACCTCGCTAACATGCTCCTCTACTGCATCCTTAGCCATAGACTGCAGATCCACTCCAACTCCTCTTGCTTAAGTTTCCTCGGTAATGTTTTTCTTCCCCTTGTACTCGATTTTTGCTATTAGATCTCAAGATTTATTTATTGCATGAGAAGTCTACTGAGGGTTCACACAGGATTTTTATGGTCATTGTAGGGTTGCAGTTTACTTTTAATTTTTTGTGTTCTATACTAAGTCTTGACGGGCGACAATATAGATTTGGAAAAACTTGCTAGTAGCAATCGAACAGAACAACATCACTAGTGAGGCTCTGTATATAAACTAATTAGATCCCTGAAGTGCGCAATGCTCTAGTAGCTTGAAAATATAAATATACATGATTTTTGAAGTGATAGTAAATGAAGATTGTAAGTAAACTAAGTGTGAAGATATTGTAGAAATATGTGTTAAATGGTTGAATCGGCTGCTTCCCTTGATGCAATCCTTGGTTTTGTTGATATGTTGGCACAGAAATACCAAATGATCGGCGCATTGAAGCATCCACAGCTGCATAGTACTCTGACATATGTATAGAATTTTGGTTATTAAGAACCTCTGAATGACCCTACATAAAGAAAAAAAGGAAAAAATTTCAACGATGATAATGTGAGAGAATACTCTTTTTGAGAAGTCAATGTTTTATGATCATTATACCATTATTGTAGCATATGAATGCGGTTGTCTATGCTACAAGTCGAGGTTCTAGTACATGTACTACTGGGTTGCTGAGAGACCATGTGGACGTCATCCCATGTGTGTGATGAGTAATTGACATCGGTTTAGAAAAGTCGAGTTTGATGTGGTTGGTTCGGACCTTGACGGTGCGTGGTGCAATCGGGCTCGGTCGGACTTGATCAAACTTGGTCGTATGTGATTAGGATGCATATTCCGATGATTCGACAGGTATGGACTTCATCATAGGTAAGTATGAGGTGTTTATGCTATTTACGCTTTCATATATCGAGCGGTGCTATTTGACGTGTTTCTTGTCTGTGTGACTACAGGACGTCGAGGCGGAGTCGTGGTGAGACACGAGGTGACCGGACTAGACACAGGCGGTGTCGAGGTCAGAACGGTCGGATGTGTCGAAGACGGCGGAGATTCGATGTGTTTGCGAGGCTTGGACGACAAGGAGCGCGGAAGCTTCCCGGAAGGTGCAGGAGGGGCGAAATGGTAATTTCGCGAGGCTGCAAAAGCGGGAGCGGGCTCCGTTCGGGTTTAGCGGGTGTAACGGGTTGGAGATCCGTTAGCCAAGGGCTATAAATAGATGGTGGTGGCTGCATGCCCACTTATGCTCTCCAAGGGTTTTTAGGGTTTGCTTTAGTCAAAATGAGCTTTACAGGGTTGTTTTGGCTTTAGGCTTTAGTTGGTGAGAGTGGGTGGAGGAGGCAGAGGGCTGTGTCCCCTTTGATGCTTTTCTCTGTGTGTGTTCTTGAGAGATAGGAGATGGGTTCTTGATCTTTCAAGCATGTATGGGGTTGTAGGGATGGTATGAGTTGATACTCTATGCAATCATGTATCACTCTTCCTCATTATCAATCCAAGATGATTTCATTTGAGTTTGTTTGAGTTCCCAGTCTCTCTATTGTTTTTGCTCTACGATGCTCTCTTGGCTTGATTTCTTGATTTCTTGTTTTTGAGTTGTTTCTTGTTGGGATGGTCCAAAATGGGTTGCTCTATGTTGAGATGATGCCTCAAGATCATTTGATTGGTTAAAATCCCAAGAACCCGTCGTTGATTTCAGTTTTTGCTCTTGGACCTCCTCTGTTCTTCATTTGCATTTCTAGGGTTTTAGTGTTGTTCTTGATTCTCTTCATGTGATGGCTTGAAACTTGGGTTCTAGAGTCCTGAGGCTATCAATTAGCTTCCCTCAAAGTTTCATGGCCAGAGGATCAACGATTGAGGAGTAATTTGTTTTTTGGTGGAGTCTCTGTAAGTTTTCAGGATTTTGCCCATTTCTGAATTTCTAGGGTTTGGTGTTATTTTCGTTTCCCTTCACGAGATGGCATGAAACCTGGCATGAGAGGTCCAGAGGCTATTGATAATCTATCCTCAAAGTTTCAAAGCCAAATGATCAAAGATGAAATGGGAATTTAAGTTTTTGGGCAACTCTCTGTACTTTTCAGGTTTTTGTCCAAATTCTGAAATTCTTGATGGTTGGAGGGATTTTCTTGTTTCTCAAAGTCCCTTGTTATTTATCCCGTTGTAGAGTTGATCTGGGCCAAAAAGAATAGGAGAAATCCTTCACTTTCTCTGAGTTTTGAAGATCTGAAAGTTTACTGAAGTTTCAGATTTTTTAGACAGCTCTCGGGTTGCTTGAATTTCAGAAGACCGGCCAGACCGGCGTTTACCGCCGGTCGACCGGCATTACCCAGCGGTCGACCGGCGTTAGAGGCCGCGGCAGAGGACCGGTCGACCGCCCCTTACACTCAGTTCTTTTTCTTTGTATTTTTGTGTGGTTTGTCTTCCAAGTGGTTCTTCTTGGTTTTCCCTCTGGTTCTTCTCTGTGTTTTTCTTCTTGGTTAGCATTTCTTCCAGAGAACTTGTTTCAATCACTTCATAGCTTTTCTTCATAGCTATTGAAGGAGATTGCCTCGTGGGTATTTGTGGGGGACGAATTTTAGAGAGCAACATTCACCCCCCCTCTGTCGCCACTTCGGTCCAACAATTGGTATCAGAGCCGGTTAGCTCTTTTCCATAGATCTTAACTAGTCTCTAGAGCCATGGCGATGGACAAGTACTCGACCAAGCCTCCCGTCTTTGATAGCATCGGTTACCCCTTCTAGAAAAGCCGAATGGAGACATATATCCAGGCTCTAGGGTATGCCATCTGGCGTAAGGTCAAGGTTCGGTTTGTTGTTCCTGCCGATGAGAACATCAATGCCGGGAATATGGCTGATGTTGAGGCAAACGCTAAGGCAAGGAATATCATAATCCAGGGCTTGAGTCGTAGCGAGTTTGACTGCATCTCTCATCTTTCATCTGCCTTCGATATTTGGGAGACCCTCGATGCTTACCATGAGGGCACCACCAAATAAAGACGGTGCGATAAGACCAGATCAAGCGAGATTACAACAAGTTTGAAATGCTCGCTGGCGAGTCCCTTGATGAGTGCTTTGCGCGTTTTCACAAGATCTTGAGCAACCTCCGAGCGGTCGGTCTCACATACCCCAACTCGGACAACGCTCGTCAGATGCTCGCGGCTCTTGACTTACGCGTTTGGGAGACGAAGGTGACTACCATCAAGGACACCACGGACGTCTCGACTTTGACTCTTGATGCGCTGTACTCGCGCCTCAAGACTCACGAGATTCATATTGTCTCTCGCAAATCGAAGTCACAGTCGATGGCCCTAGTCACCAATCCCGCTTCTAGATCTTCTTCCGAGTCACTTTGTGGTTTCTCCCTTGCTGCTCTCTGTGACATAACTGATGATCAGTTAGACTAGCTTGTGGATGAGTAGCTGGCCCTCCTAGCTCGGAGATTCTCCCATGCTTACAAGAGGAGGAGGGACGGAAAGAGAGGAGAACCCGTGATTTGCTTCGAGTGTGGTGGCCCCAACCACATTCGGGCAAACTGCCCCAAGCTGGGGAAGGGCAAAGGTGACTACGGCGGTTCGGGCAAGAACGACTACACCGACAAGAACCGCAACAAGAAGCCCTCAGCTCCCGCACAAGGCAAGAAGAAGTTCCGCGACTTTGGGAAGGCCAAGAAGCTCTTCCACCGCGTCCTCACCGCCTTCGACGACCTCGATCTCAGCGAGGTGGAGGGGTGGAGCGACGACGATGGAACGGACAAGCAAGAACCCAAGGGCGACGACGACTTCTCCGGCATGTGCTTCATGGCCCTTGAGGGCGAACTGAGCGACAGCGAGCTGTACTCCAACTCCGACAAGTTATCCCCCACCTACGACCAGCTTGATCATGCTTTTCTTAAGCTAGGTGGATTTTATGCTAGAGCTAGGGCTAGGTGTACCGAGTTAGAGAAGGAAATAGATATACTATCATGGGAGCTTACTTCACTTACATCTGCTCCTCCCGTGATGATTGTGATACATGCTGTGCTCTGTTGGGTGACATGGAGAAATTAAGGACCTCGCATGACAGTTTGTCTTCCGAGCTTGACATGATTAAGGTGGAGAACATTAGTCTTCTTGCTGAGCTTGAGATGAGTAGGGTAGCTCCTGTTTCATTTACTACTGTTGAGACTATTGCTTGCACCTCATGTGAGGATAAAGACAACGCTTTTAGAGGTCTTTATACCATACTTCTAGATCTGCTCGAGTCATGTGAAAATTGCAATAACTTGAAGATGAACCTAAAATGGGCAGATCACAAAATTGCTGAGTTGCGTGCTTCTCCACTTGAGCCTGTTGTGTCTTGCACCAATTGTCTAAAATTAACCCTTGAACTTGAATCTGTTTCCAAGCAATTCCAAGAAGTGGTTAATCATAACAACAAGTTGGCTCAGTTTGCGACTAAGGACCATGTTAGCTCACCATGCATGAGTTGTGAAAAACTAAAACTTGAACTCGTTGCTTTGAATGAAAAATGTGTGAAGCTAACTAAGGATTTACTAGAGAAGCCATCAACTCATTGTGATGTGATTGCTGAGGTGGGGAAGGAGCCCAAGGGTAAGGTGGAGACACTTAGCGACGTGAACCAACTGGCTATTAGTAGGACTGTCCCCTCAGAGTCGGCTGTGCGTGCACAAGCCATTCTTTCCTCTACTGTTGGTTCTTCTGCTGCTCCCTTACCTTCTGCTGTCTCTTCTTCCCCTGCTCTTCTTTACCTCTCTCTTTCGGGAGTGTCAGTATCTTATGAACACTCTCGAGAGATTTGTAGGCGGCAAGAATAAGCTTAATCTTATTCTAGACCAATCCAAAATTTGCAGATTTGATCAGGGTCTAGGATATGATTTCTATGAGGACATGAGGAAGCATCCACTTGCCGTGCTTAGACCCATAGCACCAGGTGTGATCGAGACTGAGTCCAGGATCGAGAAAGTCCAATTTAAGTCAGCGGACTTTATCCAAGGGATTTCTGACAGCAAGGTGATCCCCCCTGCAGCTTCAGCCTCTCAGAAGGCAAAGCCACACCGTGTTACTTCTACCTCTCAGAAAGTGAAGTACCACTGCACCTTCTATCAAAAGGATGGACATCTGATCGATCGATGCTTCAGGCGCGCCAAGATCGCGCGAAGAGACCGTGCTGAGACTCTTAGGCGTATTCTGGGTCAGCCCTAGACCTTGAGTGCACCTAAGACCAACACGAGGTCTAGGTTTGCTTCAGATGCTTCTGATGGTTTTGGGCAGCATCGAGGACTTGGTTTTACCGAGTTTTCTCGTTTTCGTCCTCATGCTCCCTTTGGTCGTGACGACCGCTGTCCTGAGGGTAGATCTCGTTTCCCCCATCAAGATAGCTACCCACGGCGTGATCAGCATGTTCTTTTGTTTTGACTCGCTCCTCTATAGCAGTCAAGCCCAACAACAGCTTCGGGTCTGCAAACAGGCCCTCTGGCTTGTTGAGTGATAGAGAGCGTAGGGTAGATAGAGGTCAGTCGTGCTTGACTACTTCATCTGCTCAACGTGTTACTCAATATTGGGTGCCAAAATCACTCTTGATTTACCCCAGTACTGAGACTTTACTCTCTGTTTGACTCAGGTTCGCCGGGCAGGGAAGAGAAAGGTTTGGCTCGTAGACTCCGGGTGTTCATGACACATGACCGGAGACTCCCGTTGGTTTTCTTCCCTTGCCCGTGCTCCAGGTGATGAGACGATCACCTTCGGAGACGCTTCATCTTGGCGCGTCATCGCCAAAGGTACAGTGCGCGTTAATGATTCTTTCATTTTGAAAGATGTTGCTTTGGTTAGTAAGCTGCAGTATAATTTGCTTTCCGTTTCTCAGCTTACCGATGATGGTTTTGAGGTGAGCTTTAAGAAAAATGTTTGCAAAATTCTTGATTCTTCGGGTAGTCTGGTTTGCGGGATTTCTCGTTTTGGGAGGATCTTTTGTACTGATTTTTCTGAGTCTTCTGGTGATCCTCTTCGTTGTTTGGTTGCTTCTGAGTCTCGCGACCTTTCTTTCTGACATAGGAGACTTGGTCATATTGGATTTGACCATTTGACCTGAGTTAGCGGCCACGACCTCATTCGTGGATTGCCGAAACTCAAGATGGTCAAAGATCTTGTTTGCGCTCCATGCCGGCATGGCAAGATGGTTGCCGCTTCTCACCCTCCGGTCACAGTGACTATGACCGATGCACCGGGACAGCTGCTTCATATGGACACAGTTGGACCAGCTCGAGTGCAGCCAGCAGGAGGGAAGTGGTATGTTCTTGTCGTGGTCGATGACTTCTCGAGGTACTCTTGGGTGTTTTTCTTAGCCTCGAAGGATGAGACGTTTACACATTTTTGAGATCTTTTTAGTAGGCTTTCTGTTGAGCTCCCAGGTGCCTTACGAGCGATCGCAGTGACAATGGCACGGAGTTCAAGAACTCCTACTTTGAGAGGTTCTGCGATGAGATAAGTGTAGAGCACCGGTTCTCTTCTCCGCATGTCCCACAGCAGAATGACGTCGTGGAGAGGAAGAACCGTACCTTGGTCGAGATGGCCAGGACGATGCTCGATGAGTACTCTACACCGCGGAAGTTTTGGGCTGAGGCTATAGCCACCGCGTGCCATATTTCAAATCGAATTTTTTTGGGCACACTTGCACCGCACTTCTTATGAGTTGAGATATGGGCGAAAGCCCAGTGTATCTCATTTTCATGTGTTTGGTTGCAAGTGCTTTATTCTGAAGTCCGGAAGCCTAGACAAGTTCGAGTCACGTTCTTGTGATGAGATCTTTCTAGGTTACTCGACTTCTTCGCGGGCTTATCGGGTTTGGAACTGCGAGTCTAGTAAAATGGTAGAGACCTGTGAGGTGACCTTTGACGAGGCCAGTCCGGGGACTAGGCCCGATGTTTCAGGTTCTTTAGAGCAGTCCGAGCCCATCTTTGTGGATGATGAGGACGATGGAGATGAGAGTGGTCTACCCGATTCAGTCCCTCATCCACCCCTTGAGGTGCCTTCTTCCACTGCACCTCGAGGTGATCAGCCCATGCCTTCTGCCTCTTTTGGAGCTAGTGGCTCTGTTCCTACCTCTTCAGCTCACGAGGTAGAGGCCACTTCTTCATCTCATCCTGGACCTCCTAGACACATCCAGAAAGCTCATCCTTCCGAGTAGATTATTGGAGACCTCTTTGAGCGTGTCACACACTCAAAGTCTATCACATCACTTTTCTGTCTCCATTCTGCCCTTGTTGCCTCCTTTGAGCCCAAGGACGTTTGTCATGCTCTGTCTGACGAGTCTTGGGTCAATGCCATGCATGAGGAGCTAGAGAATTTCGAAAGGAACAAGGTCTGGTCGCTTGTTGAGCCCCCGCGTGGTCACAATGTCATTGGGACCAAGTGGGTGTTCAAAAACAAGTAGAGCGAGGATGGGGTGGTTGTTCGAAACAAGGCTAGACTGGTAGCTCAGGGGTTTTCCCAGGTTGAGGGTCTAGATTTCGAGGAGACCTTTGCCCCTGTAGCTAGACTTGAAGCCATTAGAATCCTGCTTGCTTTCACAGCTTCTAAGGGTTTCAAGCTTTACCAGATAGATGTCAAGAGTGCCTTCCTCAATGGCTTTATTGAGGAAGAAGTCTATATCCGATAGCCTCCAGGTTTCGAGAACCCCAAACCATGTCTTCAACTTTCCAAAGCTTTGTATAGACTTAAGTAAGCCCCTAGAGCTTGGTTTGAGAAGCTTAAGTCCTACTTGTTGAGTCATGGTTTCGAGATGGGTAAAGTAGACAAGACCTTGTTCATCCGCCGGCATGGCACTGATCTTCTGCTCGTCCAGATTTATGTGGACGACATCATCTTTGGCGGTTCCTCTCATGCTCTCGTTTCCTAGTTTTCCGATGTCATGAGCTCGGAGTTTGAGATGAGCATGATTGGCGAGTTAAGCTACTTCCTTGGCTTCCAAATTAAGCAGACTCGGGAGGGTACTTTCTTACATCAGGGCAAGTATACTCGAGACCTCCTGAGGCGCTTCAATATGAGTGATGGTAAGCCCGTGTCAACTCCCATGGCATCTTCCGCCACACTTGACCAGGATGAAGACGGCGAGCCAGTTGATCAGAAGGAGTATCGCAGCATGATAGGCTCCCTCTTGTACCTTACTGCCTCGAGATCGAATATACACTTTGCTGTGTGTCTGTGTGCTCATTTTCAGGCTTCTCCTCGCGTATCTCACCGCCAGGCGGTGAAGCGCATTCTTCGGTACCTTCAAGCTACCATTGACTATGGCATCTGGTACTCTTTCTCGTCCTATCTTTCCTTGAGAGCCTACTCGGATGCGACTTTCTTGGTCAGAGGATAGATAGGAAGAGCACTTCCGCACTTGCCAATTCATTGGCACTTCTCTCGTTTCTGGTCTTCGAGGAAGCGATCCGGTGTTACACATCCACCGCAGAGGCCGAGCACGTTGTTGCGGCCGATTGTTGTAGAGCAGTGCTGGATGGTCTCGACCCTGCGGGACTTTGGGTTAGTTATCGACAGTATTCCACTGTTTTGTGATAACACTTCTGCGATTAACATTGCTAAAAACCCAGTGCAGCACTCTCGGACCAAGCATATTGATATTCGCTTTCACTTCCTTAGAGACCATGTAGAGAAGGGTGACATCGTGCTCCAGTTTGTGGAGAGTGACCACCAGTTGGCTGATATCTTTACCAAGCCATTGGATAGCTCTAGGTTTTCAGCTCTACGGGGAGAGCTTGGGGTGGTCTGTCCTTATGGACTGTTGTGAGGGGGAGCTCTATGCTTTAGTGCTTTATTATATTGATTATGCTCTTACTCCTATCTGTTGCATTGCATTTGGGGTGCATTGGGTTAGTCCTTCTAGCATAGGTTAGAGTGGTTCTCTTGCCTAACTGCTTAGACTTCTTGCTCTTATCTTGTGATTCTAGAATGCTGTTTATTAGCTGTCTTTCTTCTCTCTAGGTGGAGCTTACTCACTTCTTGTGGGTTCTAGCGAGGGTTGGGCTACCCTCGGGTAGACAGGGTACGTGTTTGCTCCCTAGGTTATTAGTAGACCAGCTAATAGTCCTCGAGTCAAATGGGGTAGATGAGAGTCAGTTTGAGCTATAGTATCCTCTATATCTTGTCTATACTTTAAGGACCGCCCTTTCGGATTTTCTTTGTCAGCTTCTCGTTTTACTGCTTTGGTTCAGGGGGAGTTCATTTGGGAGCTTCTGGAGCTTAATATTGACATAACTCAACTTGAACTAAAAGTTGCATCACATGTTGAGGGGGAGCTGGATTTCTTGCATATCATTCTGCATTGTAAATACCTACATTGAGCCTTGATTATTATCCTTTTATGACATGCTTACATTGCTTTACATCCTGCCATGATTTATACTTCATTGCTAGATTGATCATGACTTTATATGTATAGACTAGCTTTTGCCATGATAAGTTCATTAAAATTGCTCAACTTGAATTAAAACTTGTCATGTTAGCTTTCGAGACTAGTCTTTCTTGAGTTATCCTTTTATGATTCATGCCATGTCAAATAAGCTGAGTTGAGCGTTGAATCTCTATTGAGTCTTAGATTGAGCTATTTTAGTCTCTTGATGCAGCATGAGTTTGTACAACATGTTAAAATGCAAAAAGATCTCTTTTGTGCAACAAAACTGATCTCACCAATCCTTTCTCATGAGACGGCTTGCCATTGCACAAGGCATGAACTCAGGGGGAGTTTTGGATGACCAAGATCATCTCCTTAAGCTTCTTTCTTGGAGTGGTCGCATAAGGCTTGAGATCTAGCACATGATAAAACAAAAATCTGGTTGGCATCAATCATGAGATTTCTAAATAAAAACTTATCATTTGTGTTCAATTTGCTAAAATTACAAAGATTACAAGTACTTAAACAAATGTTTCACTCTTGAGCTTGTAGCACTCTAATTTGACTCAACACTAGCTTCTTGGTTCCGCTTAGCTTGTTGACATGGTTTGCATCATCCTTAGATACCTTTAGCTAGACTTTGATCATGGATGACTTGACATGCTCATAAATTGCACTAAAATTTTAGCTTGTCATCTATTTGGTTTAGCTGGCATATATATATCTTGTCATGATCTAGATAGCATTCTATTGAGTTATAGCTTGATGTAATACTTGTTGGTCATCTTGGATAATTCTCATGGCTCTAAATGCTTAGAATAGATCAACCTCAGCCTTTTCATCCATTTCCATGACTTGTTCTCTTCCTTACATCCTTGATGTGTTTATTGCCAAAAGGGGGAGAATAGTGGTAGAAAAAGCCATTTTGGGAGCTTTGAGGAAAACTGGTTCTTTCTTTTGCTCCTTGTATCGACATGGTCATTAGCTTCTTTTCCTTCTTTTGGACCATGCTTGACTTCTTTCTTGCATTTCAAACTCAACTTTGTGCTTTCTTTTGGACGTCGAGGCGGAGTCGTGGTGAGACACGAGGTGACCGGACTAGACACAGGCGGTGTCGAGGTCAGAACGGTCGGATGTGTCGAAGACGGCGGAGATTCGATGTGTTTGCGAGGCTTGGACGACAAGGAGCGCGGAAGCTTCCCGGAAGGTGCAGGAGGGGCGAAATGGTAATTTCACGAGGCTTTAGTTGGTGAGAGTGGGTGGAGGAGGCAGAGGGCTGTGTCCCCTTCGATGCTTTTCTCTGTGTGTGTTCTTGAGAGATAGGAGATGGGTTCTTGATCTTTCAAGCATGTATGGGGTTGTAGGGATGGTATGAGCTGATACTCTATGCAATCATGTATCTCTCTTCCTCGTTATCAATCCAAGATGATTTCATTTGAGTTTGTTTGAGTTCCCAGTCTCTCTGTTGTTTTTGCTCTACGATGCTCTCTTGGCTTGATTTCTTGATTTCTTGTTTTTGAGTTGTTTCTTGTTGGGATGGTCCAAAATGGGTTGCTCTATGTTAGGATGATGCCTCAAGATCATTTGATCAGTTAAAATCCCAAGAACCCATCGTTGATTTCAGTTTTTGGTCTTGGACCTCCTCTGTTCTTCATTTGCATTTCTAGGGTTTTAGTGTTGTTCTTGATTCTCTTCATGTGATGGCTTGAAACTTGGGTTCTAGAGTCCTGAGGCTATCAATTAGCTTCCCTCAAAGTTTCATGGCCAGAGGATCAACGATTGAGGAGTAATTTGTTTTTTGGTGGAGTCTCTGTAAGTTTTCAGGATTTTGCCCATTTCTGAATTTCTAGGGTTTGATGTTATTTTCGTTTCCCTTCACGAGATGGCATGAAACCTGGCATGAGAGGTCCAGAGGCTATTGATAATCTATCCTCAGAGTTTCATAGCCAAATGATCAAAGATGAAATGGAAATTTAAGTTTTTGGGCAACTCTCTGTACTTTTCAGGTTTTTGTCCAAATTCTGAAATTCTTGATGGTTGGAGGGATTTTCTTGTTTCTCAAAGTCCCCTTGTTATTTAGCCTGTTGGAGAGTTGATCTGGGCCAAAAAGAATAGGAGAAATCCTTCACTTTCTCTGAGTTTTGAAGATCTGAAAGTTTACTGAAGTTTCAGATTTTTTAGACTACTCTCGGGTTGCTTGAATTTCAGAAGACCGGTCAGACCGGCGTTTACCCAGCGATCATACCGGCTTTTACCCAGTGGTCAGACCGGCATTTACCCAGCGGTCAGACCGGCGGCAGAGGACCGGTCAGACCACCCCCTTACAGCTCCAGTTCTTTTTGCTGTATTTTTGTGTGGTTTGTCTTCCAAGTGGTTCTTCTTGGTTTTCCCTCTGGTTCTTCTCTGTGTTTTTCTCCTTGGTTAGCATTTCTTCCAGAGACTTGTTTCAATCACTTCATAGCTTTTCTTCATAGCTATTGAAGGAGATTGCCTCATGGGTATTTGTGGGGGACGAATTTTAGAGAGCAACATTCACCCCCCCTCTGTCGCCACTTCGGTCCAACAGTTGCCATCGTTCTTCTTCTTTTTTCCTCCTTCATGATGATGCTTTCTCTAAACCACTAATTGGTCTAGCTAACCCACGGATTTCCTTTACCTTGTGCTTGATGCCTATTAGCATATTAGGCTTCTCACTTTCTTTTGTAACTATAAAAAATGGCATTTGGAAGTACATAGATCAAGCTGTGATAGGAGCAGATCAGTAGTTATTAAACTAATAGAGTAATAATCATATAGTAGTGTGATATATTATATACCTTGTGGAGTAGAGGAATCGTCTAGATCCAAATCAAACCTGATTTCCAAGCTGTTCTCTATATTTTGTGCCAATATCTCAACACAATTAGTAGACATAGAATTCATTTCCTTAGATTTTGCAGCTCGAGCAGCTATTTAAACAAACATTCTATAAAGTGTAGTACCGATTTGATAGGTTTATTCTAGGATCATCATGCATATTGCAATTGCTATTCATATGTAGGACTTTTGCATCAAATGTCCATCTTTTTAGTATATATTGTTCAGGAACTGATTTGATGTTATTAATGTCAAGTATCTCTAGTGCATGAGAGAATAGGATGCCAAAAAGTTCAAGCTTCTTGCAGCTGCATTTGACCTTTGATTCCAATGGACAAAATTTAACAATATGCTCATGATGCTTGCCATGAGCTTTTACTCTGTATACCTTTTCCACGTCAACATCACCATGATAGAATAGGTCACAATTCAAAGTCTACAACACTTCATCCTCAGATATCTTAAATATTGTTAGAGTATAGACTTTTGCTGCATCCCTCAATATTGTCAACTCTACCTTTAAATATGGTGTACTTTGTATTGCTACGAAGTCATATTTTACCTCTTCATATCTTTTATCTCCTACCAATCTATCAATGTGCTCAAATAAAGTAAGCATGTCATATTTTACACTAATATAACCCTTCGTTTAATTGTACAAGTTTTCACTTCTTTGTATACCACTCATATCAGTAGAGAATGTGTTTCGACCATATACTAGTGCCCATTGACGACTTTTCTCAAAAAGCATTTGAAGCCATTTATTTTGTTATAGCTCGTACTTGTCAAGCAATCGGTTCCATGCATTAATAAATTCTTTCTCCTCCTCTTGACCATATATGAAGTTCTAAAGCTCAGTATTAAATTTCTTATAGTCCTTAACAACTCCAGCAAGGTCCTTGAATGTATTCTAATTCATGTGCCATACACATATCCTATGATGAGTTTCAAGTAGAACCAATTTTATTGCTTTAGCCATGGCTGCATCTTCATTTGTCAAAATAGTTTCTACCTTCTTTCTTGACATGGCAATTAGAAAAATAGAAACCTTAAATACCCAAACAAAACTATTTACAGTTTCATAATATAGAAGTGTAGCACTGAAAATAGTAGTTTTTTATGATTATTTACTCCAAGAAGCACACCAAAAAAGACACTAATCATCCAATTTTCTGTATGTTGTATCAAAGCAAACAACATCACTAAAAATTTTGTAGTCCGCAACCATTTTAGAATTAGGTCAGAAAATATCGGTTATCAAGTCATCCTCATTAACTTGAATGGAATAGAAAAGGTTCATATCTTCGGATGCTTTTTTCTCCATATATTCCAACACCACTCCAGTGTCACCTTGTTTTGTCTTTAATGTCTTCTTTGAATATAATCTATTCTTTATGTCTGCATGAGTAAATCCAAGATTTGTAAATCCACATGCTTCTTTTGCATTAGACCAATAGCTGCTTTAGTAGAAATACCTACAGAATTTGCAACTTCGACGCTTGCAATCTGTGCTTTGTTTATTTTCCTATGCGGTCTTAATTGGTGAACTTGGCTTCTATTGGCAAGATTATGGCTATGCTCACACACAAAGTGTAGATGTAGTAGAACCCATCTCTAAAAGATAAAGAACTCATCTCTAAAAGATAAAGAACTCATCTCTAAAAGATAAAGAACCCATCTCAAAGACTTATCTTTATACATGCTTGGCACTGACATCGTGTTTTCGACCTATGGAAACATTTACCATTGTGTGAAGTTTCTGCTCTTTTGTCAAGGCCTCAAGTTCCTATAAGTGTAATAGATTGATTGAAATTACATATCTCTATGTAGTCATAGCAAAAGAAAGTCAGTAAATACTCCACGTGAACAATAAAATGTTATGTTCTTTGTTATTATAGAATTTCCCATCTCATGTGCATAAGTTGCTGCTTCTAATACTAAAACCCATCTCATGTGCATGAGCATTGTAAAAGTCGTAAGCTTCTTGTTCGAGTTAAATTTTATTCTGACCTTCGGTATCATGTCTTCAAAAGAATCTTTTGTTTGAGAATCGTTACTGATGAGGATACAATAATCCTTAAATTATTATGTCATTATATTTCTTGAATATACCCCTTATCAATAAGAGGTAAATATGTCAGGATGGTCATAAGCTTTTCTACAACAATATAGTAATAAGTTCTTCTACAACCACTTAGTCGTAAGTCATACTGCGACTACCCCCTTAACCTTAAGTCCTTCTATGACTACATAGTCGTAAGTCTTACTGCGACTATCCCATGGTCGTAAGTCTTTCTATGACCATATAGTCGTAAGTCTTACTGCGACTATCCCATGTTCGTAAGTCTTTCTATGACCATGTAGTCGTAAGTCTTACTGTGACCATTCTGTGGTTATGAGAATTCCTACGATGAGTCTATCTCCAACTGACTTATCTATGATAATGAATTACACTATTGGTTCATCTGACAAGGCGGTTAGAACGTGCATTAGCCCACTAACCGCACACGATCTCTCTCTGACAACAACCGCTACATGGTGAATGGCCTCTTATGTTTCTCTAACAGTAACTTCCGTTAGATGGTTATCATCTAAAGCGTTAAGATGTCTTTCAGTGTGGAACAACTGTTGTCGCTTCACCAGCTATATAAAGGTTAACGTCGAAGGGAGGGAGGGAAGATTGGTGAATCATTCACGCAAGATAGCACTAGCTATTCATGTGATTCTCTGCTGTAATCCACTTTCTAGCAACTAGCAATCACACTGGACGTAGGATTGTTATTCTCTTAGGAGAAGGCTGGAACCAGGATAAAGTTTTTCGTGTCTTTACTTCGCATGCGCATACGCCGGGTCTTCTAAGAGTTTCCCCAAATCCAAACAAATTATAAGTAAGATCGATATTAAAACATTGACAGTTAGTTTTTCCATGATCCTTTTTTTTTGCAGTATTCCCCCACCCAAAGAAAAGAGAAAAAATATCAGTGGAGCTGCCATATGAGCAATCTAAATGCACATATATATATTTATAACAGTCAAATTTTAACAATGATAAAGTTGTTCAACTCAGATTCAATCAATTCTTCAAAACAAAAGGAGAATTGATTACACATATTACATTTTCTATATGCGTGTGTTCCCAGGTTACCGAAGAATTGTTGGGCTGCAAATGAGATGCCGCTACCATGGAACAAGCCGTGCTATCAGGAGTTGTAAGATTTGGCGAAGATGCCATTGCATCAGGGGATAGAAGATAGCTAAGTTAGTTGGTGGTGATGGAATATATAGATATGAAAAAGAAAAGAGCTGTGTGTTCTACATATTTTGGCGCTCAATTCTATTCCCTCCATTAGTTAGATTTTGTTTGGCACCATAATGTCAAATCCGAATTTATCCAATCCAGAATTCTCTGTGAAACTACTATACTATTCCCTAGATCAGTAGGTAGTGCTCATAGATAAATCACTGAATTATTTCATACATAACATAAACCATGCAATTCATGAATATTACATATCAGAGTTTGAATAGACCGCATCGGGTCAAGTTTACAATAGGGTCGATCATGCCAAATAGATATATTACATAAGCGGAAGCGATAGGTAAAGGAGAAGGTACATCTCATCATAGGCAAGCTACTGGGGTAGAACTTGTGTGAACGATATTAACCAAGAGCCTGGATAATATTAGTGCATGCAAACACTAATCTAGTAGTCAACATGACTGGGGTAAGACATAGAGTAGTAGAGACTATTCTAATCTCATCCATGTTCTTCTCTATTAGCTCCTGGGGTGTAGTACACATAATATCCTTGGTCCATAGGATTTGAGGGATTTTGTGAGCGAAGGTGAGCGCAAACAACCGTGCTCCGCAAGCCAACACATAGAATGTAATAGTATACATATAAGGTTCAACAAAGGTAGGCTCGGTTTTTTATTTGCTCAAGGCGTTAATTGAAATTACCATAAGTAGATATTCCTATGACTTAGCATTTTGACTATTCCTATGATTTAGCATTTTGACTACACCAAGTTTTTATTAACGAGAGTAAGTGCAATATTTATAACGGTGCAGGTTCCGCCTATCTGTTACATGGTTCTATACAACATATGCTACTTTTTGTTACGAGGGTTACATCCACCCGTTATCATCACTGGGTTACATCTACCAGGGCAAACCAAAATTAGGGTTACATCCACCCGATGAGTTTTCATTCCACCCACAAAGTTTTAGAAATATATACTAACTCGAGTAAGTTTCCATGCTTGCCCTTGACCGTGTGCACGACTGTTCAAACAGTTTATACGCTGCAGAGATTGTACACTTTACTCACAAGAGATAATCAACTTATTATGTTTCATATATTTTCTTTGATATGTGAATCAAGAAGATCACCACAATACCTTTACAATGCATCACTCAGTATAAGTTACACATAGTAAGATTTCATCTTAGTGAGGTTACGTCCACCACACCAAGACCCCCTTTTGCACCATACGACGGCTTAAATCTGACGACATGACTCATGTCCATGATGGCTTAAAACCAGCAACATGACCCGTGGGTTACTCCAGTGGTGCAACCTGCATTGGTGGATACAAATTAGTTAGCCAGATCTACCTATTATAGACTTATAGTTATATTGTTTTATATTGAGAGGTCATCATAGGATTCAATCATTAGAGTTATCTGGGTGATACTAACACAAACCATAATTTCTTATGTTACATTCGCACCAACCTTCTTACCATCTGTCCAGATGAGTAACGACAAGTTTTAGGGTTTTGAGAAGCATAAAACTAAGTATCTCAACATACCGTCATTTTCCTCCAATGATTGTCCAAAACTAGTTTTATGATTAAAAGATGATGAGAGAGCAATTTAATGCCCTGATACTTAAGCAAGACTAGCATGACGGTTAAGTACAATTTATAGCTAGTAAGGTTACCATTAAGTTTCTAGGGCGATAAGAATTATGTGATTCAAATGTCCAAAGGATGAGGTAATAATAATGCAATGTTGAATAGACATGTATCTATAGCCTTAAATTGAACATATATTTGCATAACAAATAGTAGCATAAATTTTTTATAATTTAAACTAATATAAATTTTCATAAAATGTAGATTCAATATGACCAAAGCATTGACTCGCCTAGCTCATAAGCGGGTTGGTCTTGAAAATCTTGAGTAGTCTCAAACTATGGCTTTTTTTTTGTGTCTTCGTACTCTACTTGAAAGATTGCATTAGAAAATAAATAAACACACGAGTAAAATAAATAAATTCAAATAAAAATTTGAATGAACTAAAAATTGAACAATTCTACTACCATTAGATGGATCTTGAATTTAGAAACAAATTTCATTAAATTTGAAGTTAAAACGAGTGAGAACGGGATCTCCAAAGTCTATACTAGGATTAAATCCAAAAATAAACAGAGGAGAGATAGTACCCTCTCATTGATAGGTGGGGTCCACTGAAATAATTTATTTTTTGAATTATTTATTAATTGTAAAAGGTTACAGAGACTGACAGTTGGGGCCCTCGGGTTTTAATTTAATTTTGAAATATTTTCTTAAGAAAAAAAGGCTTGAGGAGCTGATAGGTGGGTGAAAGCATCTAGGCCCTTAAAAATGGTTTTGATAATTGATGAATTTATGTGAATATGGACTGACATGTTTATTAAGTGTTTAAAAGGTTTAGTCCTTAAAATGATGTCAAGACGCATGATAAGGATCAACATGAAGATCAAAGTGGTTCAAGGCAAAAGGTAATATGTAGACTAGGATGATCTTTTCGTTTTTACCGGTCTTAGGAGAAAGGATGGATGACTGGATTATAGGTTAAATGTCGTACCGTAAAGAGGGATCATGATAAGTAGCTTAATAGCATATTTTTGTGCCATTTGGATCAATTTAGAATCATGCATTCATTGAAAATTAAAGCTGATAGATAAATATGTGCTCTGTCTAAAAATAAAAGTACCAGAGATTCAATGGCGGAACTACCGTGGAGCAGTAGTTTCACAGCCTTAAACGGTACTTTCGACGCTCGAAAGCTCCGAAAAACAGAATGGAGCCTTTTTTCTGGAGAGCACCCTCGAAACCGATCCATGCTTTGTCCGGACAACCAGAAGTACCAACATGCAAATCGCGGTACTTCCACTTCCCGGAAGCTCCGGCAGAACTGAGTGGAGCCTTTTTTCCAAAGAGCACCCTCTAGTCGGTTATCCTTGATTCTACAGTAGGACCATGCACTCTTCGCGCAACGAACCAGGCCCGGTTGTCACCGAGTTTTAAAAGGATTTTAAATTGAAGGCGCCCATATGTCATAGAGTCAAAGCTTAACTTAATGAAATAGGGCCCGTGTGTCAGTGAAAAGATTAACTAACACTAACTATGGTCATTACCTAAACTAATCATGCGGTTTAAACCAACCTATGAGCTATAGTGGTTTCGTCTTCCCACTGAGGAGAGCGTGGCTTGTCACCAGTGAGAGGAGCCAGGGCGGCCGATGGGAAGGGTAAAAATGGAAAGCCAAGGTTGAATCGTGCCTAGTGGTAAGGATGGTGCGGTCCAATTTGGTGGTTGCAGTGGCCGGTGGCGAACTAAGCGGCGATGGAGCTAGGCACCATGACACTACTACGAGCTACGGCACTAAAAGCCAATTAAATGCCAGGGGAGCATCTAGGGGTAGAAGGAACTCATCGGAGGTGAGAGCGGAGCTCAGGGAGGTGTTGAGTGAGTTGACGGTGGAGGGCTGAGGCAGTAGAGGGGAGGTCGACGCAGGTGGCTTGCCGGAGTGGGAGGCGGTGGTCGATGTGGTCCGAGTCAACATCGGGGTTCCTTTGCAGTGACCTAGGCGCAGCGAATCGGGCGGAGGTGCGATGAGTGAGGAGGGCATCCCCGGTGGCTTGGTTGGCTAGGGCAGAGGAAGAAGAGGGGAGCGCAGGCTTTATATGACGAGGAGAGCGACAAGGAGTCGATTGGGAGCTAGGCGAAGCTGCCTGGGGGATTTATAACTGAGGAGGTGGGTGAGAACCGTTGAGCAGCATTAAGGCCCGTGCAGAGGTCGAGGATGGTGAGGTTGGCACATTGCGTAGAGGAGAGTTAAGGCGTGGAGGAGAAGTTGCAACGGCTAGGCAGGCGAAGTCCGGGCACGTCGGGCGGGCGCGGCAAGCATTGGTGCGACAAGGAAAAGAGAGGAGAGAGAATAGGCAGGCCATGGGCGAGGTCGGCTTAGCACTGGTGAGCACAATGACAGGAATCAACACGCAGTACTACGGCACAGGGACGGGCGACGCTGACGCATGTGTGGTGGGAGCAGGCTAGGGACCGCACGGCACGTGGAGGGGCACCTGGGCCAGCGTGGGCCACTTGGTCCGGGCCAGAGGCCATCTGGCCAAGGGGAGATAGGGAACAGGCTGGGCCAAGCCCAAGTAAGGTTTGGGGTTTTGAAAATTTTTGAAAACTAGTTTGAACTCGAGTTTGTACTCTGATTTGAATTCAAGTTGCAAATGTTATTCAAACACTTGTAAAATCCCAAAATGGGAGGGTACACATAACTTCTTTGTTAATTCCTGAAATGATGTTGCTTCGTTTCTGTAAAGCATGAAGAGAGAACGTCGTTTCGTTGGGGAGAAGGGCAAATCTTGTAGGTCCACCGATAAAACTAGAATTTTTTGTACGGATAATCCATTTTTATTCGAAATTACATAAATATACCCGCGAAAATTTTTTTTACAAAAATAGGCTCCAGTCGCCTAATGGTTGGGCGACTGGAGCCTTTCGCCCAACCGGATCGCGACAGCTGGAGAGTCTACCAACCGTTGGGCGATTAACTGCAGTCGCCCAACGGTTGGGCGACTGCAAGGAAGTCGCCAACGGTTGGGCGATGAAATGCGATCGCCGAACCGTTGGGCGACTGAGGATGGATATAAAAACACGCTCGCCGCCGACCGACGGCCATTGTTTCCTTTGGCGCATTCCAGTAGAGCGAGAGGAGAGACGCGGCACAGAGAAGAGAAGGGGAAAGAAGGAGAGGAGGAGAAGAGGAGGGGGAGAGAAAGAGAGGGAGAGGAGGAGAAGAGGAGAGGGAGTGCGCGATTTCCATGTAATTTTTTTGTGTTATATTTTTTGTTAGTGTAGATAATTAGTGTAGAAAATTAGTTTAGAAATATAGTTTAGAAAATTAGTTTAGAAAATGTAGTTTAGAAAATGTAGTGCAGAAAATTAGTTTACAGATATAGTTTAGAAAATTAGTTTAGAAAATGTAGTTTAGAAAATTAGTTTAGAAAATGTAGTGTAGAAAATTAGTTTAGAAATACAGTTTAGAAAAATAGTTTAGAAAATGTAGTTTAGAAATTTAGTTTAGAAAATTAGTTTAGAAAATGTAGTGTAGAAAATTAGTTTAGAAATATAGTTTAGAAAAATAGTTTAGAAAATGTAGTTTAGAAATTTAGTTTAGAAAATGTAGTGTACAAAATTAGTTTAGAAATATAGTTTAGAAAATGTAGTTTAGAAATTTAGTTTAGAAAATAAATTTAGAAATTTAAATTTCAAAATTTGTTTAGTAAATATAGTTTAGGAATTTAGTTTAGAAATTTTAGTTTATAAATTTTGTATACCATTTATAATGCATTATTGTACAAAATATAATATTTAAATGTACATGTACAAAATTTAATGTTAAAATTATTGTACAAATTTAGATGTAGAAAATTTATTGTTGAAATTTAGATGTAGAAAATGTAATGTTGAAATTATTGTACAAATTTAGCTTATGCGAGGGCGATCGCTGACGGCGAGCCCCACCAGGTCAGCTGGGGATCGGCCGTACTTGCCGCGACGTACCGCGCCCTATGCGATGCGTGCACGAGGATCAAGGCGAACTCGATCCTCACGGGCTGTCCCCTGCTACTGCAGTTGTGGTCGTTCGAGCGCTTAAGCCTTGGGCGACCTGTGCTAGACGACATGGGTCCGTACGGGCCCTACTGTCCTGCACGAGGCTACTGGCGGTCTCCACGCCCACCGCTTCGACTGCTCGTCCATCCCGACCAGCGTGGCACTACTCTGGTGCACACTACTCTGGTGCACCTACGTGGATACGTCCTCCACCACCTCACCCGGAGCAGCCAGGGGGTTCAGCCTGGGCAGTGCCTCCTACACCGGTTCACTTCACGCCTCCTACGCACACCCCTGTCTTCCCCACGCCCACGCAGGGGGTGTACGCCCCTCCTCCTACGTCGATGGCGCAAGCTACGGGTACGCAGAGGTTCTTATATCGTGTTTATCCGAAGACGACATGCAACGAACTAACGATATTAATATTGCAGGTACTTACAAAGAAGACGGCGTCTCCCGAGCCCGGACGATGTGGACCGATTTTAGCGTCTACACCGGAGTGGCGGACACTTCTCCGACGCAAAGATCGGAGGTTCTCTCTGGCGATGCCCTCCCGGTGCCGGAGAGCACACACGAGAGGTGCGGTGACTCCACCAAATGCAGAGGCGGGATAGACACCCTCCCGCTCGTTTTACTTTTCGGATCGTCCTAACCCGTTGCACCGGAGGAGGCCAAGCGAGGCCGTATGGGAGGACGCAGCGCGGTGACGGGCACACCAGGGTGACTAGTGAGGCGACAGCTGCAGATGCTATATATGTTATGCATGTAATGAAAAAACATGCGGCATGTTACTCACAGTTATATTATGAAGTTTATTTAAATTTACAGAAGTCTATTATCTCTTTCCGCACATAAACTATCTCACTTAACAGTGTATGTATCGATCGTTCTGTACTCAATCTTTCATGAAAAAAAATTTTAAAACTTTTTACACACCTATAATATACAATGAACATAAACTTTTATTACAACTTCACCGTATTTTTTACCCGTTCAACGTTACAAAATTCACAAAATCTAAAACAATCACGGGGGCTACATGCAGTCGCCCTACGAGATGGCGACTGCATGCTAGTCGCCTAACGGCAGAGCGACTAGATGTAGTCGCTCTACTGTGCAGCGAGACATATTGTGTTGCGATCTGGTTGGACGAAAGGCTCCAGTCGCCCAACCATTAGGCGACTGGAGCCTATTTTTGTAAAATTTTTTCCCACGGGTATATTTATGTAATTTCAAATAAAAAATAGATTATCCGTACGAAAAATTCGATAAAACTAAGTCAATAGAATTGTGACAGGAACAGGAAAAGGGCACAGAGAAACCCGTCCAATTTTATTGTGTCCTTCAACGCCTGTAACTTTGGGAAACTTGTCTATTTCAGTATTTCTAATATTTTCATGCTGGTATAATCCATCATTCATATTTTTCGAAATCGTCCTCAAAAGTGCAGCATACGGTTGGAGAAAGGGATTAAAAAAATCATTAGATTTACACGAATGGTTTATATTTCGCAACAAGTTTTCACAAAACTGTAAGCCATATAAAATGGATCGGATCATCGGATGGCCGATGGAGTATCGTCCATAAGCAGCAGCACTGTGTTCGTCGTACCTGGTAAAAACATTTCACCTTTGTGAAGTGAAAAACTGTCCAGTTTACATTTGTCATAGCAGTCTGCCGTTCTGTAGCATGGATAGGTTGCATCAAATCTAATATCTGTAGTGTGAGAGTGCGATCTGCCATCTCAACCATGTGATGGAGGACAGCATCAGGATTTCAGTTCATGTCAGACGGATAGGAAAAATGGCTATGGTCAATTATATGTGCAAGCTGTACACATCTATGTTTCAGACTTGCATACAGTACTATACTATATATACACTGCCAATTCCTTTGCTTTGCACAAAGACGGTCAAGAATGAGTACCTAATCTACCACGGCTCGGAGTTCTTGGTCCAGTAACTTGCGGCAGGTCTGCGGCTGTTCCAACCATCCTCTGCCAGAATTAGGCTTACTCGCACCATAAGAGTATTCACCGCGTCGTCCTCCAAGATCTCCAATGGATTATTCGGAGGCTGCCCAATCTGGAAGGAAACAATCGATGCAGTGTTACGTTTAGAGGTGTTGTGATTTCTACAATGATTGAACGCTGCATTTGAAGATGCATTACCATGGCAGTTTGGTACGATGTTAAGTAGTGCAGGCAATCTTTGTAGTACCCACAGTGGTACAGAAGGGCAGCGTAATCCCTCAGTTCACGGGGATCATGATTCAGTAGGATGAGTCTCTCACAAGCTGCCATGAAGATACAAGATTGAATGAATCTGGTGAGTGATTGCTCAAAAATGCAGGAACAGGAAAACACAGTAGTTAGTGTAAAATGCAACAAATACGCACAGCAATGACCAATTGCTTATCCAAATCTTGCCCGGGGAA
This sequence comes from Dendrocalamus sinicus, assembly GCA_036346575.1. Lineage (NCBI taxonomy): Eukaryota > Viridiplantae > Streptophyta > Magnoliopsida > Poales > Poaceae > Dendrocalamus > Dendrocalamus sinicus. The sequence goes on along the minus strand of CM070641.1, from coordinate 12,614,336 downwards.
AAAATGTACAAATTTGGGCAGTTTGGATGCACCACAGAAAATAAATTCTGCCAGTGTAAATTATCAATGAGGTGACTTAGTGTAATCAGTTGCTTGTATACACAATATGCTTGAAGTATTCAGAACTTCAATTAACGCTGCTATGCATTGCATGGAAACAAAAAAAATAAATACGTGATTTAAACGGGAACAAAAATGTCGCACCTGCTAAAGCACGCCTCATATCCCCGAAGCGGACATTAGTCCATACTCCACGCATCAACCTATGTTGAGCAGCTTTAGCAGCAGCCATCTCTATGGCACTGTTAATGAAGTTCACGTCACTCCAATGTCATACGATGCAAATAATGTATGAGAATGACAGAAATTATATGCTGTCCAAGTTAAATATAGAGCAAACCTGATATTGCCATGTGACCTTGCTTGACTGTCACCTACATTACCAGGGCCATGGTGGTATGCAGCAACAGCATTCAGAAATAAACTACTTGACTGGTTAGACTGGAACGGCCAAAACGTATCCTTCAGAGTTTTTAAATTCTGAAAAAGGATTAATTGAAGTAAGCCCAAATGGTATTGCATTCAACAACCATAACAACCACCTTTAACAGAAGAAAGGACAAGCACAATAACTAAGATTAAGGGCAGGAGGAAAATGACTGAGAAAAATAAGGAACCTAATTACCTCACTGCTTCTTTTTAAAGTGCACATAAAACTCTCAACAGTACATTACACATGGAATTCCAAACACAAGCTGTTTTGGTACAGTTCCAGATCAAATTCCAATTAAGAGTTGATATGCAAAATGTTACATCCTGATTGAATCTTGGCTATCATGGAACAGATGGAACTTCCAAAAGCGTCATTTCAAAACCGTTTTTCGTGCGCCTATACTTTGGAATACTTATAATGACTCAAGCATGGAGGGGAGAATCAAGAGGCAAGAGCCCCTGAGGACAAAAGGCTATAGTTCTTTTAGGCTATGGCTTATGTTTTTTGGCTTATAGTTTTTGAATTCTGACTGTTCGCAAGAGAGATTATGAAGAGGGAGATAGTTATATGCGATTTTGGCCGGTATAGCTGAACTTGGTACAGTGTCTACTACAATCAACTTGTAGATCCCACTTTGAAAGACGCACCGTTTAAAAGCGAGTTACTGTAGCGCTGTACAAAAGCCAAAAAGCGTGAGAGCTGTACTATGTCCAATGAATGAAGCTAAGCACGCAGATGCAGTCACTGCTGAAAAGGCCTAGCCTACAAAACTGCCTTGTTCATTTGGAACAGAACCAAAATTCAGTTTATGCCTGTCCATGAGTGCCATACGAATGAATGGTCGTAAGAGTTGGGAAACAACATTGATAGAATTTGCATATAGAAACTGCCAAGCAGGAATCCAATTCAAGTCTCATTTCGAAATGTGAAACCTAAATGCTAGCAATCTTTCTGCTAGTAAAGAAGCTCGATGAAAAGATTTCCCTTCAGCAAACCAGAGCACGGTAGAAATTCTCTGTTGTAGGATATTTGCCCAAAATCTCCACTATGGTATTGTCATATGAATTGGCAGTAAATGCCTTGCAAATGTTCAAAAACTATTCTTGCCTGAGACTTGCAAAGCTATTTAGCAGATTAAAACACATAATGACTGTTACAAAATGAAACATGGGAACTGAATATCGAAATAGACTCACCTCAATCAGAAGTGACTTTGACGTCATAATATGTAGTTCATCGAACAACTTGCTTTTGTGTTTTTCATAGCCCCGAGGGAGGCTATTGAGATCATGTGGAAAGAAGATCTCTGCATTGAAGTCCAGTAAGCCATATAACCGGAGCGTCTTCAACATCTCCGAATATATCAATGAAAGCATTAGAGCTGATCCTGATCGGCATGTCAAAACCTGGCCATTGTACAAAGCAAAACAACGTTAGATGAAACATACACAAGCAATGAAGCAAATCACATAAGCACATAAAAGGCAGCGTCAGGCATACCGAATGAAGATATATAGCCCGAACATCGGATGCTCCATTTGCTCTTCGAAACCCCTGAATGGAAAATCTTGACATATGAGCACATCAATTCATCGTACAATCAGAAGGTAGAACAGGTAATTTCGCCACAATTTAACCAAGGATGTGAAATTGCATATGCAATCCCAGGCCAAACCATAATACAAATGTGCTCATGCAATTGTTCCAATTTACCCAAAAATCTTATAAATGGTCTGTTCATGTTAGTTGCGGCTAATGATTTTTGGCTAAAAGTAAATAGGGGTGGCTGAAAAAATGACTTCTAAAAAAAAGAGGAGGCGAGTGGTGGGGGGAGATGCGTGGTGAGACAGGAGCGAGATGAGCAAGGTACATGATGGGGTAATGATCCCTATCTTATCTCGAAATGAAACGAAGAAAGAGAATTTGATTTGAGAAGCCCAAAGTTTTGTAATGGCTTCTGGCACAAATATGAAATGGCACTAAGTCACATGAATTTCACTGTAGAATTTACCTTGTGGACGTAGAAGTAGCGGTCTAGGTTGTCGAGGAAGACCTCGGGCGGCGCGCCGGGGGGCGGGAGGTACCCTGAGGCGAGGAACCCGGTGGAGAGGTCGTCGAGGCGCTCGATGAACGCGTCGACGGGGAGCGGGACGGAGGAGTGGGAGATGAGCGAGTCGTCCTCGGCCGCAACGCAGAGCGCGGCGCGGGCGAGGTCGGCGCCGCGGCTGATGGCGATGCTGCTCTCCGCGTCGAACCGCGTGAGCCTCCCGACCTGCCTCGCGAAACCATCCCGCGCCGCCCTGGCGTGCTCGGTGGAGACCCCCGCGGCGTCGAGCGAGTCGTGCAGCACCATCCGATTGAGCCCTCTGCCGCCGCCGCCGTCCGCACTGGCGCAGGCCCGGAAGGAGGAGGCTGTCCCCCGCCACCGCCGCCGCTTGCAGCCGGACGCGGGGCCTATAGCGGAGGGGGGAGCCCACACCGCCGCGCAGCTCATGGCGCCTGCCCGGCCGCCGGCGCCGAGGCAATTGGATTCGCTGGATCGGGAGTGGGCGTCGCTGGGGAGGCTGCGAGCGTAAGGCTATGTAGGAGTGACACGACAGTACCGCGCCTGTAACGTCAAAGCAAGATAACTCGCACTGTCGAGTAGATTTTTCCTCCGTACTGCACTGCCGTCTTCTCGATCCTTCCGGAAGAGAAGCGTAATTTATTTTTTACTTCTCACCGGAACTTGGTGACGACCATTTGGGCTTATTTTTTATGGTTTATGATTGAAAAGTGTTGTAGCTGGTTAAAAAAATACTATAGTTAACAAAGGTTTATTTAGCATAATTAAATTAAAAAAATATGTTAGACCATTACGTATAATATAAATAAATACGGAAAAAAGAACCGGAAAAAAGCTCAACAAAAGCAAAAGTTCAGAAAAAGACGAAATTTATAGATAGTGAACAATAAACCGGAAGCTAAAAGCTGAAGTCAAAACGATCACAGCCTAAAAATTCCGATCGAGAAGCTGGAATTTTTTTATTACTTCTCACTGGAATTAAACCGTTTCATAGAAAACTTGTTAAATGTATCTAGGTTCATGCGGAAATTAAATTATTTTTCGTAAAATTCTCCAAACAGGCCCTCGGGTACTTTATTTTCTTCTTAATTCTTGGGAAGAAAAAATGATACTTTCTTAGTTTACTCTTTTAAATAAAAATAAAGGCAGCCTTTATTAATATCTAAGCAAGGTTACATCACATTGGTACAATCAAATCTGTGGTTCGTCGTGCCATAAGGATCATACAATCATAGAGCAGGGGTTCAAGGGTTTTCTCGATCTGCATGAGAAGACCTTCTTCTTAAGCAAATGCAGGTTTCTTCCCATGAGTCGAGTTTTTATGGGAAAAAGGTTTTAAAATACCATTACGGAAAATACCACCAAAATTCAATTTGAGCATTATGGACAAATATGCCCCTCTCTCCTCTCCTCACCTCTTCTCTCCTGCGGGGCTGCGCGCCCGTCCAACTCCCGCCTGCCTCTCGCGCGGGTTCAAGGGCCTGAGCAGCCTCCTCCTCTTCACGCGCCGCGCCTCGCCTCTTCACTCTTCGCGCCGGCCTCGCCTCCTCTCTCACGCTGCGACCTTCCGCATAGAAGAGCGAGGCTGGCGGGAGGAGGCGAGGAGGCATAAGAAGAAGGAAAGGCGGGCGTGGCGCATGGAGCGAGGCGAGGAAGCGAAGAAGCTCGCTGCAGCGCGCCAGAGAGAAGCGAGAGGCTTGGCGAGAGGAAGCGAGGTAGGCTATGCGAGGAGGGAGAGGCGAGGCGTGGCGAGGAGGAGGGATGCCCAGCGAGAGGAGAAGGTGAGGAGGAGGGAGAGGGGCATATTTGTCCATAATGCTATATTCAAGCAAATTGAATTTTTGGTGGTATTTTCGAGTCGAATCTTTAATGGTATTTTCGAAAATGGTGTATTTTCATACAAATGCATTTTCCTTTTTTATACAATCATGGATCATTTTAGCTTCTGCTTCTTAATTTTAATTTTTTTGATTTATTATTATTATTTGGATATTTTGTTTTTTATTATTATGTATTTTTCGTAATGATATAATATTTTTATTTTTAAATTTAATTATACTAAAAATTTATCAGTAATTGCAGTGTATTTCCAACCATTACAGCAAAAAAAACTATAAGCCTAAACTTTTAATCCCAAATGAATAATCTCTTTTTTCAGTTTCTAAAAGTTGTTTTTTTTTGAATTTTTTATAGTAACTATCTTTTAAACGAAGTATCTTTTAAGATATAATCTACAAATCAATTACAGTACACAATATAACAACTTTATTTATATCAACAAAACCACATAAATTTCTATTATTCTATACTTTTTCACGAACAACCCTAAAGTCATAAGCCACAATAAAAAAATCATAAGCCGAAACTAAAAACCATAAGCTACAACTCAAATCCATAAGCCAACATAACCATAAACTTCAGCTTATAGCTTTTGACTGTAGCTTATGGTTTTTGAGTTATTCGTAAAAGAGAGTACAGAGTAACAGAAACTCACATGTGATTTTAGTCGATATAAATAAAACCGCTACAATTTGTGATACAATTAAATTAGAAATTTTACTTTAAAAAGACGCTATATTTAAAAGCTAGTTATTATATAAAAATCGAAAAACAATTTTTATAATGTGAAGAAAAGATGCCCGATATGGGTGTGAAGTTGGCGATTAGTGCATGCATTGAACTTTGCAAATCTCATCTAAATCTCATGGTTGTGCATTGCTGTATGGCCACAAACTTTCGAGGTCACCATATGGTTGCCGGGCCCTGACATGTGGAAAATGCCATATTGCCACAAACTTTCATGTAACGCTGTTCCGCCACATATAGAGTAGAAAGCACATCGCAGTTCAGAAAGCAACGGGCAGACAAGGTATTACAGTGCCTGGACAAAGATAGATGTACTGCAGCTTGACATTACTAGGGAAGTAGTTCAGCTCTTCTGGGAGTTGCCTTCCTCCAGTTCTTTCCTCAGCTGAAGCGAGAAATCATCGTTAACGTCATCATCATCCCAATCGTCCTCCCATTGCTGGAGAACTTCATTGCCATCTTCCTTGTCATCCCATTCTGCAAAATACAAGAATGCAGAAACCACGTGTTAGTGCCAGCTTTCACGGTATGTAAAACGGCAAATGTGGTTCACCAATCCAAAATTTCACCCCTAGGACTAAGATTCAGCACATATGCATTACCAAATTACTTGCAGAACATTCTGAAAAAAACAAATATATTGGAAATCAGAGGTAAAAAGGACTGTTATGCAGCAGGAAATGTGCAACCACAAAGAAGCACACACTCGATAGTAGTCAGATCACAACCACAAGACATAAGAGATAACAAATTGAAATGCCAAGCAGAGCATCAAGAAAGTAGCTATCATTACTACCCATACAATACTATTATGCAACATGGTTTGGGCTGTGAATTTGCCATCTTACTAGCCATGTAAAGCGAATGTAGCAATACAGATAGTAACATGTTACTTATCCTAGCAAATGTAGAAGTTCAGCCTTTTTAATAAAAAAAATCTGTGAACCAAACACACAGTTATGCAATATGAAGTGTATAATTCAGTACAAGCAATAAAGGAATAGAAAAAACTATGCCAAAATCATATACCTCGTGATGTAACCCAATATAAGATATTTACCAACTGTAATACAAGTGCACTACATATAACAGTCATGTCACAAAAAAATCATCCAACACATGAAGGACAAGAAGTGGAAACATTTAGTTTCGTTTGTTGCTCACTGAATCAGACATAGCCACAAATCGCAACATAGACCTTTAGTTTCGTTTGGTGGCCACTAAATCAGACATAGGCACCAATCACAACATAGGTTTTGGTAGAAGCAAAGCCAAATCTTGTGACAATGAAGAGGGCAGTTTTCACCTTATATCTTACCCAGTGTTCTAAAAACAGGTCTACCAAGCCGTATACTCAGCCGTATACTCGTACTAGGTCACCTCACCTGTTACTAGTATGCAAAACCGAGTAATCAATAGGTCTACCAGGTATATCCAGGCGAGTATACGGGATACTCGGCGAACAAGCTGTTTAAAAGCTGTTACAGTAGGCTAGCAGTAGCAGTCTAGCACTTCATGAGCTTTAGTTTACCACTTTAGTCATACGACACCATTTGATTTGGTTGCTAATTAGCTATATAGAAGGCAAATTAGTTAAATAAACACTAAGTGATAAGATGCTAACAACAAGCCTTACTTTTGTTAAAAGCTATATAGGTAATTAGGTATGCGTCATGGAGTTTTAGAGTTGTTGTGCTCAAATCATATCCTTAAACCTTTTGTTGTTAGCACTTTACTACAATATAAAATATGAGTTATGAGCTCAACTTTATTGCTAATTTCCACTTGTCAATTTACAATTACATCAATTTTTATGTAGCATTGATCCTTCTTCCTGATTTACAATACATTATTGATTACATAAATGCTCACTTGCTCAGCTTGTGATCCTTCTTACTTTCTCGTTTACAATTTCATGCTAAACTCCATTTTGATGCTACATGAATATACATATATAAATCCATTATTTAAATAGAAAAACTGGTTACAAGGCCGATTACCGTATAATCGCTACAAGGTGAGGTAACCGAGCGAGTACTGGTTACTGAGTTTTAGAACCATGATCTTACCTTGTGATTACAAAGCTAATCTGAACATTGCTATAAAGAAAAAACAGCAACTGTACCCACCACAAGCTAGAAGTCCCTAGTCTCGTTAATTTGTTGAGTACATAACTCCTTTTGCTTCATTCAAGCAAGCAATCTCTGGAAAGTCGTATAGGGTTATTCGATAATCTCCAACCCTCTTCTTCCCAAATAAAAACGCACATGCCATTTAAATATTAGTTGTGGCCTACACATACTTTGTTTAGTTATTTCTGGACCCTAGGAGGCTAAGATACTATGTTTTAGTCATTTCTAGAACCTAGGGGAGACTTTGTCCACCTTTCACGAATCATTCTGTTTTAAATCATTTCATTTCATCTAGAAACAAAAGAACACTTCATTGCAAACTCAGAATTTAAAAAACCAACCTACCAGCATGTACATACAAATGTGCATATCAGCACAAGCATGCACAGGTACAGAAAAAGAGAAAGGGCAAAAAGGCGGAGTAACAGCATAGCATACACCATAATCGTCACTCAAATGTCCATTGATGCATCTTATTGTATTATGTCTTATCCTGTTTTCTATCTAAGTGAATAGCGTGTGTGCAGCTACAATTGCTGAATATTGACATGACAAGGTTTAACTAATTATATCAAAACTTGGCTTCAAACACTCATTATTTACACCAACAACCAACATATCATTTGATGAAATTGCAAGGGAAGGCAAACAGTCTTTGATCAATTGTTCACACTTGTTACATGTACACCTCAGCAGTCAACAACAGGTTTACTCTGTACCCAGCCTTCACCTTCCGGGGATTGTCGTTCTAATGATGCAATTTTTGGCAAACATGCCAAGGAGAGAAAGAAACTGGTACTAAAGATCAACATGCCCAAGGGGGAAAAAAGTAGCCCAACATGTAATTACTTTTTTCCCAACATGTAATTAGAAGACTAAAGTAGATTTCATTTCCATGTTTTTCTTAAGCCCCAACTGCAGCTAAGCATAGATGTACATGCCTGATATTGTTTCTCAAGGAAGCAAGCATGAACATTTTCACAACTGACAAGGAATACACGACCATAAATACACCTAGATTAGAACATTGTATCATGCCAAAATAAAAGAAACACACATATGTACAAATTTTCCCAAAAGGAATCAAATCCACCAGGCCACTCACAGAATAAAACAAACCCAAGGGAAGATGAATTACTCAGGAAGCAGCAGTGAATGTCATTCCAAACTAAAGCAGATGGGAAACTAACAGCCTTTATGTTTGCCCCATGTCCTTGACAACACAAGATAAGTTATACTACCTAAAGTCCTAACCTACCTCACTCTAGGTAAAATTCACACCGGGACCGAACAATGAAGTGTCTACTACTTTCCCCTTATTCCGACGCAAATCTCTCCCATAACCGATCGCAAGGGAGGCATGAGATGACTGATAAATCGCACGGGTTTCGAACCAACCAAACCTAATCACCCAAATAGACAGCCCCACGCAACCAAGCTACTGCGAATCGGCCTCGTCGGCCCAAATATCGCTACAGGATAACGGCGAGGCGATGATAGGGAGTAGCGGGTGCGCATGTACACACCTTGGTCGATCTCGAACTCCTCGAACTCGTCGTCGTCCTCGAGGAGGTCCATCTTGGCCGCCTCCGCCTTCGCGTCCGCTGGCGCCGCCGCCGCCATCAGCGCTGCTGGCCTGCTGCTACACCTGCGACGCGGCCGAGCAGATCAGAGGATCCCGGGGGGGCGGGGTGAGCAATTCGTGCGTGCGGGGGAGGGGAGGGATCGGGCGCTCCACCCACCTGCTTCGCGTGTGGGGAGAGGAAGAAAGAAACCCTAGACTTGGAGGCGGCTGTCCTTGGGTGGACTGTGGTTGCGTCTCGCGGGTGCCGGTGCGTACCAGGCTGATACGGTCGGAGTTCAAACGGAGGCGTCAAAACCGGCGAGCTCGAGTTGTGTCTGAGCCTGAGCCTAGACTTTGGCTCGAACTCGGCTCTTCGCTGGATTTGGACTCGAACTCGACTTGTTGAAACTTGATAACAATTAAAATAATTTATTATACACTATTTTTCAATAACAAGAAAATTTTAAGTTCGAACTCGGCTCCAGTAAACTCGATAACAGTTAAAATAATTCAAATATACATTAATTTTCAACAATAAGAAAAACTCAAGGTCAAGTTCGATTCAAATAAGCTCGGTAAGAATTAATATGTATTACTATTAGCTTGAATCGGGACTCGCGAACTATTCGGGCTCGGCTCGGTGAAGCTCGTGAGCTCGAGATTAAGCTCGAGTTCGACTCGTTTAAAGTTTGAACCAAGCTCGAATCGAGTCTAGAACGAGCCGAACTCGAGTAGCTCGTGAGCTTCGAGCTTTTTTTACGACCCTACTTCGGAGCTGGGACTCTTCCACAGTTCCGTACCGTGTTTGTCATGAATTCCTCCTCTTTTCGAACCGAAGCACCTAAAGCTTGTATATACATACCATGTGTTTGTATATACATACCACGTCTCTTTTCTCTCTTGAGTTTTAAACTTTAGGTATCCTCTCGGGACTCCCAGAACTCCGATATATAATGTTTAGTGCATAACCGCAACAATGGCATTAGGGCAATTTGGATCGACAATCTCTGCTACTGCGTGCGTCCGCTAACTAGGCTAGTACTAAAACGACAGGGAAAGGAATGGGACGCGAGAAGGCTAGGCGATTGGGTTGCTAACTGGGCTACTACTAATGACTAATTCGGCTGCTGCTGCTACTACATATACCCACTTAGGGCTAAATGGGCCAACTCTGTCCTTCAACCCCTGAGCACACAGCCTAGGTCCGCCCTTGGGTACAAGACCACTCCATTCCTTTAACCAAATAAATTCAAAACACCAAATCTGTTTCTCAAATCAAACACATCATTATAGTTTTATACCTTCCTATTAATATTCAGCTTGTATTTTTTTAGAACTGTTCATTATTTTTGTGTTTGAACATAATCTCAATTACTCCCTCCGTTTTAGCATACTTGCACTCTTGATTTTTACCTATCAAACTTGGTAATCTTTGACCAATAATATCTTTTCTAAATATTTAGATTGTTCATATTAAAATGGTATTGTTATGTTTGTTGTAAGAAATACTTTCATAATTCTATACTTTCACGATATGTCATAAATATATTAGTGTAAAACTAAGAGTAAAAGTTTAACTTTGGAGACTGTAAAAAATTAATTATGTCATTTTGAAATGGAGGGAGTACTTGATTTTGTTGAAAACTGGACTTGAACTACGCCGGTATAAAACATTCTTCATTCGTATTACACTCAAAGTATATCTATTTCTAAGGGATGAAAACTAGTTGCGGTTTGAATTATAACATCGGTAGAGGGATAGCACATCCCTTGTTGAGCTATCACTGCATCCCTAGCTCCCTTGTCCTTACCTTTGTTGTCTCTGCGAGAGAGACACATGTTTTAAATTATTCAATCATACACTCACATGAAGTCCCTGGTTGGAATATATGAATCTTATAGGAGCGTCTGAGGACTTGGGTTATTTTCCAATAAGATGTATCCTTATGCTTCAAACAAGCTTCATGTGATGTTATCAAAGGTGTCTATCAAGGATTGTGTCCAAACCATAAGCGTAAGTAAAAAGAAGTACAATATTGTCCAGTACCATCGCAAATATCATGGAGTTATTTCCAGTAAGATGTATCATTACGCTCCAAACAAGCTTCATGTGGTGTTATCAAAGGTCTCTATCAAGGATTGTGTCCAAAACATAAGCGCAAGTAAAAAGAAGTGCAATATTGTTCAGTACCATCGCAAAGATCGTGGAGCTAAAAAATACCTTCTAATGTGTCAATAACAGGTGGTCTCAAGCCCGACATATCATTCTCATAAGCAATAATATTTTTCAACTCCGTAATCTTTGCAATGGTACTAAACAAAATAATTCTAAAAATAAACTGGAGAGAGCCCATATATAGGGGCGTAGCCCCCACCAGCGGGACTTCATTGGGCTCGAGTGAAGAATCTAGATCTGCTATTATGTGTTAATGATAAGTTTTGGTAATTAATGACAATCAGTTCGTGAGACTAATATTTTTCATAAGTTGGTAGAATAGTTTATGTCCCATGATGATGAAGATTTTGGATGGCTTCAAGTGTTGATTGTCATCAAGTGAAACAATAGATATCATGTATTGATGATCAAGTCAAGGTTCGGGATGATAGATGGCGTCATGTGTTGATGGACATTAAGTTAAGATTTAAGATGATGGATGGCGATGTGTTGATGGTCATCAAGTCAAGATTCAGAATGATGGATGGCATCATGTCGGACCTAGAAATAACACTTTTGGATTCTCCGTGTTAATCGCACTAATCTAACTAAAGCTAGTACACATAGTAGTAACATGGATACATATCATGCATAATGGTCAACTTTATTAATAAAGAGAGTATGGACCTTATGGTTAAGTTTTACATTTCCACAACCCATTGGCCAATTATAAAGGTAAATAACAAGAGAAGATAGTAAATAAAGCAGAGAAGCCCTACAAGCCTACCTATAAGCAAAAGATAGAAAGATGTGACCTACTTGTCCTGATTCTCACCGTAGTCAAAGTTGTTCTCATCTGAGCAACAGAATTCAGCAAGGGTGAGTACAAAAATGTACTCTGCAAGTTACACAAAAAAATACATTATTAATGTAAGGGCAACAAGTTAAGACATAATAGGGTTACTTGAGCGTAAAGCAAAATTTGAACAAATACAATAAATAGATGTAAATTGCTAAATTTAATATAATAAGTAAAAGTAATAATTTAAACAAATTAATACTATTAGTGCTGGTCCAACCCAATATTAACCTAACCACGAGTATCCCATCTGGTCCATCTTTTTCTAAAAAGGTTCCAATACTTTCATCTAAACTAGTTTTTTTAAAAAATAAAGTCTAATATGTGAAAAACTTTACTCGGCTTGTTCATGACCGTGGGCATGGCTATCCAGGATAGTATATACACTCTGTAGAGATGGTATAGCTTTACCTACAAGAGATAATCAACTTATAATATCAGCCATAACATGCTTCCTTCAGTGTGCAACTAAGTGATTATCACAAGGCATTTACAATGCAAAGTCATCAATCTAGTTACGCCCTTGCTAAGATTTTACCCCCAATAAAGAATCCATTAAATCTGGACCCTCTCTCATACTGTGTGAGACTTCTCGTGGCCTACGCCACGCTCACATTCAACATATAATGAGACTCAGGTTCTGGTAGTACAGTGCGGCATTGTAGCAGTGGCTTACAGATCAGTCCTTAATTAACTTAGGCAAACTTTCCACATACCTCTTGTGCCATCCAGCACCCACTACCTAATCATTTGCCTAAGTCTAAACTAAGTTTTATATTTTATTTTTAAACATTTCATACACCTTCTTGATTCGCCAGAGTCAACAATATATTTTTAACTAGTTGAATGCCCGTGCGTTGCTACGGATTTTTAAAATTTATCATACTACATGTTTTAAAACTCACAGGTGGTAAAAATTTTTAGAATCTGCATACAAATATGTTCTAAAAGTTTTTAAAACCGTCAAGTAAGTCGAAAGCCATCGATTACACCTCGTGGTCATAAGTCGGAAGACATCAACTACACCTCACAGTCGTAGGTCAGGAATCCTCGAGCACACCTCGTCATCTTAAGTCGGAAGCCGTCGACCATCGCACATGATCATAGGGTGAGAGCGGTCGACCATCGCTGGTGATCATAAGTTGGCAGCAGTCGAAGATCGATCGTGGTCCTAAATTGGGATCCTTCAACAATGGCTCATGATCGTACAACAAAAGCCGACGACCATCGTTCATGGTTGTAAGTCAGAAGTTATTGAGGATACCTCCTGGTCGTAAGTTGGAACATATCAACCAGCGCTCGTAGTCGTAAGTCGGAAGACATCGACCACACCTTGTGGTCATAAGTCAAAGCACATCAACCAGTGTTCATGGTCATAAATTAGAAGCCATCAATCACGCCTCATGGTCGTAAGTTAGAAGCCGTTGACCATCGCACGTGATCAAAGGTCAGGAGCGGTCGACCATCGCTGGTGGTTGTACGTTGGCAGGCTTCCAGTGCGCTTGTGTCTTGTCACCCGATTGCCGGCGGGGGGAGAGCCACGTGGGCGGGCGTAGTAAGAGGAAGCCACCACTGCTATCATCGAGTGTCATTCTCTCTGATCCACCGGCCGCTATCACCGAGCACCATTCTCTCCGATCCACCGACCGCTGTCGTCGAGCATTGTACTGCTGGTTGGAGGGGTGATGGGAGATGGAATTGGTGGCGGTGCCCTAGGGAAAGTTGGGGGACTACGACCAGGCGCTGCCGTGAGGGGAAAGAATTGGTGGCAGTGCTGAGGAGGAGGAGGAGGAGGCACGGCACGAGGGTTCGCGGGAGAAGAAGGCAGCGATTGCGGGAGGTGGAGGTGGGGAGGTGGTGGCAAGCAGGCGGGGGTTTATAGGGTTGAGGAGGGGACACACGACGGGGAATTCTCCCTAGAATTGTGGTGGTGCCGATGGAAAGATATAAGAAATAATGAAAGGCGCGATGCTCTGATGGAAAACATGGTGTGCAAAATTGGCGGGCGAGGGAAGGAAACTGATTCCTGTGCATGTGTGATGGAAAAAGAAAGGGAAGCCCGGCACAGATTCCACGTCGGCACGCAAAAGGAAAGGAGACGGGAGGAAGAGGTAAAGGGAGGGGAAGAAGATGACATGTGGGCCCAGGATGGCAGCAGAAGAGTGATGGTCTAGCAGCACGAGCTCGCGTGGTAGTGAGGGAGTCGTGCACAAGAGCAGAAAGGTCATGGGCTGAGGCCATGCGTGGGGAGAAGCTTGGGCTAGGGCGGAGAAAGAGGGAAAAGGGTCAGAAGGTGAAATGGATTTCGGCTCGAGAGATTTTAGGGTATTTCAAATACATTTTTGATTTAAATAAAGGTTAAAAATTTCAACAAGGCTTAGAAATTAACAAACAAGAGCCAAAAATTCTAGGAAAATTCTCATAAATACTACAAAGTGAAGGAAACTCAAGAAAAATAAAATAAATTCTATTGGGCTGCAATTAGAAATAGGAAGCCTTTTTTTCTAGCTCTAGGCTTGAATAAAAAGAAAAGGAAAAAGAAAAAGAAAATCCATAAAAACTCATGTAAACTCAAATAAATAAAAAGAAAAATTCTGGGATATTACACGTCATGTGTTGATGGTCATCAGATCAAGGTTCGGGATGATGGATAGCATCATGTGTTAATGGTCACCAAGTCAAGATCCTGACATCAAGTGAGTTCATCATGTGTTGATGAGCAAAATAAGGATACGGACCTGGAGAGAAGATGATCACCATGAATTGAAAGCTCTAAGTAGATGCGTAAGCCAAATATATAACTAGCATATGCTAAATATGTGTTTCTAGTCTTTATCGATCCACCCATCCGGACGAAGGAGATGTTTGATTGGGATCATAAGCCAAATATATAACTAGCATTGCTAAATATGTGTTGTCGATTTGGTGTTTGATTGGGACTATAATATATGTTGAGGGTCTTGTCTAGTAGCTTGAGTCTCATCATAACTAAATTTTGCTTACTCTAGATTCCTGTGGTATGATGCTATTGTTCACGAATTTATTTTGTAAATAGTTGAGATTTATGCATATCTAATCCTTACAACATATAACTTAAGTTTGCGAACGTGTTTTGTAAACGGTTTGAGTCCATGTCCTTAAACCTTGTGTCATGATTCTAAAGTATGCGAATGTGTTTTAAAACTTGTTGTAAATCATGTTTAAATCCTTGTGTGCATGGTATTACAATATATGAATGTGTTTCACAAATTTGTTGAAATACATGCATCTCTATCTCCGTTGAAATTGCATAGCGGTATGACCGTCATGTGTTGGCCAATCTAACTGTGGTCTGGTATCACTGCCATGTGTTGATAGTTGAACCACTGGGGATTTCTTTCTCTCAGTCATGCTAGAGCGGTCTGACCAGCTCCATGTAAGTGGTATGACCAGCCCTCTTTGTAGTTGTCTGACCAGTGGAGCAGTTCAACCAGGCTGTGTAGCTGGTACCTTTTTTTAGAGAACATGTTTTTTTGCATCTCTAAGGGTTTAGCCGAGCAGTCGAGCTGGTGTTGTTTGAGTAGCCTGATCGGTCCCTCTGTGGGCGGTCTAATCGGCCTGATCTGTAATGATTAGTTCTCTATCCATTGCAGTGGAGGCCAGTCTGACTGGCCATGTGTTGGCAATTAGACTGGTCCAGGCTGTTTCTGTTGGAATCTTGTCCCAACGTCTAGGTTTTGTTGTGGGGGCTATATATACCCCTTGTGGTCAGTTGAGGGCAAGGTTAATGCATCCTATTCCACTCTCTTGAATCAATATGAGGTTCTCCTCTCAATTATACATATGTTGCACCTTGTGAGCAAGGAGAGGGATCTCTAGTTGCATGTGTTACTTCTAAAGGTGGATTGTGTATTCACTTAGGGGTGTGTGTGTGTGTGTGTTGCACTTGATGAGAGTAAGTAGAGGGCTTGGCTTATTACTTTTGGAGGTTGCCAACTCCTAAACGGTGTGGAGGCATCGTGGTCCGATTATCTTCTCAAGAAGCTTGTGGGAAGGTCTGACATGTTGTAAAGGTTGGAGCTTACCTACCCAGAGAGAAAAAGATCTACCACTAGTGGATTTGAGGTATTTGGCTTAATTCGTGAGCCGGTCCAATTCATTTAGGTTTACCTCAATGTAGACTAAGGGAAATAGGCAAGTCTCTGAACATCACGATAAAAAACGACCATGTGAATTGTGGTTTGCTTCCTTGTATTCATTTACATTCTTACAATTTATATTCCTAGAATTGTATTGATTGCTTGTCAACTTAGGATTTCAAACATTGATATAGACTTAGGTTGTTGGTAAACTTAGTGATACTAGATGATTTAGGTCATCGTGTCGCTCTGTACGAGCAGCAAGCACACCAAGTTCTAGAGGAAAAGATGGGATTTGGACTGTGTTGGTAGGCATGTACAGCGACGACGATAGACAAAAGTGAGGTATGGAGGTCGGGTGTGTCAGCGACAACTGATGGTAGCGAGGTGGAGGCCGGGTGTGTCGATGGCGGCAGTAAACAGATATGAGGTGGACGATAGGTGCATGAGGTGCAGATCGGGTGTGTCGGCGACACCGGATGAATTGGAAATAGTGCTCGACTGCCTGGGACTTGGGAGGGGTTGGGGATGGAGAATGGGTGCGACTATAGCCAATCGGAGATATTGAATTTGAGGGTAATTTGGTCCATACGAAAATATAGGGTGGAATACAAGGGTCATATTTGGTGGAAATGAGTTTTAATCTCTCATGATGGCACTAATTTGTCAAAGCAAGCTCATATTGTAGTGGCATATTTTGTAGAGGGCATTCTAGAGTGGCATTTTTCTAAATCGTGCACTTTACGGTGGCATTTGTCAAATTTTCTGAATCCAAGACAAGGAACCTAGTGTTGAGATTTCAGTAGTTGTCATGTTGCTGACTCATATATCAATCCACAGTATAAGCAAACACATAAACATGAATAAACATAACTGTGTGAGAGGGTGGAGCTCTTTTTATTCATTATCAACTCTCGCTTTATGTCGGACCCCGGAGCAACAACTCTTAGATCCTCTGTATAAATTGCACTAGTCCATATCAGCTAGTGCACATAGTGGTAACAAAGATACATATTAAGCACAATGATAAACTTTATTAATTAAAAGAGTACAGCCTTATGGCCAAAATTTACATTCACAATCCATAGTCTAAATTTAAATAATAGTAGTGGAAGAAAAACACCAAAGCGGAAGAATCCCAAAGCCTGCCCACAGGCAAACGACAGTAAGACGCGGCCTACTCGTTCAGGTCTTCACCGTAGTCAAAGCTGTCCTTCGCTGAGATGAGATAGCAAGGGTGAGTACAAACTTGTACTCACAAGTCACACGAGAGATTGCAATATAATGATAAAGACAACAAAGGAAGGCATATAGGGTTTTTTTAGGCTTTTGAGCATAAAGCAGCATTTAAAGAAATGTGATAAATGATTGGACATTGCTGAATTTAGTACAGTAAATAAAGACGGTAATTTAAGCAAAAATAATATTGTTAGTGCAGTCACCGACCTAGCACCAACCTAACCACGAGCATCCCATCTAGACTATCTTCTCCAAAAGATCTCATACGTATTCCATCTATCCATAAGCCTTTTGATAAACCATTTTGAAAACAAAGTCTAATCCGTGAAAAACTTTACTCAGCATGGCGTAACCGTGGGTACGGCTATCCAGGATAGTTTATACACTCTACAGAGGTTGTACAATTTTACCCACAAGATATGATTAACTCATGATGTGACCACTACACGCTTCCATAGACATGCAACTGAGTAATCATAACAAGGCCTTTACAAAGCAAAACCTTCAACCTGGCTAAGCCAACACTAAGATTTCACCCTAGTAAGGAATCCACCGAGTAAGACTTTACATGGCCTACGCCACGCTCACTTTCAACCCATAACGAGGCTCAGGTTGGGACCTAAAATTAGTCAACCAAGACTATTCTATACCAGTCTTGTGGTAGTACGAAAGGGTTTTATAACACAAGCTCACAGACCGATCCTTAATTGACTTAAGCACTTCCCACACACCTCTTGTGTCTGACGATCAACATTGTGTCACCGAACAACAATGCATGCCAGTAAGCACCCACCACCTAACCATTTGCCTAAGTCTAAACCGGAATTTATATTTTATTTTGAAACATTTCATATATTTTCTTGACTCACCGAAATCAAGAATACATTTTAAATATCATCATTTTATGTGAAAAATGTATCACAAGCCTAGATTTATTTCTAAGCAAGATTAAGCATTTGCTATAAAAGTCCTCTAGCCATACTAGTGTACTAACTAGAGTTTTATTCTAGGGTGACAAGGCATACAGGAATCAATGTCAAAGGAGGTAATAACAAATAGGCATTAACTAAATTTAAAACTAGAAATGAAATACATTGAATAAAAATATGCATGTAGAATAATTTAAAATAATATAATTTTATTTGCAAACTGGGATGAATATGATCAAAATATGTAACTTGCTTTACTCAGTGAATTGATGGTGAATCGACGAAGTAGAACTCTTCCGAATCATCGTAATCTACACGTGAAAATAACTCATTAAACTCAAATAAAATCAAATAAAATTCAAATAAACCTAAAATATTAAAAAGGAGGGAATAAATGAATAGATTAGAATTTTTATGAATTTAGGAATTTGAATGGGTTCAATCGAAGCTAGGATGAAGGAAAACGGGCTTCTAGAAGTTTGAAATTCTAAAGAAATGAATATCATGGATTTTTTGAATTATTTTTCTAAATAAAAAGTGAATTATGATGTTAGCAAGGAATTTTGGAATTTCAGCTAAATGATTTTCCTATAAGAAACGGGAATAAATGGTGTCATGCTGACATCAACCCTGTCTTTGACTTTTGGACCTAAGACTGACAAGTGGGCCGAACTTTTATGGACGGGGTCCATGGCATAGGAGGAAGTCCATGGTGCACCTGGTCCATGCCGACATGGCACGGGAAGTGGGCGTGGCGGTCGGGTGCTGGCATGGTGCCCGCGTGGCATCAGGTGGTTGCCACATCAGCTGCCATGTGGGCCTGTGCGCTGACATGGCATGGCTAACGAGAGGAGACTCTCGGTGCAGTGTCCGGCGACGAGTAGCAAGGGGTGGGAAAGAGAGAGGAAGTGGTGGGGGTTCCATTTACCTTGGGTATGGCGCTCGAGGAAGACCGGAAGGTGGTCGGCGACGAAGGAGAAGTGGCAGTGGTGCACGGCTCTAGTGAAGACGGTGCTCCAGTGGTCTTCGTCGACGGAGAAAGGGTGGACGGGGTTGGGGGGCGACGCAGTGACCCCAAGGATGACGATGGCGAGGTGCAAGGATGCTTGAGGCGGCAGCGATTGCTCACCGGAGAGCGGATGAAGCTCGGAGATAGAAGGGGCATAGTGAGGGGGAGCTACGGCTAGCGGGAGAGGAAGAGAAGGAGATGGAGGGGTGCGTTGGGATAGTGTGGTGCCTAGGGGTGTTTATAGGAGGTGGGGAGGGATGGAGCCGACGCTAATTGTTCGCTGGATGCCATGGGAGCCAGCGGCGATTGTTGCAGGAATGGAGGAAGCGGCGTGGGATTTGGTACGGAAACAGAGGAGGTCGGTGCGGGACTTGCGAGGGAGGAAAGAGAAGATAGAGCGGCCATGCGGGAGAGAAAAGAAGGGACGGGAGGGGCGGCGGAAATGGCGCCGTCGGGTGAGGAGAGAGGGGGAGAGAGGAGGAAGAAGAAGTGCTAACATCCGGGCCCCGGACCTCAATGCGACCCCAGTGATTCACTTCCAAGGCCATGGGTCCACTCTTTCCCGAAGCTGCCACTACCCCCTGACCCAGTGGGTCCTATGGGTCGACCCATAAGCTACATACACTACAAAAATGGTGCTACTTTGCTGTATGCACGCCCCAGACCACCTATGTTCCTTGTGCATTGCTGCATGCTAAGCCAGCAAGCCACAGTGGCAATGGCGATGCACATTATTTTCACCATTCAACAACCTCAAGCCAGTAAATCTTTGCACTGTCACCATTCATCATCTTACTACTCACAAATCATAACATAGGTACATGAAAATTCTGATGATAATGCCTCAGATGACAAATATAAAAACATCATAATTTATACAAGGCAATTGTCTGCAACAATTTAGATCCTCTTCTGAAAACCAGTCATTCTTGGGTTCCTTACTAAGTCCACAACAAAAATGGCTGAACTTTAACATTGAAAATCTAAAGCTTGTTTACATAGAGTAGAACATTAAGCTGCTGCTGCAAATACATGAAACTCCAACCAGCTGCTTCTGAATCAGGTGACTCAAACTTACTGTTGTTGCTGCTACTCCTGGTAGCTAAAACTGCTGCTACAGCTGCTGAACTCATGTCCTGGAGAGAAGAACCAACGAAAATTCAAATTAATGGTGGGCGTGTTCCTATGAGCTGTTATATCCTGAAAACATAGATAAGATTTGTACAAAAGTGAAGATGAGGATAAACTAATGTTTATATGCACGAAAGAAATCAGGTTGATTTAAACTAATTCAATCGGAAAGTTTTTAGTACAATAACATACTTGTACCACCATAACTTTGTACTAATTGGAAGGAAATAAACAATACCTAGTTGACTAAATTCACATAAAACAGTTTAATTCCTGTTTGAATTAGGGAAAAAATCCAGACCCGTATGAACTGGTATAATGTTGTTGCCTGCTAGCTGCAGGAAATTTTTATACGAATAATATATATTTTATTCGCAATTACAGAAATATACCAGCGGAAAATTTTTACACAAATAGGCTCCAGTCGCCCAATGAGGGGGCGACTGGTGCTAATCGTCCAACCGGGAGGCGACACGTGGGGAATATGGCAACGGTTGGGCGAATTATTGCTGTCTCCTAAGCGTTGGGCGGCTGCAATTGCAGTCGCCGAACGCCATGGCGACAGGTGCTAGAAGCCTTAAGGCAGCTGACTTGGCGCCGACACTGCTTACGCTTTGTTTCACTCATTCTGCGCGCAGAGAAGAAAGAGAGAAGAAGAGAAAAGAAGAGGAGAGGAAGGAGGGGAAGAAAAGGAAGGGGAGAAGAGGAGAGGGAGAAAAGGAGAGGGAGAAGGGGGAGAGGAGGAGGAGAGGGAGAAGAGGGAGAGGAGGAGAGGGAGAGGAGGACAGGAAAGGAGGAGGAGAGGAGGAGGTGAGGGATGAAGGAGGAGTGGAAGCTATTCCATCCATTTAGATCCTCAGATCCGGTATTTTTCATTATTTTGCAGTATTATCTTTATGAAATGTTAGTGTTAGTAAAAATTGTAGATGTAGAAATTTTAGTACATTTTTAGTTTTAGTATAGAAAAAGTTTTAGTATACATTTTTTAGTATGAAACATTTTGTAGTATAGAAATGTTAGCACAATTTTTAGTATAGAAAGTTTAGTATGGTGCGATGTTATTTGACATATCGCAAAATTGAAACGTATATGCAGGCCAATATCATCAATGACAGTACCCACTACATTGAGAGTGCATTACGGTGCTGGAACCATTCGTGAAGGTCCGAATGATGTGGATTTGAGCAGCTTTCCGCAAGTCACTCTCATACTTCCGGATGGCGAGAATGCTCGAATCGCAGATGTGCTACATTGGCTAACCCGGAGTTTCTCATTGGACCCCGAGTTGTGCAGCGTCGTTGTGCAAGGACTTTGGAGCCGGTCTCCCACGAACATCAGATGGGAGCTGAAGACATTGGTGCACACTGTTTCGTGGAAGGGCTTTGTGCAAGAGTGTCGGCGCCGTGGATACGAGTGTGTCCTGCTTGTGCAACCATGCTCACTAGAAGCAGCTGCGCAAGCTCATGCATCTGCCCTTGCTTCGGGAGGTGCTAGCAGCTCGGGTGGGCCGCATGTTGGTGAAGATGATCAAGTTGCTCGTGTTGAAGCCGAAGCGGTACATTGAGGAGAGGTACAATGGTCAAGGTGAGCCGATACGGAGGGAACTGGACAAGCCGACGAAGGTGAGCATGTTGAGTACATTGTGCAGCAGATGGACTGTGATGACCAGAGGGCATGGGCTGAAGAGGAAGCTGTACAAGACGATGAGGAGGACAGTTCTGATGAGGATGAAGTTCCTATCCCGCAGGAGTGGAACCGGTTTAACGCTGAGGGTGTTTTCGCGCATGATGAGCATGAATCAGCGTGGGAGTATAATGAGACAGAGGTTCGGTTGCATTCTATGTTTGCTGACAAGGAAACATTGCAGGATGCCATCAAGCTGTGGGCCCTTTTAATGCAATGGACATTTCGTGTCGTTAAATCAAGCCAGGAGCAATACACTGTGAAGTGCAAGCAGGCTGGTTGTCCTTAGAGGGTGCACGCACGGAGACCCAAGTATGAGACTCACTGGATTGTGTCAAAGGTGGAGCCGCACTCTTGCATTCTCAATAGTGTTTTGGACAGGCATCGTAACCTAACGCGACCTTTATAGCCAATTTGATGTATGGAGAAATTGTTGAGAAGAAAGACATGGAGGCCACGCATATCGTGGTAGCTATTGAGAATAAATTCAAGTACAAGATTAGCTACATGAAGGCGTGGCGTGCCAAGCAGAAGGCGTTGGAAAAACTTTTTGGGTCTTTCGGGGCGGCATACGACAATCTTCCTCGTATGCTTCCGGTTTTGCAGGAAAAGAACCGAGAACGTATATCGCCGTGCAAGACAAGCCGTCCATAAGTCCACCAGGATATGCGGTGTTGCAGAGAGCCTTCTTAGCATTTGGTGTTTGCATTGAGGCATTTAGACACATGCTACCAATGATCTCAATTGCGAGACCTTCTTGACAAGCAAATACAAGGGGCAGATCTTGACGGCCATAAGCGTTGATGACAACAACCAAATATTACCGCTGACCATCGCATTTGTGGAAAGTGAAAATTATGACAGCTGGCTGTGGTTTCTAAGACATGTTAAGATTGGAGTTGTCGGCACTCATCCTGGTGTGTGCGTAATCCATGATCACCACGCCGAGATTATAAAGGCGATAAGAAAACTGCAGAAAGACCCCGAGGAGCCCTTTTCTTGGCTGGACATGAGGAACAGGTGGTACATTCGTCACTTAGGGGCTAACTTTTTCAAGCAATTCCCGAAGCAATCTTTGATGAAGCTATTCAAGAGGCTGGCTAGACAGAATTAGCGAAGAAAATTTGATGCTTTGTGGGGGTTGTTAGATGAGCACACCAGGAAGAACGTCGAAGAGAGGAGCAAGGGGCCAGTCATTCCTGGGGCAGCACAACCACAAGCAATGCTTCCCAAGACTCGATGAGCCTAACCCAACTGATCCAAGAAGGAGGAGCTCACAAAACATCAAGTACTTCTGCAGTGGATCAAGGGGGAACCATTGGAGAAGTGGTCGCTGTTGCACGACACGGATTGCGCAAGGTACGGAATAATGACAACTAACCTTGCTGAGGTGTACAATTGGGTTCTCAGGGGTCTCCGTTCTCAGCCCCTTGTCGCCATCGTGGAAGGTATTCTTCACAGCACAATCCGCTACTTCAGGGAGAGGCACGCGAGTGCTGCACTTCATGCGGCCAATTCCGGAGCCCTGTATTCGTAAAAAATTACGACGTACATGGAGAAGAAGGCACAAAGGGTCAATTGCACACAGTGCAGGTTATGGGCAATAGGGAGCATCGTTTTGATGTGATACTCCATGATAGAGCCAGATTTGGGATGGCTCATTCACTTGTTACTCACGAGGTATGCCTTGGAGATCATACAAACGAACCTAGCTGCACATGCAAAAAGCTTAAGTTGTTACACAAGTCATGCTCTCATGTCCTCGCTGCATGCGGGACCGTGGGTATGGATCCTTCGAACTTCATGTCCAAGTACTTCTTTAAGGAGAGGATACTGCAGGCTTGGTGTGGGGAGCTCCGGAAGTTCAGGGTGGTGGGAAACTTCGCCACTTGGACATTGCAGCGAGAACCTGAGTGGGAAGGGTCGGCGACGGAGCCGACGTATTAGAAATGACATGAACGAATGACAAGCTGGAACATCTAATGCACGTTGTGGGTGATGCGGTCAAGAGGGGCACACAGCTGGACTATGCAATGCATGTCCTGATCAGTAGTTGTTGGAGACTACAGATAAATTTCATGTACCATTTGTAAAACTTGTATGTTACATCAATTTTCTGTAATGTAGTTGGTGTTGTGCTGGTAGCTTAGTATTGCTCTGTTTACTTACTTACTAGATGTATTTGCTATTCGTTAAAATGCGATTTTTTTTGTGGCTCGTGATAACAACCGCACGGAGATAACAACCAATCCATGACATGCTTAACAACATTGCACATTATTTCGATCAACACTCGTATATACTACGGTACAACCATACACCTCGTTGCCTATATGCCAAATGAGCCTCGTGGCACCCACATGGAGAATTGTTGATAGGGACGCCTCGGATGGGACTGGCTATCATTGTAGTTGCACACACATATGCAACTAGGGTTTGCACAGCAACATGTCGGATCGTACGAGCTTCCTATGTTGACAACCTCCTCGTTACCCCTCTTGCTTGCATCTATTGGCGGAGGTCGTTGTTCTCCTCATTGAGAGTGTCGAGTCACTCCTCCAACTCAAAGATTCAATTCCACAATGTATCCACGTAGTTAACAATGGAAGGTCTTCTTTGGGTGACCCCGCTCCGACTGGCCCCTCGGCATCCGCCATAGTATATACTAGCACGACGGAGAAGGTACTTCTTCGTTCAATTTACATGGTTCGATTCATGGGACCGCACATGTGCTCTTTATATAGAATTAGAGAACTTACTGCAATGGAGTATTGCTGACAAAACGGGGCATCTTTGCTCAGTGAGATGACAAAACAGGGCAGCTTTACTCAGTGAGATGACCAAAGAGGTCAGCTTTGCGCAGTGAGATGACAAAAGAGTGCAGCTTTGCACAGTGACATAATAAAATGGGGCAGCTTTGCCCAGTGAGATGACAAGAGAGGCCAGCTTTGCGCAGTGACATGATAAAACGAGGCAGCTTTACTCAGTGACATGGCAAAAGAGGCCAGCTTTGCGCAGTGACATGACAACACAGGGCAGTTTTGCTCAGTGAGATGGCAACAGAGGCCAGCTTTGCGCAGTGACATGACAAAATAGAGTAGCTTTGCTCAATGAGATGACCAAAGAGGTCAGCTTTGCGCAGTGAGATGACAAAAGAGTGCAGCTTTGCGCAGTGACATGACAACACAGGCAGCTTTGCTCAGAGAGAAGACAACACGGGGCAGCTTTGCTCAGTCATATGGCATGACAACGCAGCCTTTTTGCAGTGATATGGCAGCACGCCCAGCTTTACTCAGTGCTACGACCACGCGGACCAGCTTTACACGTTGGAGTAGAGAGAAAACGGACCTTATAAATTGGTGTGCATTCCATTTCGCTGGCCACACTCCACTCTGCACTTTCAAACCCCACACTACACCGCGCTTCCTTCACCCCACCGGGATGGACAAAAACTAGAAGAAGCAAAGGGCTATTGCGGCCCGAGTAGAACAAGCCCAGCGTACTACGAGGTCAGCTCCCCGCAATGAGCGGCCGCGTAGCAACAACCCCATCCCGAGCGTCCCCACCGAGCGTTCGCCGCAACTCCCACCTGAAGGGGAGACACCCCCCTTTGTTGGTGCGGGGACACGTGCAAGTTCTTCAAGTCTAAGCACCGCATCAGCCTAGGTATGCGTTACTGGGGTTGCGCAAACTACTCCAGTGACTACCCCGACCGCCGTTTTGACACCGCAACCTATCGGCAGTTGGTAACGACCACATGCACCATTTTCCCCTACATTTTCTTCTTCACAGCACGCACTAACAATCTCTCTCCTGCATTTACAGTCTCCGGAGCCCCTATGTGGCTACCGCAAATGGATCGATCTTGAGATCCACCCTGCGGACCAATGGACCCTCGACTTCGAGGAGTGGAATGTCACACGGGACAAGGAGTTGCTGGAGGAGGAGCGCCGCAAGAACGAGCAAGCCCTGCGTATACAACGCGAGACGCAAGCTCATCTCGAAGCGTGCACGCATAGGGAGCGGGAGGCTCGCGAGAGGGAGCGTGAGAGAAAGAGGGAAATGGCGGCTAAGGCAAAAGAGGCTGCGAAGGAGTTCAACTCCGAGCGGGCAAGGAAGGGAAAGTGGCTCCGGTCCACACAGTAGGTTGTACGAGCAGTTGGGTGGGTTAGTCGCATATCATGCTATATGTGTATGCATGTAATAAAAATGTACGCGGCATGTTACTCCCAACTGTATTATGAAGTTTATTTCTATTCACATAAGCTTATTATCCCGTCTGTTCGCATTCAATGATTCAGATAGCAAGTCATTTAACAATATTAACATACCGGTTCTCTCCGTACACTAATTCTCAGTAACATCAAAATATCACTTAGCACTGTATGTATCGATCGTTCTACGGTCAATCGTTCTTAAAAAAATTCCCAAAATTTTTTATGCACCTACAACATACAGTGAATATAAACTTTTATTACAACTACACCAGATTTTTTTCAGTTTCAAACTACAAAATTGACAAAACTCTAAAAAATCACGAAGAACTGAGTGCAGTCGTCCCCCAATGGCGATCCTGCGCAAGTCGCCCCAATTGGGTGGCGCCTACAAGTCGCCCAATAGGGAGGCGACTGGTTGCGGTCGCTCAAGAGTAGAGCGACAGAAATTCTGTCGGGCTCTGGTTGGGCGATTAGCTCTAGTCGCCCAATGGGGCGATTGAACCCTATTTTTGTAAAAAAATCCGCGAATATATTTCTGTAATTTTGAATAAAATATAGATTATTCATACAAAAAATTCCTAGCTGCAGTAGACAACTAAAGTACTAACAGTCCGCCCATTCCGTGAATATCCATCCTTTTCAAGACATTATACTGCATTTTTTTTCGTAATTTCACAGTGCTAGTCCTGGAAAATCACCCCCTCCCGAGTCAGTGATAGTTGTATTGTTTATCAAGACATAAATAAACTATGAATGTCTAAATTCGTCACGGCAACCCTGTTTTAGAACCGTAGAAGTCAGACTCTTGTTAACCATTACCATTAGTCAGGTCTGGAGAAAAGGCATGAAAAGAACTCTCTCTGAAAGAACAACACAATGAGAAAAGTACCACGTATTATGTATAGCGGTATAGGTGATCTAGGACATTTTTCCACTATATTTTGATCTGAGAATTCCCATCACCATATCGGGGCATATCCCAACTATTATGAAACTAGACTATCCTTACTAGCTTGTACATAAGAGAATATTCGGAACATTTTACCTGTAGCTAGGAACACTGCGATATATCCATGCTAGGAACACACTCGATCTAAAAAAAAATCTCCTATGGGAGATCAAAGATCCAAAATCAAAACGTTTACTAAACAAATTGATAGCCAAGCATAGAATCGTTCCCCTTCAACAATTATTGAGCATGAGCACCTTGAGACCGATGGCGAGGACAACCTGGAGGCAGGAGTGAAGCTTGTGCTAGGGTTTGACGAGGTTGGCCTGCTAAGTAGACATCGCCGTACTCGGTGGTGGAATTCAGGGTAAGAGGAGGCGGAGGAGAAGATGTTGCCGGCGCTCAACGGCTATAGCGGAATACGCTAGTGGGAGGATCGGACTAGAGAGTGGAGAGGCAAGGATTCGGGTTGACCATAGAGAATGGAGTCTTGGCCCCTCTTAGATCCTATTCATTTTTGAACTGGTTCAATACCTTTCGGTGCCAAAATTTAGGATCGGACCCTATTGGCGAACGGGAACACTTGCACTGCATCCCTAAGAGAAGGCTAATAATACAGTTTTCAGCTGGCTGTATGGACACTTACAACCCACTTATCAGCCCATTCATATAGTAGTTTACAGCCAGCTGAAGGCTGTATGACCCACCCCTTTCTCTCACAAAGTTTCTTGGTTGTTGTGCTTCAGCTGGCTGTAAACTTACAGCCCACCTCTCTTCTCTCTCCTCCTCTCTCTCCTCCACCTCAGCCTACAGTCTACTAACAGCCTCTTATTATACTAGTAGTGTGCCCGTGCTAACGCTACGGTAAAATACAAAACAAGATAAAATTTGTTGATCTGCAATATATAATATTTGACGACGACGAGCGTGTTGTAAAGGCCTTACGACCTCCCAGGACTTTTTTACGACCGGTTAGAGTTGTTTACGATCGTTCCAATCAATTACGATGGTTCGAGCCATACATTTGCGCACGACCACTCAGGTAGCCGTTCGACCACTTTGCTTTGTCGCTACGCTCGAAATACCGTGATCGCAAACTCCTACGATCACTCAGTAATGCTGGCGATCACTGTTCACCGTAGTCGAACACCCTTTCGACCACGTTCACTTCCCTCAACGTGGTCGAAGTCGCTTCCGACCATGCACTGGTCTTCTCGGCGTAGTTGCAACTCCTTACGACCACCTTCACCGTGGTTGTAGCGTTTCAACGTGGTCGTAGCCTCCTTACGACCACGTTCAAACTTTGTCGCAGTCATGCGACTTCAGATTTCCTTCGACTTCTCTCGGATGTGGTCGTATCGCTTCTCGATCTCACCGTCTTCCAATTTCGTCGTAGTCAAACGCCTTTCGACCTTGTCTACAATAGATTTGCCGTGGTCGTAAATCTACTGTAGCTTTGCCGTGGTCGTAGGACCTCCCGACCACGTTTGCCGTGGTCGTAAGTCGACTTCGCCCACGCCTACGAGATTGTACAGAATGCACAGGGATTGCTTTTCACTTCTTCTTTTCTCATAATTGCTTGGTACTTTTAGCACACCTTGGTTACAAGACTCCACCACTTTTTACCCGGTTTCTACAACTCCTACTCGGTTTGACTACAAGTTACAACTCCGACTCGACTACGTTTCGATACGACTTGCTACTTAACTTGTTGAGAAAAATAAAGGATAATCTTCGGAATTGTCCACCGTCAATTGATTTAGGTTTGAAAGAGGATTTGTTGTACTACTTGCTATTAACTGTTGAGAAAAATAAAGGAATGGTATGCGACTTGATTGCCATGAGATGAGACGACCTAGTTGGGATCGGGGTTTTAATGATGAAATTTTGTCTCTTTCGATGTCCAGTGAAACATATTTTATTCGACTAAAATTTAATTGAATTTAGCCTATTTAAAATTTATTTAAATTTTGATTAAATTTTATAAAAATTGATTTTCTTCGTCCAATTTCAAACTAATTTTGTTCATTCGATCCTTTTGCTCAGAGTGAAATTTGTTTGCAAGCGAAAGATTAAACACCTGGTTGGGATCCCACACACGCAAGCTAGGGTCATATAGACACACAAAACTAACAAAAGGTCAGTCACTGATTGCGAATGTGCCATGCCAAGAGCGGCGCTATCATGACGCCGAACCCGATGCCGATGCCAGCCAAAACTGGTATTAAATGTGGGGGGGGGGACAAAATATTTCTTCCGAAACAATGTTCTAAGAAATGGTGCAATGGCAAAGGACGTGAACAAACATTAATTTTTACAAACATGCTTGGGCAGTTAAGAACAATATAAGAACCTGCCCTCCGAACAAGAATTTCAGCCATACGACCATAATCTACGTTCTTTTCAGTTAAGATAAGACAAATAAGAATTCAAAGAGGTAAAAATTAAGTGAAAACAATATTTGCTTATTTAGATAAAGACAAAAACATAAATAGAGGAATGTTCATCAGGCAAAATATATAATGTGTTTACACTGTTAACAGACTGATACAGATGTACAAGCAATTTTATGGGGGATAGCCTTACTCAGCATATTAAATAAACCTGCAGGGGGCAGCAAACACAAGGTTGTTGAACTGTCAATACAAGTAATACACTGAGGGAAAAGAGAGGCATTACCATCGAGAAAATCAGGAAGGAAGCCAAGCATGTCAATATCAGGTACACTGTCTAACACTGTTATCCACCCCACCAAAAATTGTCTTACATAGGGATTCAACAAATTTATGCGCTCTCTCAAGAGCGGTATAAATTCTTCTATGCTAAAGAGCAACATTAAGATAAAAGCGGCAATCAGAAGTCAACACTAAGATTAAGATAAAGAAAACACTGATATCAAAAAAAGCAAAAGATATACAGCATACCTGAACTGGTCACTCTCAATTACAATATCCTGGTTGATAAATAATTTATTTTATCAGTGGTAATTAAGAAGAAAATAAGACACATGTTATAGGATGCACAGTACAGTCCAGACGACCATACCTTGACAAGCCGGTCAAGAAGATGAGCTGCGCTCTGCACATTAGCATCGGCGTCTGCACATTACCAATATCAATCTCTACTGTACCAATGGATTTCTAACGCTTGACCCCACAGAATTACTACAATTTTCGAACCAACTCAGCTAGGTCGTCCTGCTTATTTGATTGGTAAGCTGATTTTAATAACATGAGAAACTCAGTCCAACTCTTTGTTTATCAAGCCAATTTATTAAGGCCACAGACATTATTTAAAAGCCTGTTCTCTCGTCAACTGTTTTTATCTTTCAATCAAGTTATCTACACATATGGCATCCTAAAACAAATATTGAAAAAAAATCCACTGTTACGCATACATGCACATTTAGCAGCTCCAGTAGGGGAAAACAACATATAAATGACAGGCATTCCACATGTGTATATGTACATAGGCAGCTCCACAATGTAGTGTGCATGTTCCACACCAGCTCTGTGGCTCTACAGTCTACATGAGCATGCTAATGGCTCCTTAAGAATTGCTCAGATGCTCACAGTGAGGGATAGAGCTAGAAAATTTTGATGCAGGTGGCCATATAGTAAGAGCTGAACATCAAGCGGCGCCAAAATATAATTCTTTGCACAACTTGTGGTGTTTTTTCTTTAAATAACAGTTCGCCATTGTTTTATTCAAAAGAGGCGAGACAATAGAGCTAGGAAGGATTCCAGTAAATCTTGGTGGTACAGATCCTGTGTTTCCCATCATAATCATTGTCTTCATTGGCATCATTATCATCATCACCATTGACTGTTGGGCAGAAAGATGAACTCATTTCGTTTTAGACTTTTAGTCACCTTTACAGTACGGAAAATATTTCGGCTTGATAGTTCCGTTGCTCCTTCATTACCTTATTGAGCACTTAATAGTTCCATTGCTCCTTCATCACCTTATTGAGCACATTTATGGAACTTTATGTATGTTCCATTGCATCATTTATTGGTTGTGACAGTGAGGAATTACATCATTATGCATTTTAAGTATAGCAACAAGTCACACTTGACATGATACCATGTTATATGTAAAAACTTCAGAGTACCTTGTGTTCTATAAATAGGCAATCTGCATATGGTGCCATATAAGCGTTTGTACCACAAGCTAAGCAAGCTCATAGTGTCGGGTATAATACTACATTTGCAGTGAATAACAAAACAATGGGACATCTAAAATACACACAAATACACACACAATAAAGCTTCCTAAACTAAAATGGAAAGGAAAAATAGTAGCATCTCATGAACCATAATGACATTTGCATGGTGATTGAAAATTTTAATGCTTTGCAGCATACTGTAATTGTGTGTCATGTTTGGAAAGGAAAACAGTAAAATTATCATTTCATCCTGGTCGAATTTTCAGCTCTTAAACATTACTGAGTAGTACTACAAGCATGGTTTCAAAAAACACCAACATGATAAAATACTTCTTTAGCCCTTGCAACAGATATGTCCATAAATCAAAACATAACTGTACGTTGTTAATATCAGATATTACTGGATCTCAAGAAAAATACAAAATGCTACCCAACAAATACGTTTAAACATGTTACTATGTTAGGATCGCATCCTCCACGCTTCTTCTAGTACCACCTTCATGAATCTGCTGTCATGACACAACTCTTGTTCCTGTGAGATGACTCGTGTAATTTGCTTCCTTTCCCCTAGGGAGTAGGGTCAATATGCTACATCTCCATCTGGAATGATCTATTCCTACATCTACCAAATAAACACTTGCACAAATCACAAAAAGAATTTCTGATCTGGTGGCAATATTCAAATTTGTAGATACAGCCAATCTTGTGGTCCTGCATTGCGCTGATCTCCTTAAATTCTATAGCGCTCAATCATACTTGTAAAACCAATATAAATTCATCACTTCTCACAAAAGCTCACAAATGGTTTAAACCTGAAGACCTCTCAGTACACATGTACCAAGAGAGCTTCGACATGCAATCTCTCAACAGTCAAAACACTCAAATATCTATTTTTTTTCGAGTGGATACAACATTTTGTAGTTTTACATTTTGTCACCACATTTGTTCAGCTCACAAGGATAAATTACAACAAGAAGTATTCTTACGGGCATAAAACCTAACAACAGAACAACAAATCAAATGCGGATGCTTGGAGAGCAGGTGGCGAAAGCGAGACGCACGAGAGCGGGTCATGCGGCCCGGCGCCGCCGCAGTGGAAGGCGAGGATAGCGTGCACGCGGGCCGTGGCGCCGCGCCATGGCGGCGAGCTCGAGGTAGCCGGCCCGGTCGTACTCCCTGGCCCTTCGCGCTCCACGACCCCCCACCACAGCTCCACCGCCACCCCGCCGACCTCCCAACGACATCGAGCCATTTTTCTGCAAGATGCTACATGTAATTAGATTACACTGCAGCATACTATTCCAAAATAAAGTAAACAAGGTGAAGGGCTTGAGGTGTAGAACAAGAAACAAGCATATGGTACACTTCAAGCTGAGCATACAAGAGTGACATGCTAATACGGAAGGTCGAAGATGCAAATCCAAAACAACCATTTTTTTTTCAAATCCAAGATTCAATATGCAACAGCTGTAGTGCTGATTTTTTTTTTCACAATTGAGACGGTTTATGATGAATGTACCAACAAAATATACTTATTCATCTTATGTCAAAGTTCAGCCCACAAGTCAAAAAATGAAAGACGGTAACTTGAGAAAATCTATAAAAATACAACATCTCATACAAGATTAATGAATAGGCAATCAAACAAGCAAACATCATCAATTTGTCAAGAATTACCAAACTTACGTGAAGAAAAATTCTTGTGATAAATAGTTGATGCAGCGCCAACTGTGTCACGGATGTGAATTTTGTGTCACTCAAATGAACAGAAAAAGGTGGTCTTACTATTTGCTAAAAGTTGTAGCATCACATAAAGTTAGGACCATGACAAGTAACATTACTACAGACACATTGCTAGGAAATCCTACCCAACAGTCCTACCCAAGAGGGCCAACAAAAATTAGAAATTTCAGTACATTCATACAACCACAAAAAGGAGGTACAGTAAAGAAACTCCTAGCAAGATTGGTTTCTCTGTTTGCGTAAAAAAAAGTACATAGAGCCAAAAAAAGGTGCCCCAAACTAATGTGTGCAAACTGCAAAACCCACCATTGTTTCATTGAGGTATATTTAACTTCCAATAATTCTAAGGAAACAAGATTGAGCTAACTCTTGCTGACTTGGGACTTAAAATTGGCCAAGTCGAATGTCTCAGTATTTCAACATCTAATTCCAAAATCTTGAGTTAATGAATATTGCTGAACATAACAATAGATCAACATATTGTAAAGCGAGTATTCATATCATTGCGGTTTAGAGATAAGCCTAATAACTAAAAGATAAAAGAGATGTTAGATGGTGATAAGAAAAAATATACGGTTGTGATACAACGAGACCGACCATAAGCCCATAACAACTCAAGTTCATGCACATTCAAAGCAACATTTTGCATCTTGTGGAGCTAATTGGGCACCAAAATTAAATCGTGTGGTGGCAAAGTTCTACATCAAAATACGCTACATTTGGCAAAATGGGGTAACCAGAGGAGCATCCATACACATCACGTAGATTACATCCCCAAAACAAAGTAATTAGTACTGATTGGTGACCTTGAGCTTGTACGATCGTCTCTCGACCAACAAGACATTCCTAATCCCATAACAACCCACCAAACATCTGAGTCAAGTACCCCTTCCGGCTCCAAATTCAACAACCGCTGGAGCATTAGCCGCCATCATCTCCTCCTCTCGCCTTCGTGTGCCTCCTCCGCAAACAAACCAAATGTCTCCATGTTCCCAATGATGGAAGCTTGCTGTGCAACGTGTTTCTCCTGGTCGGGGGCAAACCTAGCAGAGAGGAGAGGAGAGGAGAAGGTGTAGGACGGTACCTTGCGACAGTAAGATCTCGCGCGAAGGGTCGCAATCACACCAGTAGGCGGGAGGCTCGCGTTGTCGCCGCTCGAGCGTGCACGGCGTGGGGAGCGGTCGCGGTTCGATCGGCGCCTCCGCCGTCGTCGCCGAGGTCGTCCTCGAGGTCGTCGTAGAGGCTGCGGCTCGCGAGGGGTCGCGGTGTCGGCGCGGGGTGGGAGGAGGAGGCGGCGGCGCGGGGTGGGGAGGAGGAGGCGGCGGCGGAGCGGAGGGTGGGGAGGAGGTGGCGGCGGCGCGGAGGGGGTGGGGAGGAGGAGGAGGCGGCGGCGGAGGAGGAGGAGGCGGTGGCGGATCGATCTCCTCTCCCGGGCGGCCACCTCTTCTGGCCGCCGGCGCCGCATCGCGCGCGGCCGTCGTTGCCCACGCCCGCTGCGCTCATGGCTGCCCGACCGCATCCGTGCCATCTTGTTGGGCTGCTCGAGGCGGAGGGAGGATGGGGAGGCGGAGGAGGAGGCGCGGGAAGGAGGGGGAGGCGAGGAGGAGGCGCGGGGAGGCGCGGGGAGGCGGAGGCGGAGGAAGCGTGGGGAGGAGGGGAGGCGGGGAGGCGGAGGGAGCGGAGGAAGCGTGCGCGAAATCCAAGAGAAGGGTGGGGAGGCGGTTCGGGAGGAGGGAGGGAGGGGAGGGGTACTGCAGATACATTGAAGGATGACCATCGGATATGGTTGAGTAAGGAGAGAGAATGAAGGAGAGTTAACAGTGCGCACGTTTTAAGATGGTGTATTTCTGGGTGCATATTGTGGTGTGGACGTAGTTAAGGTTATGACTGTGGAGCAGGTAATTGTTGGGTGAATGTAGGATAATTTTAACTGGTGGATTATTAGTTTAGATTAGATAGACTAATATAGTGTCCGTGCTAACGCCACGGCGGTATTTTAAAGATGCACACGAAATCAACCAAACGAATTTTTGAATGGCCATACATGTTTTGTTCCCTGCTTTCAAAGCCAATTTTGGAAGGGTTGTTGCATGGTTAATGTCATCGAGTAGTATCCAAATGAGCTTGCCACAAGCATGGAATCCAAACCCATTATCCTCGCTACAATAGTGGGGCCCCTCCTCACATGAGCTTCGTCATCAATTACTGAAGAATGAGAAACTATGCTCACTGCTTTCCTTCAAACTGGGCGCATCTTCTAGGATCTGCCAATATGCATAGCTTAACTCATCAAAAGGATGATAAGCAAGAAACAAAATTACAAATAAAAAGATTACACACACAAACACGCACTGAATTTGACTGTGTGCTTGGTGTGCCGCCATCAGCTTCCTTAGATGTGATTTTAGAGTGAAGGAAATCATTGGATCAACGGGCTTGTTCCTTGAAATTTTTATGTTTTTTATTTCGCCGGGCCAAAAACTTTATGTTTTCCTCTATCAAAAAACAGAAGAAGGTGCTATTAATAATGATAGGCATGCTAGCAACAAGCAGTAAGTGCCAATACCCCGCATAAAGTCCCCTCAACCAATATCTCTCCAGATAGAACAACCATCATAGAACCTTCCATTATAGAACCCATACATCTGAGTCCTAGATAGAACAACCAGCATGGAACCTTCCATTATAGTACCCATACATCGAGTCCCAAGAGTTTGAAAAATATTTCCTTTTGTAGCAGTTGATGTCCAAGATTTTCAGTGCCTTCGACTTGCATTCGTTGTTTCATGACTTCACAAGGCACTAAGATAAAAGATCCATGTATCTCCTAGAATGAACAATAAAAAAATATATGTGGTATCAAGAAAGCAAAGATAAGATCGAGATGCTATGTATTCTAATGAAGAAGGCGAAATAGGTGTTTGTGAACTATATATGCCTATACCTACACAATTATTTCAATCTTTGGATATGCCTTGATAATGATAATGTGCTCGTGAGAAACACCATGGGTTTTTATAAATATGGTTTTTATTCTAATGCCAAATCAAACAAGCTTACCCTTGCAACAAATGAAATTTAAATAATAGACAATATGCTATACTTTCAAACACATCAGTTTTATCTGCATGCCCCAAGCTACAAAACTATAGAGCAATAGTAGAGTATTTGGTCCCATTTTCAAATGGTATCAGCGGGCAAAATGCCATAAAGGCATATCCCAAATCCGCCTTGTGCACAATATCAAATGAGAGCTTATTTCATGAAAGATCTAACAAAGCATAAAAGAAGGAAGCTAATAGCCTTTTGTAAATGGTCTTGTTGGGTGAAAAATCATCCAACTTCTAGAATTAACTAATCTGCTTCAGAATCCCCCCTTTTTTGCTTATCTAATAGTATAGGTTATGAGTGAAAAAATAACCATGAATTGACAATCGTAATAAAAATTATCTTAGTTTTCCAAGAAGAAGAAGACACATAGTCAATTAGGGGTGCATCAGATCATTAAAACCACAAATATGAAACATGTTAATGAGGAGCGGCATTTACACGAGCACTATAATTTCCTAAGAGATTAGCACGATGTCATCAACAAGGATTATGTTAACTAAAATGTAAATAAACCAATATCGCTTATTATCATCTGAAAAATATTGAAAGACGAAAGCAAGGCAAACTACAAGAAGTGTGTATACTACATGTAAATGACACCACAGAATGTTCTATCAATAGCTAGCACATCATATACGATCTTAATAACTGGAACATCCAAGATGTAAAAGTATCAACACACCTTTGCGCTTGGCAGAGTGGCGGTTCAACAATTCTCCGAAAGTTATCCCGAAGGTCTAGGAAGCTCTCCTCACCATCACACAGCACCGTCTCGCCTCTCTGAAACTCCTTCATCATCCTGCTGGCAATCCCTTCGTAATATGGCCTTCCATTCATCCAAAATGAAATAAAGGCCATAAAAGCGACAATCAATACCCCAAAATGATCTCAAGTAGCACCAGAAAACTCTATCATAATAAAATTTAATTTAATTGCTTAGATCCTAATCTCGGATGCCCAAGAATTAACTTATTATTGCAGCCTATGGTGGTACACTTTTAATCTTTGCATATAGTGAAAGGAAGCGGTATAACACTACAACAAAATATTACAAAAACATATCCTGTAGTGAAGATCAAGACTAACAAAGTTGATACAAGGTTGCATTTCATTAAATAGATACACATGTTTAGGCTGTGGATCAGAACATTGTTCAATGTGGGAAAGCTAAGTTTGTGATTATGGCAACAATCTTTAAACTCGATAAAATCAAGGGAGTCTAAATGACAAGCAAGACCCATACTTCACCATTAGATTAGTGACGAGGCGATGAAGCGAACAGAAAAAATCAATAAGCCATACATAAATACTTGCATACAACATCACACCTAGTCACATTGATACACTTACCAAATCCCCTGCTATCTTTTCCTTACCAGTACAAAATTTAATACCACAGGTTAACCAATGGTTCCTACCAAACAGCATTTTATTTGGCGCGATCAACACCAAAATTTTCACGAGAATGAGACCCAAGATCCGAACTTCATAAACAAAATGAACACTTGGAAACACAACCACGCGCATCACCGCATTTGGATCCATACCAGGTTCAGATGATATACCACACAATGGAGTTTTATGCAATACAAGTGGATCTGATGAGGCTCTTGAGATGTTTATGCAGTAGACTGAAGCAAACCTAAGCACACATGCGAGTTTGTACAGAATGTACAGCGAGAACATAGAACATGTGCAATGAGAAAACACAGAGCATGCACACCGGACAACACAATATGTAAGTGCACAAATTATACTGCAAAAGATACACATGCCAAAACTCACCAAAAAGGGCAATGGTTCTTTTTGCCAATGCATGTTCCAAGCCAAACACAGTGATGATCAAACTGAAGGACACACTTATCACAATCATCGCGATTGTTCGTGCGAGGTGGTGCAAAAGCATATTGTAGCAAAAATTGAAATTAGACAATTAGTTGCAGCTTTACATGGAAAAATTTGATGGTAGGACAGTTATTTCGTGCTCATTTTTGAGATGTTAGTGTCGCAAAAAGATGACAAATTATCAAATTCTGGGATTACAGTATGCTCAGGCCAGACCCCGCCAGAGGACTCATAAATCAAAATTAATTAAACTGGAGGCATTCCAGAAGAACCATATTTTTGAAACCAAGTAACTTGTAAAGGCACATCCTCATAAATTAAGATGCATCAGTATAACATCTAGGAGGTAACTCTGGCCTCCATTCAAATGCACAAGCTCTTGTCCATCACGAGAAATACATATATTAGTATATTACAACTTAGAATGAACAAAATGGTGGCAACTTTGTTAGTTGAAGGAAAAGATATTGAGAGCAATATATATGTTATTGGGGTAATAGAGAAGGGTAAGACAGTATAAAGAAAGAAACGGGAAAGGGTTTATTCTCTGTAGAACCTATTTAAAAATGATCAAATTGCTAATAGTTTGGCAGAGATGATGTTATAATTAAATAATCGGAAAATGAGTGCATACCAAAAGCGGATGGAAGTGGACGTCGAGATCGGACATGAAACTTGGCTTTTGAGTTTGATTGGTCCCAAAGCAGATCAAAAATTGACTCGTCGGTCTCAATGTATAAGTGCAAAACATTCCCATCAATCACCCACCATCCATAGTCATACAGGTTCTAAACTTTAAACTCTACTATGAACCAAAGATGAAATACACTATTCCCAATTCCCATGTATAGTTTCTAGAGAGCGAGAAAACTTCAGGCTAACAACGATTGCATCTTCCCACATATTTGTTACCATCATAAGGGTGATGGAATCCACCCCAAATATGTAGTTAAAACCAAACAATACGAGCTCTCAGATATTCACAACTACAGTACTACACCAGCATGGTATTGTCGAGCAGATATGGTTTTGCAATAAGTGAAGTACTAAGAATTCGCCCCAGAAAAGGAAGCGTCAGAAGAGGGTCACTGAGCACAATACAAGCCTAAAGGCCCAATTCTTCGTCACTTCCACATACTAAAACACCACACAACAGAAGCTGCCTCCCTATTCAATACATCTGCTAAACTAAGAGCAGCCCGCAAATTCCTAAATTACATAACAATAAATTCCAAAATCGATCATTCTACGCATCAGGAAACATCTAAACAACAATACATAGCCGTTTCGGACAATACGGACAACTAAAAACGTGCTCATCTGCGATGCAGCAAACAGATCGAGATCAAACCGCGTCCCCAACCCTAAATTCCCGAAAATCGACACCCGATTTCTCAAAAATTCCGGACATCCGGGGCGAAGCGGGCCCGAACCAACCCTATCCACACCTCCCAGACCCCAAAACCACCCAATCGGTGGTGGAATATCACCCTACCGAGATCCGCTTCGCTTGGACCGAGATTAGGAGCGACGATCCAACAAAAAGGCGTGTATAGATCACATTATTTCGTGCTCATTTTGAGATGTTAGTGTCGCAAAAAGTTCTACCCTGCACTAAATGTTCTTGTAAGTCATAATGATGCTAGCCATCAGTTTACAACATATGTACAGTGAAAGCAATGTAGGGATCAATGGTATGTATCTCAAGTTGTTAATAGAATGTTTTGGCTAGCACATGCTACACTCCAGTACAACACATCTAAACTCGGGGTGCTACAAATGCCATTAGACATAATCACAGTATATAATCACAGTATCACACTGCTGTAACAACTAACAGCAAGTCACACCAAATTTAGCACAAACTGGAGTTGGGAGGTTGGGGGTAGAAGAGTACCTTTCCCGCATCAAATTTAGCACGAATGGTAGCGTACACGGGGATGGCACTAACCTTGCATCTCCTTGGCGACCTTGGCCTGCATCTCGCGGAGGGCGGCGGCCTCCTCCTCCATCTCCTTGAGCCGACGCTTCATCTCGTCGAGCTCCTGCAGCTGCATACGCCAACAGGGTCAGCACCGGAGTTAGGGTTAGGGTTGGGATTTGGGAAGAGGAGAGAAAGCAGCGGCGGCGGCAGATGCGGAAGGAGATGCGGGGATGGGGAGAAGGAGATGCGGGGTGGGGAGGGAAGGAGGCGGCGGCAGTGGGGAGGAAGGAGGAGGCGCGCGCGTGGGGCGGAAGAGGAGGCGGTCTTTGGATGGGGAGAGGGAGATGCGGGGGGGGAGGATCGAATTCTCCCAAGGCGGCAGCGGCCTTGAGGAGGGCGGAGGCGGCGGCCTACCCAGAGACGAGGAGATGATCCACGGGTCTACCAGAGACGATCGCCGCGGCGGCCGCCGGGAAGGCGGCGGAGGCGCGGCCGGGAGTCTGCAGAGGCGGCGCCGGGGTGGGGTGGCGGCGAGGCGCGCCGTCGAGGCGGGGAGGCTGGGCTCGGGAGGCGCGGCGGAGTCGGTCGGGATGCGGGGAGGCGCGGCCGGGAGGCGGAGGCGGGCCCGGGAAGGCGGCCGGAGTCGGTCGGGGCGGGGAGGCGGTCGATCTGGGAGGCGGGGAGGCGGCGCCTGGGAGGCGGGCGCGGGGAGGCGGAGGAGTGGAGGAGGCGCGGGGAGGCGGAGGAGGCAGCGCAGTCGAGCGGGGCGCGGGGTGGAGGATGTGCATACCCCACGCAAGAAGCGAGGAGAGGGGAGGCGAGGAGGAGGCGCGGGGAGGATGGGGAGGCGGAGGTAGGGAGGCGCGGGGAGGAGGGGAGGCGGAGGGAGGGGCAGCGCAGTCGAGCGGGGCGCGGGGTGGAGAGTGCTGCAGATCCATTGAAGGATGACCGTTGGATATGGTTGAGTAAGGAGAGAGAATGGAGGAGAGTTAATGCAGTGCGCACGTTTTTATGATGGTGTATTTCTAGGTGCATATTGTGGTGTGGACGTATTTAAGGTCATGACTGTGGAGCAGATAATTATTGGGTGGATGTAAAATAATTTGAACTGGTGGTTTATTAGTTTAGATAGATTAGATAGATTAGATTTGCTCTAATAGTGCGTACGAACGAACTAGCCGTTGGAGCCGCCGGCCGCGCCGCACCGAAGTGATGAACTGCATCGGCATGCCAGGGCAGGTTCACCAACGGTCAGTAGACTCGAATCCCACCCACCACCTATCATCGCCTATATCACGCCGCCTCCTCTCCGCATCTCACACCTCAAAAGTCTCAAACCCTCTATCTCTCGCTCCTCTCCTCTTCCCGATCGAAAGAAGCTTCCACTGACTCGATCGCTGCCGCGGCAAGGAGGGATACGAGGATGGCGAGGGGCGAGAACAACGAGGCGCACGGCAGCGGCAACGTCCCGGCGGGCCCGGCGGCGGGGGGAGGGGAAGCCCCCGCGGCGGGGAACGGGAAGCAGGCGCCGGCGCCGGCGCGGGGTGCGGAGGGGCAGTCGGTGGTGCGGCGGCTGCAGTCGGAGCTGATGGCGCTGATGATGGGCGGGGACCCCGGGGTGTCGGCGTTCCCGGAGGGGGACAACATCTTCCACTGGGTCGGCACCATCGCCGGCTCGGCTGCCACCGCCTACGAGGGCACCTCCTACCACCTCACGCTCGCCTTCCCCAGCGACTACCCCTACAAGCCGCCCAAGGTGCGCTTCGACACCCCCTGCTTCCACCCCAACGTCGACACCCACGGCAACATCTGCCTCGACATCCTCCAGGACAAGTGGTCCTCCGCCTACGACGTCCGCACCATCCTGCTCTCCATCCAGAGCCTGCTCGGAGGTACAAGATCTCTCTCTCTCTCTCTCTCTCTCTCTCTCTCTCTCTCTCTCTCTCTCTCTCGTGCGCGCGTATCGGTTCTGTGTCTTGTTGTTTGTGTTCTTGATCTGATCTGATGGAAGAATGAATTCTTGGGACACGTGCGCAGAGCCGAACAACGACTCGCCGCTCAACACGCAGGCGGCGGCGCTCTGGGCGAATCAGGAAGGTAAACTCAAGATTTCGCGTCTCATCAAGAACCGCACCTTTTGAGTATTCCGATTGATTAATCGATCAGTTATTGGTTCTGAATTGTTTGAACCGTTCTCGTTCGTGTGCCTCTGTTCAGAGTTCAGGAAGATGGTGGAGAAGCACTACAAGCCGGCGTCGTAGAGGAAGAAAGGCTCGGTGGAGATGCTGCGGCGGCCTCGCGAGCGATTTGGCTTCGCTGGAGGAATGCGATTTCACTTGAATCAAGATGAGATGAGATGGATTCTTTGGTGTAGGATGTGATGTGGAAACTGCTCGACTTGTAGTTGCTTTGAGTTTTGATTGTTCAGTGATTCGTTTCTCGTTTTCGGATGCTGCTGTTTCTACCTGTCATGTCATAGTGTTTGCCATGAGGAACAAACAATTCAATCTGAAACTTCAAAAATAGTATTCCTTTCATTTCTTCTATTTTAAATGCTTTCGTTTAAATCAAAAGGTATTATACAGCCTGTCAGCTAGAGAATGGGAAAATATTAAGCATTATTCACTGCCTTTATTCCTCTTAACTCGCACATGTAAAAAACAAAAACGCGGTGAAAGTGAAATGATTTCAAGATGACATGGCAAGCTTTGCACCTCTTCAAACTGGTTTATCGTATCATGTGTGACACGATAAAGCGTTTTTACCCTCTCCTGTTACAAGATACTAGAAATCAAATGGGGCAACACTCCATGAGCTGAAAGTTGGTTTATCAGGAAAAGTCTATTCAAAGTGGACAGCAACTGACACCAAAGAACCAATTGCATGCTTAAAACAGAAACTCTGAACGGCAAATACACACAGCTTAACAGCGGTTTCTGCCGACAGTCGGTCAGTTCCAGTCATGTTACATTCTAGAGCTGCCTTGCATAGCACCAGAAAGGGAAGCTTCTTCCAGTTCAGTAGAGAATCTAAGCTAACTCAGACAAAGTGGAATACAAAGACAGTCAAGACCGTCAGCCTTGTCTGATGATGCGCAATAACCGCTGAAAGAATACGGGGCACATGGTCATGCTGAATCTAATGTCTTGTTTCATCCAACCCACGGCTATCCTCTCCAGGGTGCCCAATGAAGAGTGCTGGTAGGACCATTCGCCGCCGTCAGGTTGGTCTACCCATGTCAGAATGTAATTGTAACCTAGAAATAATTTGAAAAACTCAATAAGGATTGTATTCAGTTCCTTTATATATGGTAGGCTTTCCAAGCTCAATATTTTAACAGTATGATAACCAGCTCAAAATTAAACATTCTGAACTGAAGTGGAATCATATGAAAGATACTTCTCTGTTAGCAAAAGGCTCGTGTGAGGATCAACATCTTTGCCACCAGAAAATAAGATGTGAAAACAGAAATAGCAGATGTTGGTGACAGAAAGAGAGGTCACATACAACAGATTACCAAGGAATAATGATGCATGGTTCGACAATCTTAGATATCATTGTTAGCTTGTCATTAAATGACAGGATCGTCACCTAGACACATGAACAAGTATATGAGTACTAAAGGTTTAACCCATAATCATCATGACACAGATGTTTTTACTGTATATATTTATTCTGGCCATTGAAAAATATATCAATATAGCATTGTACCAAGAAGATTCAGATCTTGACAACTACAAGTAGGAAATGTGCTCTGATAATTCCATGCTGTAACATCACTGTTATCATCACCATGACAATAATGCGCATGGTCCTACACCCAATAGAGTTCACTCCAGTATGAAACTATTCGATAAACAAGGCCAGATCAAACGGCATAGCTCCAAGGAAATGCGTACTATTCTTGCTAAAAGACCATATGATGTTAGAATGTGTATTTAGGTGCCACCTTTTGTAGTTTAAAGAACTAATTTTTCAGGTTGAAGATGCAGCACCAGTTCTAAACATGATTACCTTTTGAATTGGACTGGCAACATGCAAATGTTACTTACAAAATCACATAAATGAATGTAAAAGAGCAAGAACAAATGTAAAGCATAATAACCAATACTGTAATATTCTAGTACTGTGCTGTAGCAAAATAATAACATGAGAATTGGTGTTTGCAAGTACCACTAGCTCCATGGGAAACCAAAAGTGAAAACCCTTCCATCTCATTCTTCATTGAAAATCTCATGCCAACTAAAGATTCAGCCAGCAAATGATACACACAAGCACTAGAACTTTTGTCTGTCCCATTCCCTGCAAGCAACAAGCTTATAAATTAAACCAATTTATCGGCATGAGACAAAGTAGTACCTGCAATCCGGCTACAGAACCTGAGATACTTGTACATTATCACTAACCTGAGATGCCCATATGTCTTCTACAGCAATCCAGCTGCAGAACCAGTGCAAGCCTTAAGGAAAGGTTTAACAGACAAAGCACAACGTACTCTCTTTCACTTTCATACTTGTATATTACCAGCAAGTGGTTGGACAGTTACAAACAACTTACCTCTCTAGCTTCATCCTGAAAGATGCTATAAGGAACAATATCATTTTCGTTGGACTGTACTCTGTTCGCCTTGCTTTTCGACTTCGGTGTCTTTTTTGCAGGTGATATTGGAGTTTGATTTTGTACGATCACTTCAGGTATTGTGTCGGGAGGCACTGGAGCTGTATAATTATTTCTTTCATTTTTCTCAGCCAAGAGACACTGAAGCCTCAAATTTTCACTTTCAAGCTCCTTTTCTGCATGAAATAAAAAAATGGAGCAGAAGTAAATAAAATTGCTGCTACATCAACTTGGTTAACACCAAATAAATATAGAAGATGAAATAGAAATTTTGGCAATCTATAAAGTATAAGTGGTTTTACGAGGACTGCTCTGCCTCATAACTTGGGTGGTATTATACTTTGGCATACCTGATTATTAACCAGATCTAAACAAACC
This sequence comes from Dendrocalamus sinicus, assembly GCA_036346575.1. Classification (NCBI taxonomy): domain Eukaryota; kingdom Viridiplantae; phylum Streptophyta; class Magnoliopsida; order Poales; family Poaceae; genus Dendrocalamus; species Dendrocalamus sinicus. Next base: position 12,569,421 of record CM070641.1, on the reverse strand, counting down.
ATGAATTACATTACCACATTAGGGCTTTTGTATGTTTGAAGGATAGTATTAAAGCATTGGCAATGTAACATTGTTGGGCAAAAACTTAATGATCAGCAAAGCGAAACAAAATGTGAGGCATATTTTGGACCACAGGAGAGAGCATGCAGAAAGTAGAGGTAATATTTCAACACCACCAGCCCTCCAAAGGTCACATGACAGAACTAGAGACAACATAATGCTGATTTTGTTGTCAATTTGCCACTTGCATATAATAACCATTTCATTAGAAATCCTAGATATTCAAAAATATAACTAACACAAAATTAAATAAATGATTCAAGTTGACCATATGTCAGACAACACTGTAATAATACAACTTCAATGTACTCTCATGACATAAACGATTGTTAACTCATTTGATGTAAATAAGGTACAGCCAGTGTCACGAAAAAGTAGAAGTTGACAAACATCTTGCTTAGATGTCCTGCTATGTGTTCTCAAAGTACTATGTTTTGACCTGAACTGTTAGAAGCACATATGAGTGTGGCGATTTCATAGAACAATAGCCCAATTAGAACAGATTCCTATTAGTTATTAAGAGATATCAGTTATCACACTATTTGTTCAACTAGTTAATTAACATCATATGATGTGTCCCGTTTCTTGCTAATCTTCCTCACCCTCTACTTTGAGCATAAAGCCATAAATATAGCATATAAAGGGGAATAAACTCAAAAGGATCAACGCTTTTGGTCGCTACTTTCTACAAAAAAAAACTAAAAACCAAAAAAGGACTATGGCAACCAGCCAAGTAAGATTTAGAAAAATTACTCAAATACTGAGGCTGATCAAAGCATAGGAAGGGCATATTTAGTTAACTATTAGAAAAGCTGCAGCCTGGAGCATTACTTACACAATTCATTTCAATTAGTTTGATATGTGAGTTGTCTCTAATGTAGATCATAACCAACACAAGTGTTGATCGCGCGCACACACGCTAGTGCGCCCCCTTAGCACACGCCTAGAAAAACTAAGGCCGGGTATAAATCCACGACCCACAAAGTTCCTACTAAAGAAGCGTGGCACACACGCAATGAAATATTTCGAGCTCCGCCACTGCATGATTCTACAGTTAACTAATAAGTATTTTCAATCAGTCACACATTATCGCTCTCCATTTCCCAAAGACACATCAGTCCCATAGATGCGTGAGTTACCAACAATCTCTGGTGTGTCCAAGCGTTAACAGGTCACTGAAAAAAGGGAGAAGAACTCGAAATTAGACAAGGAATCTTACTCTGCCGAGTCTCGTCAAGCAAAAGTGTCCGGGTCTCCGCAAGCTGCTGCTCCTTCTCGGTCCTGGCATCAAGAAATTAACAACAGAACAGGCAGTGGATCAGGCGTCATTTGCCCCCAAAGAGTAGCGAAACCCAAATCAGCACGCACGCGCGAAACCCTAACACAAGCACAGTCATCTACATAATCTTACAGCTTGGCGAAGAGCTGCTCGTTCTCGTTCTGGAGCTCGCTGACCCAGTCCTTCATGGCTTCATCATCCAAATCACAAAGATTAAGAAAGAAAAATCCGCTCATTTCTCCAAAATCCTAACACCCTCCCATCCAAAGAAGACCACTTGGCTTTACCTTCGTAGAGCTCCTTGATGTCGGCCTCCCGCTTGTGCTCCAGCCCCTCGTCGAGCAGCTTCCGCTTCTGCGTGCAACGAAGCGGCGGCGGAAACAAAATTGAGCCAAAAAGAACGGAGAAATCCGGAGCCACGAGAAGGGTAGAGAAGGGGGAGGGATTAGGCGATGGATAGACGGATGGTACGGGTACCTTGAGGGCGGTGTACTTGTCGTAGAGCTTGGCGTTGAGCTGCTCCATCCGAGCCGGCGAGGGGTCTAGAAGCTTCTAGAGCGGGAGGAGAAGGATCAGCGAGTAGTAGCAGCGGGGGTGGGGGTGGAGCGGGGAGGAGAGAATCTGGGGGAATTTTGAAACCCGCGGGCTCGAGGGCTCGACCAGGCGCACCGGCGAACCGGGCTCGCGCTTCGTGGCTCCCCACGAGCCTATACACCGGGAAATTTAACTATTTACCACTCTTAAAAATGTCATATATTCAAATGTCATTCTCTTCATTGCAATTAATATTTTGTCACTCTCAAATCTACGTGGCGCCTAGTCACCGCCATGTCGGCCCGGCCTCCCGCGCCGCCGCGCCGCGCCTGCGCCTCCGTCCCTTCGCTGCGCCGGGCCTCCCGCGCCACCGCGCGCGCGCCACCGCGCCGCCTCCTCGCGCCGCGCCTCTCGCCGCTACCGCAAGATTTCGCCGAGCGCACGGCGAGCGTGGAGTCGCGGGCGCAAGCGCTGCCCGCGAGGCGCGGATGGCGGCGGCGAGCGGGACGAGGCGCAGCGCGGCAGCGGCGCTGGGAGGCCGGGCGCCGACATGGCAGTGACTAGGCGCCACGTAGGCTCGAGAGTGGCAAAATATTAATTGCAATGAAGAGAGTGGCATTTGAATAGGTGGCATTCTTAAGAGTGGCAAATAGTTAAATTTCCCTACACCAAGGGGTCGTTTGGTTGGGTGGGATATGGGAGGTGGCATAATGAAAAATGTTTAATGGGACGAGCGGCTTCTTTTCAGCTTTTAAACGTTGCTTTTTTATTTTTATATAGTAATTAATTTCTAAACAGAATATTTTTTAAGAGAGATATATAAATTAACTAGCTGAATGCCTATGCGTTGCTACGGATTTTAAAATTTTATCATACTATATATTCTGAAACTAACGGATGCTAAAATTTTTTAGAACATGAATACAAATATGTTCTAAAATTTTTTAAAATCTGTAGCAACGTACGGGCATTCAGCTAGTATATCCTAAAAATTAAATTTAGGAGGGCCTTATTAGCCAGATTTAAAATTTGATCATGATGCTGGTAAACATGTTTGACCAAAGAAGCCATACTAATGCTGGGTAGGGGCCTAGCTTGTCGACAACATAAACAAATTCTAAAACATGTTGTCATCCACAATGTTCACATGACATTAACCAATATGTAACACAATACTCAGGGCCTGTTTGGCTACGACTGCAGGTGCGGCTTATGGCTTTTGGCTGTTTACGGTACATATTACGGAGAGAGAGATACTCACTTGCGATTTTGGCTGGTACAGATGTTGGGCTTTTAACGTGTACATTGTTTAACTTGTAGACCCCGTCTTGAGAAAATACTCCGTTTGAAACATCTGCAACATAAGTTATATTTTACTCCGAGATAATAAACAAATGGGTATGTATAGGCATCACCCGGATGTTTTCTTTCTAACTATCATCCAGTTTTGAGACCGTTGGATTAGAGATCCAACGGCCCTTTTTTTTAGGGGGAGATTTTTTTTGAGGAGGGGGAGATTTTTTTTTTTGGAGGGGGTGGGGGAGAATTTATAGCCGTTGAATCTCTAATTCAATGGTCACAAATCTGGATAATAGTTAGGAAGAAAACATCCGGATGATGTTTATCAACACCCTAAACGGATAAGTTATGTTCTTGGCAAATTGCAGTTTGGTATTATTTTGTCCTCCGAGTTAAAATTGAGGCCCAGTGAACCCAAGCAAACTACAAACAATTTAGCTGCTGAAACTGGCAATACAGGGATAATCATAAGTTACACAAGCCATATTCCATGTAGAACAAAGGAATGAAAATTCATCTTGTGTAATCCACTACTTGGAGCTCCATTCTAGAGGAAAAGGTGTACCAACCAGATTTGCCGGCATCAGTTTCTTCTATGCTGGTAGTAAATATTTGGGTTACTTCTTCTTCATCATCTTCTCCATCTAGTAGATGAAGAATCGAAAACATGTTCGCAAGCTTCTTCATTTCCCAAATTTCCTAATCAACTAATATAATCCAAGCGCTTGTTGCCGCATCAACCAAGCACCCAAGTTTTGATTCAAAATGAGCACACATTAATACAGTCAAAAAAATTGCGAGGAATTGATATTGTCAAATTCATCACAATGCAGGCAAGCAATCCTATCATGCATACAAGGAAAGAGGCTAACAAGATTTTTGAAAACCAAGATATGATTAACCCTTTCCAGCTCATTTCAAGGAAGTGATCATTGTACGCTGTTCATTGTTCTTTTCTCTTTGCACTTGAACCGATACAAGAACTGAACATGGTTGCCTCTACCTATGGCAAGCAGAGGGTGTTTCGTTTCCCACATTCGAGGAGGAGGCAGCGGCAGAGTAGTGGAGCGGGGGAGGACAAGGCGGCGGCAGTGCAGGGTGGGGAGGAGGAGGCGAGGATGGAGCAAAGATGCGAGGGTGGAGCGGAGCGGTTTCTGCGGAGGAGGGGAGGAGGAGGCGAGGGCGGAGCAGAGGAGTGGGGGGAGGAGGAGGAGGCGGAGTGGAGGAGCGGGGGAGGAGGCGGCAAAGTGGAGGAGTGGGGGGAGGAGGAGGCAGCGGCGGCGCGGGGTGGGAGGGAGGGGAGGAGGCGACGGCGCGGGGTGGGGAGTAGGAGGAGGAGGCGGCGGCGCGGAGTAGGGAGGAGGAGGCGAGGCGAAGCGAAGGAGTGGGGAGGAGGGCGGCGGCGGAGTGGGGAGGAGGAGGCGGCGGCGAAGCGGGGGAGGAGGAGGCGGCGGAGCGGAGGGGTGGGGGAGGAGGAGGAGGAGGCGACGCGGGGTGGGGAGGAGGAGGCGAGGGTGGAGCGGCGGAGGAGGGAGGGGAGGAGGCGAGGGCGGAGCGGCGGAGAACGGCAGAGCGGGGGGAGGAGGAGGCGAGGGTGGAGCGGCGGAGGAGGGAGGGGAGGAGGCGAGGGCGGAGCGGCGGAGAACGACAGAGCGGGGGGAGGAGGAGGCGAGGGCGGAGTGGCGGAGAACGACGGAGTGGGCGGAGGAGGAGGTGGGGACACGCAGAGAACGTGGGAGATGGGGAGAAGATTCAACTCTGGTCTTTTGGGGCCACACTGTAGCGATTTCATTTATATCAACCAAAACTACACACGAGTTATTTATGTCTCTGTACTCTTTTACGAACAGTCAAAAGCCATAAGTTGCAGGCATAAGCTGAAGCAAAATAGACAGGCCCCTGTTCGTATTAGCTTTTGCTAATAGTTTTTAGATGTGGCTAATGAATAATAGTGACCAATAGAAACAGCTGATGCATAGTAGTGACTAATGAATAGTCATGCATTATGTAAGAAACACGGTGTAACGAAAGACACTACAACATTCGAACTGCCGTAATAAAATATAAAAACGCAAAGTAGTGACTGATGAATAGTAATAGCTGATAAAAATGGTTTATAGAAGTTAGGGCATTCGTATTGACTTTAATTTCTGGAAACAAAAACCAGAAGTCAGAGCCAATATGATCAGGCCCTTAATCCAATGTTTGGTTTGGAGAATAGAAAAGGAAGTGGGTAAAGACCTCGCTTCAAACGACTTCTACTTCTAACTTCTGGAACACTTCGGTTTGGAGAATAGGAAACAAATTGGGTTTAGGTCTTGCTCCAAACGACTTCTGAAACAAATCGACTTCTTAATTTCATCTTTTTTGACTTTTTGGGGTTTTTTTTGCTTTTTCCTTTATTCTTTTGCATTATCCGTAATGATATAAATTTTATTTTTTAAAATTTAATTACTTAGAAAAACTAACAACCGCTACAGTGTATTTTAAACATAAACCAAAAGTTGTAAGTCACTTTGAACACTACCTTATCCAGGGAGATGGGAAATGGAATTAGAGAGAAGGTGACAAATCTCTGTCCACTGGAGTCTCATCGGGGAGCATCAAGGCCCGGCTATCTGCGCCTATGCAAGACCCCTATCGTCTAGTCATTCATACACCACATATTGAGCCTGTTCTTTTTTTGGGGCTTATGGTTTTTACTAAAATTTTTTAATTTTAGGCTGTTTGCGACAGAGATTACGGAGAGAGATACTCGCTTCGATTTTGGCTGGTACAGATGTTGAGCTTTTAATGTGTACTACAATTAACTTGTAGACGTCATCTTGAGAAAATACTCTGTTTAAAAGTTACGTACTATAGTAAAATCTAAAAGTTGTTTTTAGAAACCGAAAAGAATAAGCCCATTATCAGTAAGAAAAGCACTGCCGGGATCGTTGTTCGCTTGCCAGCCGCTATTCCATCTTCATTGCGGCCCATAGACGCTGCTGGCCATGCTCGCGATGAAGCTCTATATGAATTTAACTATTTCCTATGAAAATCTTACAAAACTCCTGGCCCTTAATAGAAAATCAGAATTTCAAACAAAATTGTACTTTTGTTGTACGTGTTTTGTCACAAATTTTAGAAAACCATAGATTAAATAGGTTTCACTTAACCACAATTATAGGAGAAAAGGCATCGCATAAAACAATACATAGGCCACTTCCTGAATTTGTTTTTAAAAAATTATTTTTTATTCAAAAATGCAGAAATATACCTGTGATTTATGTTTTTGCAAAAGTAGCATCCTATCGCCGAACCGTTGGGCGACTAGAACCCGTCGCCCAACGATCGAGCGACATGAAGGTCGTAGCTTTACCGTTGGGCGACATGAATGTTGTTGCCCAATGGTCGGGTGACTGGATTTTGTTGCCCAACCGACAGGCGACAGCGCTCCTGTCACCCAACTATTGGATGAATAGAGCCTTTTTTATTAAATATTTTAAAGTCAATCCCTCACGAACTCCATAACTTAAAAATAAAGAATCTATCTACAAATCATATATGACACCATCGTTTTAACTGAGCGTAAATACATCTATGGACTGATAATCTTTAACACTTCAGTACATATATCGATCATAAACACCCACACAATATTTCCAGGCCTTGTCCCGGAAGTGATACGTACTGCATCCTGGAAAAATGACTAGTATGTGGGTTGTGTAGTACAACATGAAGCACAAGGATGGACATATGGTAGACAATACCACTAATGAAAGATGCGTAAACATTTCGTATGTACTTCAAGAAATCATTTTTTCATGTTGTTGGATACCTTGCTACACGAAGAATTGAATGTGAAAAGATAACGAGATTCGATGTTACGGATTAAAATAGATTTTATAATAAAGGAATAACACGACACACAGGGTTTGATTACATGCATAAGAAACAACATCATGCACGATGCAACAAACCGAAGTACTCCTACGATACATATGCATCTTTTCGAATGAAAATAAATTGGACCTCGGGGTTAGTTCGGAACGACCCGACCTACTGGGTGGACCGAGGCCATTTTTCCTTCCTTGCGAGCTCGGTGTTGAACTCCTCGGTGGCCTCTTTGGCGTTAGCCACCATTTCTCTCTTTTTCTCACACTCCTCTCACGAGCCTCGTGCTCGCCATGTGTGCACGCGTCGAGATGAGCTTTCATCTCTCGATGTATACGCTCGATTTGCTCGTCGTTGCGGCGCTCCTCCTCCCAGATCTCCCAGGCCCTTTTGACATTCCACTCCTCGAAGTCCAAAGTTCACCGCTCATATGGGTGGATCTCTAGGTCGATCCACTTACGGTAGCCACATGGTGGTTTGGGCTCTACGGGTACACGGGAGAGGTTGTTACTGTGTACTTTGAAAGAGAAGTAGTAGTGGAATAAACTGTAACTGGTCCTTACCGGCTGTCAATAGCTACTCGTGTTCCAACGGCAGTCGGGATAATCAGAGTACTAGTTTGCACAACTCCAATAACGTATGCCCTGGCTGAGCCGCTGCTTGGACTTGAAGAATTTGCATGGGTCTCAGCACCAATAGAGGGGCGACATCTCCCCATCGGGCGAGTGTTGCGGCGACCGCTCGGTTGGAATGTTCGGGATGGGGTTACTACTACGAGGCCATCATCGCGGGGAGGTGCCCTCCTGGCACGCTCCGCTTGTTCGGCTCTTGCTTGTTCGTCGCGGGTCATAATAGACCTCCTCCTATTGTTTCGTCATCTTGTCCCATTGCTTCTTCTGTCTCTTGTCCATCTTGACGTGGTTAAGCAAGTTCTTGTGTAATGTTGGCTTTAGTTTTGTAGTGTTCTCTCCCTGATTTTCTGCACCTCCTTTTATAAGTCAAAGGATTGGCATGGTATGGTTAATTTTATATGAGTAGATTGGGAGGCAGAGTGTAGCCTTGTCTTCAGAAAAGTTGGTGGCAAGGTAGAGTGTTGTCACGTCTTACATTGCATGGAGCTATCACGTCCTGCTTTGCAGAGCCATGTCTTTTCTGTCTGAAAAGCTAAGGAGGTATAGTGTTATCATGTCAATCTAAATGCTGGTGAGTCAGAGTGTAGTCACATCTTACTTTACAGAGTGTTGTCATCTACAGCTTTGCAGAGTCCTTTCTTTTTAGTCTGAAAAGCCAAGCAGGTCAGGGTTGTCAAGTGGATCTGAAATGTTGGCGAGGCAGAGTGTTGTCACGTCTTACTTTGCAGGGAGCTGTTGTATCATGCTTTGCACAGTCCTATCTTTTCGGTATGAAAACCTAAGGAGTTAAAGTGTTGTCATGTCAATCTTAAAATGTAGCGAGCCAAAGTGTTGTCATGGCTTACTTTGCAGAGTGTTGACACGTCTTGCTTTGTAGAGTCCTTTCTTTTTTGTCTGAAAAGCCGAGGAGGTCAGTGTTTTGTACTCGATATGAAAAGTTGGTAAGGCAGAGCGTTGTCATATCTTACATTGCAGGGACCTTTCACGTCCTGCTTTGTAGAGTCCTGTCTTTTCGGTCTAAAGAGCTGAGGCGTTGTGGATGGCTTGTCCTTCACAGCAGTATACATACCCAGGTTTCTGTCTTGCAGCACATTGAGTATATGAGGAAGGTTATCGTACGCTACCTCGAAAGACCCGAATCGTCTTTCCAAAGCCTTCTGTTTCGCATGCCATGCCTTCGCGTAGCTAATCTTGTACTTAAATTTCTTCCCAATAGCCACCATGATGCGCTTGGCCTCCACATCTTTCTTCTTCACTATCTCTCCATACATCAAATTGGCTATGAAGGTGGATGTAACGTTATAATGCCTTAGCAAAACACTACTGAGCATGCAGGAGTGCGGCTCCACCTTCGAGACAATCTAATGAGTCTCATACTTCGATCTATATGTGTGCACTCACCAAGGACAACTGACCTACTTGCACTTTACGATGTACTGCTCTTAGCTAGATTTGATGACCCGAAACGTCCGCTGCATGGACATGACCCACAACTTAATGGCATCCTGCAAGGATGCCTTTATCAGCAAACATTGAGTGCAACCGGACCTCTGTGGCATGGTACTCCCACAATAATTCATGCTCGTCATGCGTAGCTACACCATTAGTGTCAAATCTGTTCCATTCCTAGGGGATGGGAGCTTCGTCATCATCGGAACTGTCCTTTGTTGTCCTCTTGTACAACTTCCTCTTTAGCCCAGACTATTCGGTCATCGCTCTCCATTTGACGCACTATGTACTCATTATGCTCTCCTTCATCAGCTTATCCTGTACACTCAGCATGCGGTGACTGATCTTCCTCTCCTACATCTATCGCATTGGCCTCGTCACGAGCAACATCCTCCGCACCCTTTGTAACACCGGCCTCTAGAGCATTCTTTTCACCAACATGCTAGGCACCCAAGCTGCTCCCACCACCCAGATGATATCCAGGGGAAGGGTCCAGTACAACTTCTTTTGGGTATGCTTGCACAAGCAACACATACTTGTATCCGTAGTGGCGACAGCCTTCCAGAAAGCCCTTCTACACAGCCGTGTGCGTCAGTCTTCTCAACTCCTATCTAATCTGTGTGGGAGACCAGCTCCAAAGCTCTTGTATGACTACGCTGCACACCTCAGGGTCTAAGGAGAAGCTGCGGGTGAGCCAGTGCATCACATATGTGATTCGTGCATTCTCGTCGTCCGGTGTACTAGAGTGGCTTGCAGAAAACTGATCAAGTTAACATTTGTAAGGACCTTCATGAGCAAATCGTGGAAGGTAGTGCGTACGTCATTTGGCTATATCGACCTATACGAGCGAGCAATCATTCTCCGAATGAGCTAAAAATTTCACGTTACACTCCCACTTGTACCGTTGACGTGCCATTGGAATTTGCCGCCAGAGTTCATTCTGTACTGCGCATGAGAAATTATGGAAGGCAGTGTGCACACTGTTTGGCTATATCAACATATATGAGCAAGCAATCATTCTCCGAATGAGTTGAAAATTTTACGTTGGACTCCCACTTACACCACTGATGTGCCATTGCAATTTGCCACTAGAGTTCATTTCGTATTGTGAATGACAAATCGTGGAAGGTGGTGCGTACGCTATTTGGCTATATCAATCCATACGAGTGAGCAGTTGTCCTCTAAATAAGCTGAAAATTTCACATTAGACTCCCAGTTGCACTACTTATGTGCGATTGGAATTCGTTGCTGGAGTTAATTCCGCACTGCTAATGAGTAATCGTGAAAGACAATAGGTATGCCGTTTGGCTAGATCACCCTATACATTTTATAATAGGCATAGAAGAAACAATATTTTTGAATTACTTATTTGAAGGCTACATTTAATAACAATATTATTTTTGTTATAGACTGATTGCTCTAGATATAGGGAAGAAATAGATTTTTGAACCGACAGCTTTTGAATGGTAGTCATCACAGATGACTGAAGTTGTTAGCCCCAACAATACCTTCATAATTGTTTCAACAGCCCAACAAAAAAGGAAGTAGCTAGCCCCATCATGTGGCTTCTGTTGGCTAAATAAACCAGTTATGTGCATTCATTCCAAGAAGCAACTTGTTAGCAAGTAGCTTTTGCCCACTAAGAGCAAGTACAATAGTATAGCCAACTAGTGGCTATAACACTTGTCCATTTTATCTATAGCTTTCAAAAAAATAGTTCATACAATAAGGTAGCTATTACAATAACTATTTGGCCCCATGTGTAAGAGAGTGAAATGCATATTTTTACGTGCTATAGCTAGCTGTAATTTAGTAGCCAGCTTCTTTCTCTCTCTTCCTTTCTCTCTCTGCCATGTAAGATTTGGTTGATATTATATTTGCTATAGCCTGCTGACTAAGCCTTATTGTACCTGCTCTAACAAGTCGGTGGAGGGTGAACATAAACACATGCTAGTGTTTGCGATGAAGGTACTTAAACATTATCATCCTGTATTAGTAATTTTGCTGTAGTATTTTCTTCGTTACAACGGCTGCTTACAAAAGTATGCAAACAAGTTATTACACACATGCAAACATTATTTACATCTTAATTGACTAGCTCATGCCTTCTGAAGATTACTTTCAAACATTGTTTTCGTTCCATGCAACTTCACACCGGATTAGGCCATGGACATTGTATCCTATAATAGCATCATTTTTCATCAGTCTTTGATAAAATTTAAGACATAAAGTGATAGTATATGCATATGTTTGAGTTAGAGGGAAAAACCCTCTAATGAATGTTTGTCCCAAGTATTGTCTTGTCACTGTACATGGATATGGTCCTTGTTTGACATTTTTCTAACTAGACACTTCACTAAAGTCGGTGATCATAAACAGAAATTAGAATTTTCATGTAGATACAAGAACTCTTTCTCAACCACATTTTACATCTAATTTCACTAGCTTTACTACAAGGCAAAAAAAAATCTTATAGTATAGGCTATCCTTCTTATCTAAGTTAATAGTTATGCAGTCTATATAGTTCTCAAGTGAAGTTATGAGACAATCCGCATCATTACCATGGGGTAAAAATGTTAGTCAATGGATTATTATTCATTTTAGCTGATAGAACATTGCTCTAACGAATAATTTTAGAGTGTTGCAGCAGAACAATAATTAAAGACAACATATTACATACATCCATATAGCCACGTAGGGCTAAAGTTCCATACAACCTATTTGTCTAAGTCATTACAGTACCAGGAAAGAAGGTCTAGCTCAGATCTCTAATTATACAACGGAGAAGAGTACAAATGCAATACACTAATCATACAAGTACCCTAGTGGTCGAGTCCAAGCTGCTCCTAAGCCTCTAGTCATTCCAATCCTCGTATAAGATGTAACCCTCATACGGCTCGGCCTCAGTACCATCTCCCTCCTAGTGGGAGTAGGACTCCTTTGTGTAGGTCTCATCCCTACCAAAGGTAGATCCTAGCTGGCTATCCTCTAACAAAGGAAGATAATAGCAAGAGTGAGTACGAAGTACTCAACAAGCTTATACAATAATTATGCATTGTATGCTCCTGTTCTATCTCTCTCGCTACCTCTCATTTTCATGATCATCCTCATTCCCTTACTCATAGAAAATAATGTTTTTAGTTGTGAAAGATTTCAGATTTATTGCTTTGGAAAGCTACTGAGCAATCGTATGAACAGCTAAAATCTCCATTGATTTCCGTAATCTCCTTTCCTGGAGATAGGCATGAATTTATGATTTGCATAGCATTGCACAAGCTTGTATCACTTTACCCATCATCACTCTGATCCTCGTGGCTCATGGATTTTCGCATTTCCTAAGATGTGGTGCCCACATCAGAGTATAGAACTTTTATAACTATCTTAGCATATTATATCTCCATCCAGCTATTCTCAGTCCGCAGTTTGGGGTAGTGTACCATCCTTACCCAGACCCACCCAAAGTGACAGTGTTGGCTGAGGCTATTTCTGACCCTCACCCAACACCCAACCGCGTAATATATCACCTTCGTGTACCCCGCTTCTGGTATCTAACCAGTCTTAGGTTCTTGTGATCCGTACCCCCTACTTCTGGCCTACTTACAGTTCTGAGTTCTTCTGGCTGTGGACCCCCCCAATTTCAGTGCTAATCCGGCTCTTGCGGGTTCCTCCCCTAATTGATACTTACCCATGTGGAGAATATAATAACTTTAATAGAATTACTAATTATGTTCGCTCTTAGACGAAATGTTGGTTGATACGTTACGGTCTGTTCACACGGGTGAAGTTTGTATCTCCTTGTATCATATTCTTATGTAGAGCTCCCAACCTACCTCTCTGTTACCTACCAAGACAACCTCTACCCACCTTCTTAATTAACTTAAGTGGCCAACTACTCCATCAGTTATTTTCTATCTCCTTCCTATTCTCTTTCAGATTCTTTTCATTTTCATGCGAAATGATATTCGATTGATAAGGAAATACTTGTTTTATTGAATATACTCGGTACTATTGTTCAAAGGAATGCTTGCCTGAGTTTAAATGGAAGCTCTAGGTCTCCACGTTACCTTGATACAATTCACTCTGAAACCCCGGTACCTTGCCTACAAATTACATGGGTACTAAGATTTAATCAATGGTGTCGAGAAAACAACATGGTGTATATAATTAAGGGAATTATATTAAAGTGTTTCTGCATAATTTCTGTTGGACCTGATCTCATCACTCCAATCGCTATTTCCCCATAATAAAGACCGCTTTACTCGAACGCTCCGTCTGCTATGGTACTTTTACAAGTACTACTTTTGTCTACTGACTGCTATAGTACTATTACGAATGATCTCTATACTCGAACGCTTTGACTGCCCTTCATACTCAATACTACAGTACTCAGAGCTACAATATTCTTAGCCCAGTACGACTACCTGTTTCGACCACTACTTCGACTACTTCTTCGACCACGGCTTTGACTACTTCTTTGACCACGGCCTCGACTACTTCTTCAACCACTTCAAACACATTCAATGCATTAGTCCAGATTAGTTCCAACACTTTCCACATTCGGCCAACTCCCTTACTCCTTCATTTCTTCTTCCTTTCTTCCTCTCCCCTCCTCACACCTGCTCTGGATCTAGCCCTCGGTGCCACGCTGCCTTGGCCCTTCCCTGATGCATCTCTGCCTCTAGCTCTGCGCCTCCTCCTCGACTCTACTTTGGGCCACTCCTTCATCGTCCTCATCTCTCCTCTTATGGTTTGGTGTCCTACTGTCTGGCTCCTTGCTCCTAGTCACTGGTCTTGACTATTGTCTTGTGGTGGGTGGCAAAATGTGGCTGTGTGGAGTTGGAACTTGGAATTGGGATGGGAAAGAAAAGGAAGAGAGGGGTGGGCTTGCTGGTGTCATGCCTTCTCGAAGTGTTTCATTGTCCCTACTCGAGGCGTTTCTCTATCCCTACTCGAAGTGCTTTTCTGTCCCTACTGCATAGTGTGGGTTGCGGAGATATATTTTGGTTGATTGGGTGGTTCCCAAGATGATATTCTAACTAGAGGGTTTGGTCTCTAATATTAATTTGACCGCTTTAATTATTGATATTAATGCTAATTATGTCGATTAAATTAGTTAGAAAATGCAAAATGTTACAAGTTGATAGGTCAAGATAGGCTGAAAGTGTGACAAAACCCAGTAGCTGACAACAATTGTCACATATACAAAAGCAATACTCATGTTAAACTCCAAATTTGAGTCTTTCTTGTGAGAAGTGTTCTCTCTGTCTGTTATGAGGGTGGCAAGTTTAACTGCTTAATACAGTAGCTAACACAATTACTGCAACTTGAACTTTCGTGTCAGACAAGATGCAGTCTATGCTTATTAAGTTATTAGCCAACATAGCATTGTTGTCAGCCAGCAAAACTATATATATATTCCCCTAATGAAGGGTGCTAAAAGAATATATTAAAGACTTACTATTCTAAATAGTTGGAGGTTCAATGGATATTTCAGATGATAGACTGGGGAAATCAAATATAATCAAAACAAGGGATAGCTATTATTACATGACAAATGTTAGATAATGAACCCTTCCCAAGTGATGCAGAGGTGCCTGTCAAATCAAGAACATCGTTGATTAACTAGAAGGCTAGACCCTGCATGGATACTGAGTTAATAAGTTGCTGCGAGGTGGCTTAGAAGGAAACCAAGTTTCAAAAAAGGACAGGTATTGTACAATGTTTTACAAACCAGGTTTCAACCATATTCATATGCAAGCATTGAGACCTCAGCAATGTGCCCTGCAAGATTGCAAGAATAGCAACAGCTTCGCAACTATTTGATATCAAAGATGTTGTTTTGTAGAAGAGTTGGAATTTTAACCAACTTCCATGCGAGACGCGAAGAAGAAGAGGGTATGGGTGGTGTGCATGCGGACTTCAATCCACAATGTTGAAGAGTTGGAATTTTAACCCTTGTCTTCGCTAGAGTATCGAGGAGCATTACTAGCTAAGCTACAACTAGTTTGTAGTCAGAGTACACTGAAGCACACACTGAAACACAATATTTCTAAAAAGCTTTTCTTTCTCTCTATAACCATGGCTATAGAAACTAGGTAGAAGGTACAATATTTGTCTGGTCTGTGTTTGTACCAAGAAATATCAGAACAAAAGCAAAAAAAAATGTTTGCATTTTTTTTAATCAGCCATGTTTGCTCGCTTATAAGATAAGAGGACATGTAGTAAATTTCCACTCAAGAAAAAACTTTGCCTTTTGTAGGAAAAGAAAAAGGCCTAGAGTTAGTGAACGAATCAATATTGCATTACCTTGATTCAACAAGCAAGATGTGCATGGAGGATCTGGAATAAAAGGGCCAAGCTTTTGCCTCTCGGCAAGCAATTCTGCAAAGTACCTGCAAAGATAACAACCAGAAATCAATGAGCAAATACATACATATACTAACAGAAAGCAAAATTTTGTCAATTAAGATGACATATTAAAACATAAGTGAATATCCTCTAGAGTAAGCTTTGGTGTAGTTCAGTGGATTTACCAAATCTCATCAATTGATTTGCAATGTAACACACATGATCAAAGTCAATTGAAGTAGGGAAGTGCATTCTAAAATAGCTTGCCTCTTGCTATCAGTTCTTTTCTTTCAATTGATAGAACAGTTTGTCATCGTAGTCCAGCTACCAACATACAACCGATTTGGACTACAACCATAAACCCACTTGAAAACTAGCAAGTCAGACTGGGTTGCAACACTCAGCTCACGATTCAATAACTAGACAACAACAACCCTGTTACCTATTTTGCATAAATGAGCACAAAATTCTTAGCACAACCCAACAAACGGTTGCAATCACAATGGTCAATTCACTACTTAGTATTAACAATCTGAAGTTGATCAGAACTTGCCAATTCCTACAAAAAGAGAACAGAAGAATTGACAAATTCCACCTTAATATCAACATAAAAGAAACCATCAAAGCATGAGATTCGCAAGGAAATGCAAAATCTTCAAGATCCAAATAATAGTAAAAGCTCCCTAGTCTATAAACACATGGAGACTGGCAGTAGTCCAACTGAGTTAGCTAGCCACCATTTCGCACAAAGTTCCAGTCTTAAGTAGAAAAAGAAAAGCATCTACTTGAATCATAATCATAAAAAAATCACTCAAGAGACCTTCTTTAATCATATGCATCAGAAATCATTAGCAGAAAGAACAGTCCATCCCATCCAAAGTCCTAACCCCTAACAATCAAGGCACGGTTCACCAATCCACTCCTGCTACCATCCTAGCCACACGGGCACGCGCGGGTTGTGCCCCCGACCGGCCATCCCTCAGCCTCGGTGCCTTTGCTCCTAGCTGCTCTGGTCATTGCCTACCACCGTCGGCTAGTCGCTGCTAGGGTTAGGAGGTGGGTGGATACAAGGAGGAGCCACGAGAGGACTTGGACTCGATGTTGTCCGAATCAGACACATCAGGCGAGGGGCAAAGGAGGGAGGACACTGACGGTCGACATAGCGAACCTCGCCGTCACAGCCACGCATTGCTGAGTGGACTCAACGAGGAGAGGAGGGGAGGGATCGTCTGAATTGTTCGCAGCCGTTCAGTTAGGATCCGGTTTGGTTTAGATTTTGTAGCTGCTCTGATAAAATTACGTGTATGCCCTTCTCACCCAGCAGCACTCCTACATGTCACTCCTGTACATCTAAGGTGTTAGAGCATCTCCAACAATCCCTCTAAAAACCCACCCCAAAAGACACCTTTTAGGGGCAGCCCAAAAAATTTGTTAACCTATTTTAGTCCTCCTCCAACAGCTCCCTAAATATATCCTAATAGTATTTTGAATCGCCTAATATTAACAACCTACCATTTACTTTGCTCGATACCTATTTTTATTAGTGATCAAGTCGGTCCATCCAACCGAATAGAATAGGAGATTGAACCAATCCGTGCGTGTGCGACGCGACGACGGCCGCCGATAAATATCAAACGGTGATTAGCCGCAATCAATAATTGAGATGGTGCATGTACGTGACGCGCAGAATACTCGGTGTCGCGGAAAGGAAAAATGTGGCGCAAACTTTTTTCCCCCACAGCGTTCTGGCGGGAGCGAGGATAGGGACCCCGAAAGTTCCGGTTTCTACTTGGGTTTTGGGAGAGTTTTGGGGAGGAATAGAAATAGGGGGTGTTTAGGGGAGTTGTTGGAGAAGACTTTTTACATAATTTCCCAATAATTTGATTTAGGGGGAGATTTAGGGGGATTGTTGGAGATGCTCTTAGTATCATCAGAACTATAGAATAGACTATATTAGACAACTAAGAATGATTTAATGTACCGAACCAGATCTCATATATCGATATTGTATCTGTTCTCTCACCTCTCGCTCTGATGTATTGTCTAGACGTGCCGGATTAAGGACGTTAGATCGATTGCCGTGGTGGAAGTTGACAACAAATGTCAACGTGGTAGACCTATAAGAGCATGTACAATGCAGGCGCTTAGAGAGATGCTTAGCAATGAAAAACTGATTTTTCTTGCCACATAGGATAGATAAGGTGCTTATTTTAAAGCATCGATGCTTAAATAAGTATCGGTGCTTAGTAGGTGTTTATGTGTATAATTATATCTATTAATAGATAATATAGCATCTAAGCACCCACGGAAGATATGCTTGCATTGGAGGAAATAACTTTTGCATGGGTGCTTGATGAGGTAGCTATATTCTCTCTCTTTAAGTATTTATATATAAGCATCTTGCATTGTACATGCTCTAATAAGTGTCTTTTTGTATTTTTCAGTCATTTTAACTTGTAGTTTATTAATGACATATTCCTCTTTTAGAATAAAGGTATGCTAAATTAAGAACTACAGAAATACCTTTATGAATGTGGGCCCTGATGTACTTGGGCCCACCCGAAAAATGACGCGCCAACGGCAAGGCGATTTAGCTCTGGGAAAATTACACATATACCGTATAGTTAGTAGGTACTTGTAGATTTGCCCCACACTTAAGTGGTCTTGTAATTTTGCCCTATACTTGACATGCTCCCTTATTATTTTACCTTATTGCCTATTTAGCAGCTATTTTAATTTTATTTTTCATTTTTTAGAGCAGGAAATGACAGATCTACCCTTTAATTGAGCAGGGACTGGAGGTAGAGGCTGGGCGCAGAGATTCGAGATTCCGCCCCCTCCTTTCTTGCGTCGGACCACAAAGATTTGCTGCTCCCAATACGGGCAGAACATATCATAATGGGGAAAAGGGGGAGCTTCACAGCTCAAAGCAAAGCAGCAGCAGCAGTAGCAAAACAGAAAAGACTGTCAGCACCACTAAGCAGTAAGCACCCATTCATGGGTTAGCTCTCTCTTTAAGTATCATCCGTTGCTTCGGACCACTTATCAGTCGGTGCTATCAAATTCGACAATCATGCATTTATTCGTACCCATAGCAGTGCTGCAACTAAAAAAAAGAGTAAAACCCTCGGAGGCTAGTGCCTTTAGCGCACAATCATGGGTCTTTTCCTCCCGTCTAATTCGGCTCAGCACGCTTTTGTATATAAAAAGGCGAACACTTAGCTTCCTTTTTTCCAAAATGAACGAAAGACCGAAGTATCCATGGTTAGATTTAGTAGAGAGAGCTTATATCAGCCTCAGTAAGTATAGCTAACCCCGCACTTAGAGAGAAAAAGCTCACGTTTTTGGCGTAGTTGACACTTGACAAGCCCACCGGGGAGCTGATCGATGCGCACGCAGTAAACAAATGAGCTCCAAAACTGACTACTGGCAGCGGAATTATTGGGAGTACCGGGCGCGGGCAGGTGTAGTTTCCCGGCAGGAGGCCGTGAGTAGTTTACTCCCACTACGATCAGAATACTCCCCTCCCCTGTACGTGCCTGTGCCTCACAGCACGAGTCCCTTTCTTTCCTTCCTCTTGCTTGATCGCTAGACAACACCAACTACTGCTACTACAAAAGGATAGGGGCTTGTTGAAAGCAAGGACGAAGAAAAATACTGAAGCTTAGTCTTTCTAGTTTTTTCATAGTCCTTAAACTATCATTTTTGTTGTTTTTTGTCTCTCAGTTTTGAGGCTTTGAGCCTATGAGCTCGTGTAACTTATGGCTGTATATATCTCACGTGGATATAGAGGCCGGATTTTATATCCTTTATCTAAAAAAACAAAAGTACATTCTCCAAGAACATGCATGCAAGCATGGCAGGACATGACTGACATACCGTATGTATAACGCCAAGTTGTTGCACTTGCGCCCATTTATATATCGCAGCTGTTCGGTGCAAGCTGGGGGTGGGAGAGTAAACTGGTCAGGATCAGCTGCTTCAGCGTTTGAATCCCCTTAGAGCAAGGCTAATAATCTGACCAATACAGGTGTAAGGTCAACCTTCTTCTAGTTCACCCATATAGTAGTTAGCTCTTCATCATTAATACATGGCCCACCTGCCTCTCTCACAAAGTTTCTTTGGTTCATGTGTCAAGCCTGGTTTGTAAGCTTACACCGCTTATCCTCTCTCTCCTCCCTTCTCTCCTACACGTCAGCATTTAGCCAGCTTATAGCCAATTATTATACTTGCTCTTAGCAGTCAGATGGCAACCGAGCAACAACTGATCACTGAAACGACGTCATGGGTGAGATGAGACGAGATGCCCTGCCCGGGGCATCGTTATCTTCACAGAGGTCGGTCGGCTGTCAGTGGCGCCCAGTGGTTCCATGTCATGATGCAGCAGCAGCAAGACCAACCAGCCCTGCAAATTAACCAGGATGGTAGATCTGTCATTTCCTGCATCAAAAAATAAAAAACGAAATTAAAATAGTAGCTAAATGGGTAATAAGGCAAAATAATAAGGGGTATGTCAAGTATAGTGTAAAATTACAAGACCACTCAAGTGTAAGGTAAATCTATAAATACCTACTAACTATAGGATATATGTGCAATTTTCCCTTTAGCTCCCGACGTTGCCCACTCCATTCTCGAGAGCCCCCAGATCCAAATCCGAATCCTAACCGGCACGCGCGCCCATGGATTTCTTCAGCTCCGTCTTCTCCGCCCCCGCCGCTGATCACGAGGAAGAGGAGGAGGTGGAGGGGGAGCAGCGGCGGGAGGGCGAGCAAGGACCGGCGGCGGAGGCGGAGGAGGGGGAGGGTAATTCCGGCGGTGGGTGGATCTTTGGTGAGCTGATCAAGACGCTGGCGGAGGAGATAGAGGCGCAACGGGCGGAGCAGGAGGCCGCCGCGGCAGTGGAGGAGGAGGGTGATTCCGGCGGCGGGTGGAGTTGTGGTGGGCTGATCAAGACGCTCGCGGAGGAGATGGAGGGACAGCGGGAAGAGCCGGAGGCCGCGGCAGAGGAGGGCGAGCAGGAAGCTGAGGCTGCGGCGGAGGAGGGCGAGCAGGAAGCCGAGGCAGCGGCGGCCGTAGAGGAGGGGGATGGTTCCGGCGGCGGGTGGAGCTTCGGGGGGCTGATCAAGACATTCGCGTCGCGGTCGGAGTCGGTGCTCGGGGGCTACCGCCGCGACCTCCAGGACCTCGGCTCCGGCCTCCGCATCGAGACCACCACCCTCCGCGCCGCCGCTGCGCGGGCCGCCGCTGCGCTCCCCGGCGCGCTCGAAGCGGGCGCGTCCGCCACCTCCGACAGGCTCGAGTCCGTCGGGCAGGCCGTCGACGACCTTGGCGCCGCCGCCGCAGTCCTCCTCTCCCACGCCAACGATGCCCTCCGATCCGTCGACGCCGACGGCGAAGACGGCGACGACTCCTCCCATCCATCTGACACTGCCTCCGGCGCCTCCTGGCGCGCGTCCCTGCCGTCCAAGAAGTACACCCGGTTCGAGGCGCAGGTCCTGGCACTGCGCGCCGATCCGGCCACGTTCACTGAGGAGCCCGAGGACGCCGAGGGGTTTGCCAGATGGCGGGACACGTTCAGAGTCGACGAGAGGAAAGAGGAAATCGAGGGGGTGCTCCGGGAGAGCCCTGGGCTGGAGAGCTTCGTGGAGAGGCTTGTGCCCTCAGTGGTAGACTATGAGACGTTCTGGTGCAGGTATTTCTTTGCTGTCGATAAGCTCAGGCAGGCAGAGGATGTCCGCACCAAACTAGTGAGCAGGGCCATGTCAAAGGAGGATGAGGAAGAGCTCAGCTGGGAGGTCGATGACGATGAGGACGATAATAATGGTGATCGCAAAGAAGGTACTAACACCATGGTAGATAAGAAAGAGGAGCAAATTCATGAGCCTGTTAGCCATGAAACACAGGGTGATGGGAAACAAGAAGCAGTGGATGAAGAAGATCTGGCAGAAGTTAAGGATACGGCTTTGGCAGCGATGAAGGATGATAATGGTGAATCCAGTGGTGAGGCATTGACACCAAAGTCGAGCAATGGCACGGGACAAGAAGAGAAATCTGAGGTTGATGACTCATCTAAGGAGAGTGATTTCTCTGTGGTGTCTCGGCCATCAGTGCAGGAGGAAGATCTTAGCTGGGAGGAAATTGAGGATGTTGGCGATCAAGATGAGAAGAAAGGAGTGAGTCCACGGTCAAGCCCTCCTAGCAAAGTGGAGGATCTCCGAAAACGGCTCAATTCTGTGGAAGAAGATGAGGAGCTGATTTGGGATGTTGATGAGTAGGAAGAACTTATGCAGCGCTAAACTGAGTGGTTTGAAAGCCTCTAGTTAAAGAAACTACCACAGTATTGCCTCTTTGTTGTCGACTGGGATTTCTATGGTGCCAGTGAAGATGAAGACTGTTTCGGATTGATTGGAATACGATGTGAATATTGTGATGATACACTGGAAATTCAAATTCAATGGGGCTGTATTTTTATTACTCCCCTGTAAGATCTTAATGGAATGGTAGTGTTCTTCTGTTACGGCTGGTAACTTGTAAACTTGTTTCCAGTTAGGACCCATTTGTTGCTAGTTGAATCTGTACTAGCTTTCTGTTTGAAACATTGAATATGATTCATGACATACATTTAGATAATTCACATAATGAACTCATAGTTTCCTTGGCTCTCTCTACATAGTTTACATCTAAATCATGAATCAACTCATCCATTTCGACCATAGTTTATCAAGCATGCTATGATATAGGTGTTTGCTATATTCAGTTACTGAAGGTAACCAATTGCAGTTCCTAGATTATCCTGCAGGTCCTGTCTCATCAACTTCCCTCTTCAATTTGTCTTTGTTATAGCTGTTATGTATGATTATCTGTCTTCCTTCCTGTTGACACAACATTATATTGTATTAGATTTCAGAGTGAATTGCATGAATGATCTGTACTGCTTTGTTGCGAGATTGTGTCTGTATTTTCAATTTTATGTGACAGATACATTATAATTTCGATTTTTTTCTCCTTGGAAAATGCTTTTCATCATGAGTAACACAGTGAAACATCAGTATTGCTAGTTTGATTAATTGTCCTATCCAAAAAAATTAATTCAAAATTGATGCCAGAATGTAACAGGGGTAGCATAAACCAAGAAAAAACGAAATGAAAAGGGGTAGCATAAACCAAGAAAAAACGAAATGAAAAGGAAGATGAGGCCAGTAGGTGATGCCTATCCACTCCAGTAATTGCACACTACTTGGAAGAAGCAGAAGGTGTCCAATTTCAGACATGTCAAGTCTTGTTGCGTTTGTTTGGAATACTCCATTCAGGTTTCTTATGTAGAGTAGTTGAGAAAGGGAAAAGAAGGATTGTAGCCATCATCTGCGCTCTTCTTGTCTTTGGAGAAGACTGTCCATTTTGTATCCAGTAGTTCTTTGAACCTTCCAACAGATAGAAATGTTGAGCAATGAGAACGAAACATGCAGCTGACAATTCAATGACATGTTTTCCTTGACACTTATCTGAACATCTTTAGCACTGAAAGGGAAGCGCCGCTGATTACAATGGCATAGCTTCAACATTCAAGACGGTAACCGTGACCAGAATCCAAACATGCGGGCTATATGGTTAAGGCCATTGCCCATTGTTTTACAAACGAAACAGGCACATGAGACCAAGGTCCTGACGTTTGCACAAATTTTGCCGTGTGGTATTCCCGTTGAAGATTTCCCCATTAGAACTGTGTTTTTCTTTTGTGCTGCTCAATTCCATATTCCACTATATATAGCACTATGTCTTGAATATGGTTTTAAATTATCATAGAATCAATGCCGATCGAACTTTTCTACGCTCGATATCAATATTACAAAGTTATCTAGATTGACCACGTTCCCCGCTCGTTACCGTGCACATACATACATACACACACACACTCACTATGTGCTGATATATATATATATATATATAGGACGAGTGTTTCATGCACCATGGTGCCTAGGCACCAATATCAATACGCGTTGATTTGCTTCGAGATTCAAACGTTTGATGTAGGTATCTTCAAATACCATGGTGCCTAGGCACCAACATCCGATACACGTGTATGGTTGATAATTTTTTTGAGTTTGGGTATGAAAATGTTTTATACCCTTGATATATTTATGGTAAGTAAGTTTTGAACTCAGTTCAAATTAGTTTGAACTACTTTTGAGTTCAATGCAACTACAGTGAGTATATACCATAAAAATAGTTCAAACTAATTAAACTGAAGTTGAATTTAAATTTTTTCGGAGTTTGACATCTCAAATATACTTTTTTATGGGTATATGAAGATACCTACATCAAACATTGCGAATCTCGAAGCAAATCAATGGGTATTGATTTTGGTGCCTAGGCACCTTGGTGCATGAAACACTCGTCCTATATATATATATATATATATATATATATATATATATATAGTATAAATAACAGGGGCACCTAGGTGTCTGGACACCTAGTCTCCCTACTTTTGGATTGCTTTTAGATGCGTGCTAGTGTGATTGAGACTTTCCATCCATGATTAAGACTTTCCTTCCATGATTGATTTAGCATGCCTAATATATTACATACCATATAAAACTTAGGCTCCCTGCCGTTAGATTGCTTTTAGATACGTGCTAGAGCAATGGTATGTATGGTATGTAATATATTAGGCATGCTAAATCAATCATGGAAGGAAAGTCTTAATCATGGATGGAAAGTCTCAATCACACTAGCACGCATCTAAAAGCAATCCAAAGGTAGGAGACTAGGTGTCCGCACACCTAGGTGCCCTTGTTATTTATACTATATATATATATATATATATATATATATATATATATATATATATATATATATATATATATATAGGAAAATTACATAAGGCACCATGGTGCCTAGGCACCAACATCCGATACACGTGTATGATTGATATTTTTTGAGTTTGGGTATGAAAATGTTTTATACCCTTGATATATTTATGGTAAGTAAGTTTTGAACTCAGTTCAAACTAGTTTGAACTACTTTTGAGTTCAATGCAACTACGATGAGTATATACCATAAAAATAGTTCAAACTAATTAAACTGAAGTTGAATTTAAATTTTTTGAGTTTGACATCTCAAATATACTTTTTATGGGTATATGAAGATACCCACATCAAACATTGCGAATCTCAAGCAAATCAACGGTATTGATTTTGGTGCCTAGGCACCTTGGTGCATGAAACACTCGTCCTATATATATATATATATATATATATATATATATATATATATATATATATATATATATATATATATATATATATATATATATATATATATATATATATATATATAGTATAAATAACGAGGGCACCTAGGTGTGCTGACACTAGTCTCCTACTTTTGGATTGCTTTTAGATGCGTGCTAGTGTGATTGAGACTTTCCATCCATGATTAAGACTTTCCTTCCATGATTGATTTAGCATGCCTAATATATTACATACCATATAAAACCTAGGCTCCCTGCCGTTAGATTGCTTTTAGATACGTGCTAGAGCAATGGTATGTATGGTATGTAATATATTAGGCATGCTAAATCAATCATGGAAGGAAAGTCTTAATCATGGATGGAAAGTCTCAATCACACTAGCACGCATCTAAAAGCAATCCAAAGGTAGGAGACTAGGTGTCTGCACACCTAGGTGCCCTTATTATTTATACTATATATATATATATATATATATATATATATATATATATATATATATATATATATATATATATATATATATATATATATATATATATATATATATATATATATATATATATATATATATATATATATATATATATATATAGGAAAATTACATAAGGCACCATGGTGCCTAGGCACCAACATCCGATACACGTGTATGATTGATATTTTTTTTGAGTTTGGGTATGAAAATGTTTTATACCCTTGATATATTTATGGTAAGTAAGTTTTGAACTCAGTTCAAACTAGTTTGAACTACTTTTGAGTTCAATGCAACTACAGTGAGATGTGCTACTTTGTATTAGGTATGAGATTAACGGGTATATCCAATTATGCTGGCTGCAGTATTCAAACGGGAGAGGTATTAGTGCAAACCGGATTATTAATTGCCATAAATATGCAGCGATTTGAATGTGCGTCGTTTCTCCGTTGTGATGTGCGTGTGCGATCCGAGGTATCCGGCTTGCCTTGCATGCTTGATACGGGGTGGTTACTGCCATAATTATCAAGCTTCCTGATCCTTCATGAGTATGTGTGTACATCATTAGAAATTGACGTGTAAAAAAAGTATGTGTATGGTATTTATTTGCCATAAATAGAATGCCGGCTCAATGTGTCATTAACGTGAATTGGTATGTGTATTGGCGATGTATTATTCACTTGATGTGGGTATGCAAATCCGTACGGCAAAATTGAAAGTATGCTCGATTGTACATATAAATTTAATATTATATGGTTACTACAAAATATCATTACGCGTAACATATCATGAATCATTGTGATCGAATCGAGTATTATACTCAAACAAATTAAGCGTTTTATTTACGGCCACGAACGTCATAGAAAAAACGAGTATGTTGACTTGTATTATTTCCTTTAATTTTTTGATGTGGCATGGAATGATTTAGAGTAGCAAATACGTGTGTGATGTTAGCATTCAAGGTTAGATTCTTTTGTGAATTTTTCATCTAAATCGAAAATGGTTGAACGATACGAACGGCACAGAAAAAACATGTATATTTACATACATTATTTTATATACGCCACACGGAATGAATTAGAGAGGCGAAATTTTACGTCATGTTTGCAGTCAGGGTACAAATCTTATGTGAAATTTTCATCTCATTCAATCAACAAAGGCTCGTTGAATTGTTGGTTGAAACGAACGTCGCAGGGAATACTGCATGTGTTGACTTCTATTTTTTTATATATCGAAGGGAATGATTTATAACGGTGAATATGTACGTCATGATAGGTGTTTAGGTTGATACCTTGTGTGAATTTTTCATCATAATCGGGCAACAAAATGTTATCTTAATTTTATTGATTGTATCAGACAACAATTGCGTGTGTTGACTTCCAATTATTTTTATACGACGCACGAACTGATTTAGAGCGGCGAATTTATACATAATGTTAGCAGTTAAGGCGAAAATATTATGTGAAATTTTCATATCATTCTACCAATAAATTTTTGTTGAATGGTTAATGGTGACGATCGATGTAATAAAAAGGGTATGTCGGTTTCTGAAATCACACAACTTTGATTGTTCTTCGTATGGTTCACACTGACGCTGCCCTCAAGTCTAGTTGAACGCGTATTGTGCTTTGTATTGGCCGCGTATTGCCGTGATCTGGGAGAAGAGGAGTACAAAAGAAAATAACACATGAATACATATCCAGGCTCATACGGAAAGCAATGGATAAATATGATTGTTGTCGGATACATACCATTTATAGTAGAATGTGTATTACTAAAAGGCCATATCCCATACATCTAAATTAATTTTTGATTTATACGACATAATCAAGTCACATAACTACTTATCTTATGTGATATTATGTAGTTCAATCGGACAATACACGGTATATTAAATGGTTGATGAATATGATCAGCATAGGAAGAACCGCGTGTGTTGACTTCTATTAATTTTTACATGCCACACGGAATAATTTAGAACGGCGAATTTGTACGAGATGTAAGTAGTTAAGGTGAAAATTTAATGTGAATTTTTTAACTTAATCGGACAAAAAATACTATCATACCTGGTAGATGGAGACTAACGACATAGTAAAAAACGCGTATGTTGACTTCCATTATTTTTTAAACATGGCGTGGATTCATTTAGAGTGGTGATTTTGTTCGTGATTTTACAAATAAAAGTGAAAAGCTTATGTGAAACTTTCGTCTCATTCGGACAAGGACAACAAATGTTATCGTAAAAACCATATGTGCTGACTTCCATTATTTTTTATACGCCGCACATAATGATTTAGAACGGCGAAAAATGTACATGATGTAATCAGTTAAGATGAACATCTTCAGTGAAGTTTTAAGCCCACTCCGGAAACAAATGGTATCTTATATGGTTGATGAAGAAGAACGATATAGGAAACATCACGTGTGATAACTGCTATTAATTGTTATACATCACACGAATCACTCAAAACCACAAAGGGCAAAGGGCTAGCAGAGCAACAAATATTACTGGAGAAGTTTCTCACGAGATGCCATCCAAAATCTGCGGTATCGAGCGATTGATAGTACCGATCGATCGAGAGGAGCGGCGACGGACGTACTCGACACTCGCGATAACATATGCATGCGATTTGTGTTCAATTACTGCGGAGAGCGCGGCGGGAGCTCCCACGGAAGCACAAGCGGCGCATAGTCGGCGACTCCACGACCACCTTCTCGAGGAGATCGACGGCGGCGCTCGTTCATGAAGAAGTAGACCACGCGGGCTCACGGGGTGGGCGAGCGCGGTCGCGGTGCTTGCCGTCGTGGGAGATGGCGCCGTCGCTGCCCAGATCGAACGCGCGCGGCGGAGGGGAGGGTGGGATCTTCCTCTTGATCCATTCGCCGGACTCGGCGAAGCGAGGGCGTGGCATGCTCGTTCGCGGTCACGTCGGAGCTCGCAACCATGTACCGCCCGCCTCCCGGAGCAGCGGCGAGGCGAGGTTGCGAACGCATAGTACCCGGTATGGCGGCTTAGGCGCGCGGACCGTGAGCCCGGCGGCGTGTGGCCTCGCGAGTTGGGAGTGGGCGAGAGGTGCGGGCGAGGAGAAGGCGGAGGGTCGGCGACGAGGACGCGGGGCCGGCCAGAGGCGTCGCCGGCCGGGAGACGCGGGGGCGGTGGCGAGGTGACCGCGAGGCGCGGCCAGCGCAATGGAGAGGTCGACGTCCCTGAGCTCGGCTGCGGCGGCAACGTCTAGGATGCTGCTCAGGATGACCCAGGACGGCGCCGCCATCAGACTCGGGAGCAGAGCAAAGCGGAGGTGAAGCAAGCGAGGAATGGTTGTAAATGTAAATACCCGTATTGCTTTTAAGTCCGGGGTTATAGCTTATTTTGCATTGTATTGGTTTTTTTTACATTGTACCTACTGTTAGTTTTTTAACATAATTAAATTTAAAAAACTAAATGGTTATATCATCGTAAACAATGCAAAGAAATAAGAAAAAAAAGAAAAGATAAAAATCCAAAAACCAGAAAAACGAAATTAAGACTAAAGCTCTAATGAGCGGTGTCATAATATAATATGTACCGTTATCTTTATTAGCGGCCAAAGTACTGGCTACCCATGGGACAACCGAATGGTTGTGCATTACGATTTAGGTTCTGTTCATATTGCCTGTAGTTGATGGCTTTTAATTGAAAATAAATAGTTGTGACTAAAGAAATTGTTTTTAAAAGGAGTACACGAGTGGTGGGGAGTGGGCAAGAGATGCGTGCGTAAGACGGGAGTGAGACGAATAGAGTGCGTGATATGCCGCGACCTCTATCTTATTTTCAGAGCGAGACGGGAGTGAGAGAGATAAAAAATTATTTTAAAAATCGAGAATGGAAGTGAGAGAAATAAAAAATTATTTTAAAAATCAAAATATTTATATTAGTTCCAATCTTCTCTGAACAAAATATAAAGCAAAAGAAAATACGAAAAGGACAACCGGATAGACGGATGGAGCACTAGATTTGGGAATCGAATTCCCTTCGCAGCATCACAGCCTAGTGGGCTCGAATATGCGTTGGAAACCAGGCTCGGTCAGCTCGCGGAAATAGACCGGACTGAGGGCTCGTCTTTCCGTGGGGGGCGCGGC
Source organism: Dendrocalamus sinicus (assembly GCA_036346575.1). NCBI lineage: Eukaryota > Viridiplantae > Streptophyta > Magnoliopsida > Poales > Poaceae > Dendrocalamus > Dendrocalamus sinicus. The sequence continues at coordinate 12,540,103 of CM070641.1, read as the reverse complement.
ACGACTTGTATAAGCAAAACCCGTCCCCGATTCGGCTCGCCAGGTGCTTCGTCAGACCGTTCACTCCCTTCCCTAGAGCCCGAGCCCTACCTCCCTCCGCGCCGGCGGCGCAGCGCACGCCGTCGCGGCTCTCGCCCCCTCCAGCCCGCGTCTCCGGTGAGTTGCTGCTTCCTGGTTTCTTTCACCCGGACCCTCCCACCGTCAAAATGCTCGGAGCTGTAGGGATTCCGTATCTTGCTCCGTATGGTCTGTCGGTTTTCGTTCTTTTCTTCTCCCCGTTGAAACCTTATTCTAGCCCGTCGTTCTTGCTTCGGAGGCGCGTCGCGGTGCATCGGTGGTGAGGTTTGGTCTTCAGGCCTTTTTTCTTTCTTTTTGCATTTCTCGAGGATCGCGGGGTGATTTTGGACGGCCATGTTTCGATCTTCGTGCTATCTGGCTGGCCGGTGGTCTGCGCTTCCCCTTCCGGATCCGGTGCGTTGAGGGTTGCGGAATCCGGGGATTAGGTGCTCAGGTTCTGTGGCTGATGGGATGCAGCCATGTATGATGTGATGTTCATTGGTTTGGTATCTGTCGAAATTGAAACGAGAGCATCAACAAGAGCAAATTGTGTTAGATGGTATCTCTCGAAATTAAAACGGCAGAATTTATTTGTGCTGCGATTGTTTCGAGGGATAAAGAGATTGCTCACTATTTGTATCGTGGCTATATTGTTTCGATCTTTTTAGAGAATTATAACAGCCGTTACTCATGCCATAATCTTTTTAGAGTTGTGGTGCGGTTTGAATTACGGTGTTTATCAATCATCTGTCTGCCTTTTTGTTCAAATGTGCAGTTTGTTGCAAAAGGATCTAGTTTGTTTAACTTGGTGTTTGAAATAGCAAGACTGAATTTTGCATTCTTGCTAGAACTTCGTGTAGGGATAATGCTTCTTTGCTGCTAGTAAAAAGGAAAAGAGAATTAAACGTGTGCCGATTTATTCACTTGATCAACGCAGCTTATAGCAAATTTTCTGGTATTGCTAGGTTCCTGTTCTTTGGCTTGCAAGGGGCTGAATGGAGGCAAAATTAGCATTCCCTCAGGACAGCCCGCCACTTTCCATCATCTCTGCTGCTAAGATTGCAGGTGTTTCCCTAACCATTGATCCGGGCCTTGCCTCAGGTTCAGTGCCTACACTGTACCTTGGTTCCGGGTAAGTGATTACCGTTCAGTGGGTAGCTCCGCTCTCTGATGAACTACTACTTACTTTTCTTTTTAGGTTTACTACGAACACTTGCTCCATTACCATGCTTTAGTTTGAATGATTGTTGTAATTGTAGGAGATGCCAAGTTCAATGCATAATTTTGCCTTAGATTTCATCCCAGGGGTTTGACAAAGCAACTTTGAGCATTCTTATTATCGTATGCCCTCATGCTTATTTTCATGGTTCTGAAAATTTATTTTTGATGAAAATATTGACTGTTGGGACATGATGCATTCATCCAAGCAATTTTGTTGGTGAAACAATTATAGTGCTTTTCCACTAGTCATTATTCTCGGCAGTGTTTCTGTTTGGGAGTTTATAGTTTCTCAGCAAAGATGCCATGATTCTTTACAGGGATTTTATCCATGGTGTCAACACAATTCTTCGCTACATTGCCCGTGTTGCATCTATTTCCAGCTTCTATGGCCAGGATGCTATTCAGGCAGCACATGTATGTTTTGGTTATTTATTTGCTATAGATGGTGTTAGTCAATGAATTTATGTTAGTCTCAGTATTCTAAGTTGCTATTGTTATACATCTGTAGGTTGATCAATGGCTTGAGTATGCCCAAGTCATTCTTTCAGGCTCAGAATTTGAAGCTGCTTGCTCATTTCTAGATGAATACTTGGCATCTCGAACCTTTTTGGTTGGTTATGGTCTGTCAGTTGCTGACATTGTAGTGTGGTCAAATCTTGCGGGTAACTTCCTGGCTTCCTTCATCAATCTGTAATTTGTTGTTCTAGGTATATATAATTATACATATCGCTTACCTTGGAATTTGGACCTCTTTCTTCAGGGACTGGTCAACGATGGGAAAGTCTAAGGAGGTCCAAGAAATATCAAAACATTGTTCGTTGGTTCAACAGCATAGCTGTAGACTATGCAGACACACTAGATGAGGTTGTAGCTGCTTATGTTGGAAAGCGAGGAATTGGAAAATCTCCGGCGCCAAGCCTGAAGGAAAAGGTGCCTGATTCAAAGGAGAACGCCTCAAGTCCTGAAGTAGATCTCCCAGGTGCAAAAGTTGGGGAGGTTTGCGTTCGTTTTGCCCCAGAGCCTAGCGGATATCTCCACATCGGTCATGCAAAGGCTGCACTATTGAACAAGTACTTTGCAGAGAGATATAAAGGGCGTCTAATAGTTCGATTTGATGACACAAATCCTTCGAAAGAAAGTAATGAATTTGTTGAGAACCTCCTGAAAGATATTGAGACACTGCGAATCAAATATGATGCAGTTACATACACATCGGATTATTTTCCAAAGCTAATGGAAATGGCCGAAAGTTTGATCAAGCAGGGAAAGGCATATGTTGATGATACACCAAAGGAGCAAATGAGGAGTGAGAGGATGGATGGTGTGGAATCTAAATGTAGAAACAACACTGTTGAGAAGAACTTATCATTGTGGAAAGAGATGGTTAATGGCACCGAAAGGGGTATGGAATGCTGTGTACGGGGTAAACTTGACATGCAGGACACTAACAAATCACTTCGAGATCCTGTTTACTACCGTTGCAACACTGATCCCCATCATCGCATTGGCTCAAAATACAAAGTCTATCCGACATACGACTTTGCTTGCCCATTTGTCGATGCATTGGAAGGAGTGACTCATGCTCTGCGTTCAAGTGAGTACCATGATCGGAACGCACAGTACTATCGTATCCTTCAAGACATGGGTCTGCGAGGGTAGAAATCTATGAGTTCAGCAGGCTGAATATGGTTTACACCCTTCTTAGCAAGCGTAAGCTTCTCTGGTTCGTACAAAACAAGAAGGTGGAGGACTGGACTGATCCACGCTTCCCCACTGTACAAGGCATAGTGCGTCGTGGCTTGAAGATTGAAGCATTGATACAATTTATACTTGAGCAGGTAATATTCTAATGAGTTACTGTTTCTGACCTTACATCAATATGGATGTTGTGGTATTAATTTTTTTTTGCCTTTTCTATTTCTCAAGGGTGCTTCAAAAAATCTAAATCTTATGGAGTGGGATAAACTCTGGACAATTAACAAAAAGATAATTGATCCAGTGTGCGGAAGGCATACTGCTGTGCTGAAAGACCAGCATGTGCTCTTGACTCTTACTAATGGTCCAGAGGAACCCATCATTCGAATCTTACCAAGGCACAAGAAATATGAGGGTGCTGGGAAGAAGGCTACAACCTTCACAAACAGAATTTGGCTAGAGTATGCTGATGCATCAGTCATTAGCATGGGTCAGGAAGTCACTTTGATGGACTGGGGAAATGCTATTATTAAAGAAATCAAGACAGAGAATGGAACGATTACTCAACTAGTTGGTGAACTCCATCTTGAGGGGTCAGTGAAGATGACAAAGTTGAAGCTAACATGGCTGCCAGATATCGAAGACCTCGTGTCTCTCTCTTTGGTAGAATTTGACTACCTAATTAATAAGAAAAAGGTAAGAGCAAATTGAAATTCACGTTGATAGCAAACAGGCATGCAACCACATGGGCACCAGAAGCGCATTCTTATACTATCTGCTACGGTAGTTATAATTTTGTTGTATGAATGCTATGTCACTTAGGTAAGCTAGATATATCTGTAGCACAGTTGGTTATTCTGTCTATTGAAGTATGAGTGGATTGCTCACCTTACCTTTCCTCAATGGCTTCAGTTTTTGGATAAACTAGTTGGTACATGAAACCCAACATGGCATCAGAGGAGCTTAAGCTTTTGAAGAAAGTGGGCAACCTACCCATACTTCATTCCTTACTAATGTTGGAGCATGATCTAGAAGAGATCTGTTTTTTTATACTTTACATATGGGATAATGTTTCCTTGTATCAGTTGTCTCTTCCATCAATGCGTGCATCCACGCTGTCTTATTCCCTGATTAAGTAGCATTTGCGTGTATTTTAAATCCAACTGTATGGTACTTTTGCAGCTGGAAGAAGATGAGAACTTCCTCGACAATCTCAAGCCTTGCACCCGATGGGAAACTTCAGCTCTTGGAGACCCAAATATGCAGAATGTCAAGCAAGGGGAAGTTATACAGCTCGAAAGGAAAGGGTATTACAGGTGTGATGTTCCATTTGTCCGGTCGTCCAAACCAATTGTCCTTTTTGCCATTCCAGATGGCCGACAAAAGTCCACATTGAGCTAGGAACCTACGATGGTTTCTGGACCCTAGCAATTACAAGTTTACAACTCATCTTGTTAATGTATTTTGCATTTTTGGACGTTAATCTTTGAATCATGTTGTTGTTGGAGAACAAACTGCTGTTGTAATGGTTGAAGCTTGAAACTTCATATTTTGGTGCTTTAATATCGGCTACATATATTTCTTCTGCGTGTTTAAATGTCTGCCAACAGCTAAAAGGATCTGGGGATTGTGTATTAAATACCAAGATGAGAATTGGCTTATCTTTTACATATCCATGGTGAAATTAGGCTTTTACGGGATGACTTCTCTGATTGTCTCTGACAGCTCCAACCAAGTTTTTGTTCCGAGCATTAAGGATGTTAGCATTGCTGTACCATGACAAAATACGCCCCATATTTCAAACTGCATATCCTTGTGTTATATTTGAATTTGTAGTCAGGTTCTTGAACTTTAAACCTGCAATTGACAAGTATAAAACGACAGTTGATCTTAGTTCTTTCAGCCAAGGTTGTCAGGATCGTGATACCATCGGTAGGATCATTTTTCGTTTGACGGGATCGGATCGTACAATCACAATTCTATCAAAATTTTAAAAGCATATATATTTTATATAAAAATTGAATTATATTTCTAAATATGCAATTCTATAGTAGATTTTTTGAATTTAATTTTGTAATTTGAGTACATTTATTCATATTATATTAAATTAAGGTTGATTTTTCAAACTTATTTAATTATTTTTAACAAACTAGTAATCTAAAAAATACAATATGTCAAAGATAATACTTTTTTTTTTATCTTAGAACAACATGTAAACAACAAAACAACATAAATTAAATTGTGCAATTTAAACTAGCAATATGCAATATTAAAGTTTATATGCTAATATAGTTTATTGTCAGGATCACGAACCCATTGCAATTCTATCTGATCCTAACGATTCTACGAGTAAAATCGTGATCCTACTGTGATACCACTTGATTCTGATCCATATTGCGATTTGTATTATCTATTTTTGGCAGAATCATATGATACTACGATATGTGTCGTGATAATGACAACTTTGCTTATAGCATACAGTTTGCAGGTTAAATGTTCTCAATTCTTGGCAGTCACTCCGATTGAAAATTCGGCTCATCTGCTATGTTTTGTTGTTGCAAGTGTATCCACCCAACCCCAAAAGATAAAATAGTGATTTATTCCATTATATTATGCATCAAAAAGAGACTGCAAGCAAACCCATAAGATATTTACAGTTAGGGTGTGTTTGGTTCGTGGATGGAGGTTGTATCGTATATCCTGACTGAGAGAATGCAGGCTGAGTGGAATCGTATTTCAGAAAAAGATATTTGGTGAGATTGCATGAGCGGATACAAAAAAACTGAGATGCTGTTTGGTTGCCCGTATGAGCGGATCTGATCTACTAAACTCGAGAGGTGACACGTGGGACCGCATAAGATACATCGCATCAACCCATCCGGGATGGCGGTGAAGCTCATTTTGGCGTATTCATCCATCCGAGGATGAGGCGTATTTTGCATCCGCTCATGCAGCTGCATCCACTCATCTGAGCAACCAACATGCTCTTTCTCAGATTATACGGATCCATCCAGTCAGGACGAAGGAGATTCAGGCAACCAAACACACCCTTACTGAATATGAAGGATGAAAATTACCAAGAAAAAGCATTATGAAAGATATCATGAATCATCAAGACATTCAGGAAAAAATTATGAACTTATTCTCAGACGACGAACTACATTCTTCAAGGTCTCTAAAGGCAGCCAAACTACATTCTTGAATTAGGCAAATATCCAAGTAGACGCATATTACATCACTCCATGTATCAGACATTCGGATCATCGTATGGTTATGGGACTGTGTTGCCCGGATACAAATATGCGATTCGGTGATATCGTTACTATTTTTTTTTCCAAAAAACACCGATACGACACACACATATTTGCGTGCGTGCATGTGTGTAAATATAAAATAAATAAGAAATTAATGAATTCTTATAAAGAATTGAGAAACCGAGAATACTTTAACATTGAAGTAGCAAATTGCTTGATTTTTCAGTTCTCTCTCTTCGCTGTTAGACCAATATAATGAGCCATCTACGAAGAAGAATGAGAATAAATAAGTACATATATACAAATGAATAACAGAATCACATATAGTCAGATGTAGATAGTAACTTAATAAGTATTCGACAAACCACTTAGTAAATAATAGTTCAAATACGTAGTACATAATCTAGTAATCATGGAGTGGATAAGTACAAAAGACCATAACTATTGCAAGTGTTCAAGTTCAAAGAACCATAACTATCACATAATCAGAACACAATTAATCCCCTATTTTAGTCACCGCATTTCAGACTTCAGTCATCACTCACCAATAACGAGCATGTTGCTAGAAACAAAAGCTACAAGACAAATCATTCCCCATTTACATCAATGCCGATAAATCTAGCAATATGAAATTCTGAATTAATACCAGACCATTTAGAAAAATACGACATATGACAACAAATTTATCTATCCAATAATTGATTGTTTTCGGATCTTGAATCAATGTGCATTAGAGTTCTCTACTTAAGCCATCAGGTACAATAGCACAAGATAGGTTTTAGCATTGATCTCTTGCAACACAACTAGCGCTTGAGGAGTCCAACACAACACATCCTTTGAGTAGAAGTCAATGATCTCCCTAACATGAAACTTTATCAGGAGGAAAAGCTTCAAGGTGCCGCTCGGTTAGGCTAAAATTGCACTGTAACTGGCTGAAATTACACTGTAGTTGATGGTGACTTATTCGGCATAGTTAAATTTAAAAATAAAAAAACAGATTAGCCCATCATAGACAATGCAAACGAATACGGGAAAAAAAGAACCATAAAAAAAGCTCAAAAAAAGCTAAAAAGTTAGAAAAAAGATGAAATTTAGGAATAGTGAAAAATAAGCCAAAAACCAGAAGTTCAAGCTGAAATTAGTGGGACCCACACAGTCTGCACTCTAAATCTTCGACATAGAGAGGACAAGCCAAAAATACCCATCAGATGTGTGAAGGGCACAAATGGGATTAGTAGCTCGGTGGATTTCTGGAATATCCTAATCTCCCACAGCGCTACCATGCGTGGCTGGAATCGGTGTGGCTTCTTCTGCTTCTGCTGCTACCCATAATAAAAACGTGTTGACAAATCAAACGTCCCTGCTTCTCCAAGAACACATCTTAAAGTGAATCACAAATCAAACGAACAATGAACAAGAAGAGAGCAACTCCAAAACCAAGGCTTCCATATGACACATTTGCCAGCATCTTTATACAAGAGAAGCTAACTGCACCAAGAAACTAAAGAAAAACTGCCAAATCATCCCTAAATCACCAAGAACTAATACCGAGAGAAGAATAAAAATCCCCAAATTCGCTCGGGAGGCAGGCTTGTTTATTTGCCATCATTCAGATCAGCAAGAAACCAGCCCTGCCCAGTTGGTGAAAGCCAAGCTCGGCGTCAAAACGAGGAGGATGGAGGGAAGGGGATCGGGCAGTCGGGCTCACTAAGGGGGCAGAGCGTGGAGACGAATTAGGGGGTGCGGTGGCCGGCCGGGGTTGAGGATCAGGTGCCAAGTGCCAACGTCTTGGCAGGTGAAACAACCAAAATTTTGAAAATGCAAAATTAGATTTGATTTCCTTTTCTCCCTTGCCAATCTCCTTCACAACCATAATCTCCACCAATCTCAAAGCAAAACACCCTTAATCCCAGTCATCACGGCGTCACAACGGAGGAGCGGGATTTTTCCGCGGCCTTGTTCATGTCCGCAAAGCGGCGCCGCCCGATTTTTCCTCTGCCGCGTCGCTTCTCGCTGCCAGCGCCGCTCACCTCTGCCAGCTCTCGCCCACCGCCGAGAGCCGTACCCGCCATAAATGCGCTGTCACCGCCGCACGGCCTGTGCGTGGCGCCGCCGCCGCCGTCGAGCGCGCCGCCTCGCCCTTCGCGCTTCTTCCTCTCACGGCCGAAGCAGCCCCTCGACACCCCTTGACCGCTGCCTTGTACCGCCCGACCAACTACACCCACCGAAAGCCCTCGAGCTGCCGGCCTCTCCCGGCCGCGACCGTCGCTCGATATTTTCCCCTCGGTGAACCGCCATGCCGGTCTATTTAAAGCATCCCGGGTCTCCCAAGTGAAGCACCTCACCTCCTAAAGCCCACCGAGCACCCCGAGTCCCCATTGCCGCCCCATTACTGGTAATCCCGAAAAGCCCCAAATTGAAGCCCTAGAGCAATATCGACCTTCCCCTCCTCCTCATTCCAATTCCCTCCGCCTCTAGCATCCCCATGACCATAGAAACCCTCCCCAACCTCCACCTTGAGCTCCCAACCATCCCTCTTCCCCGGCACCGTGAGCTACCCCATAACCGAAACCGGCCACCATGGCCAGCTCAACCTGGACATTCCGAGCTTCGGCCGACCCTTCCCCAAGCTCCCCTGAACCCTAGTGATGCTCAAAAGCCAGCCCAATTGCCCTAGGAAGCCTCCACTCGCCCGCAACTTCAAAAGAACCGTGAGAAGGGAGGAGCTCGCCGTCGTGCGAACGCGCCTCCGCCGGCCTTCCAACCACCCAAAACGGACTCCTCACTCCCGGGAACCCGACGGTACCCTCGGTTTGCGTCGCAAAACTCTGAGCTCCGCCGCCACTCGCCGCCGTTGCCCTGCTCCTCTGCGCGCGGAATGCGGTGGAGAAGAACGATGCCCCGGCATCTGTTCACCCGACCGCCGGCCGACTTGGCTGGGCCAAGCCCGCGCCCACGCCCGACCGCACCGCCGCACCAGCGCGCCGCTTCGCGCCGCCGCACCGACCGAGCCATCCGCGACCGGCTGGACCAAGCCCGTCGCCGCGCCGACCGAACCCGCTGCCGCGCGATGCCTCGATCGCGCGGTGCCACGCGGTCGAGCCGAGCCGCTTAACCGCGTCGGATCCGAACCCGATGAACAGTGTTAAGCCCAAACCCAAAAATACAAGTTTATACTCGCCGGATTCGTTTCGAGCCCGCCAACCCAAATCCAAGGCCCATTTCCCCCTATAGCCCTCCTATAACCCAATATCCTCAATTATTTGGAGTTTTTTGGATTTTCTTTATTCTTTTATTTTCTTTATTCATTGCTCAACCCTTCGGGCATGAATTAATTTAAATTGTTTGCTTTGCGTTAGCCTCCGGAGTCGACATTCAGCAGGAGCCAGAAGGAGAAGCGCAAGCCCAAGCTCAGTCTAATGAAGAGTACGAGTTAGTCGAAATCACTGATCCGCAAGGCAAGTCACATATATCTTTGAACATATTGATCCTACATTTCCTGTATTATTTATTTACAAGTACTTTCATTATGTTACTTTCAGTCTGTTATTTTATGTACAATAAATGCTTAGAATGACATGATATTAGCTATGTCCTACCACCCGAAAAGCCCAGTTTAACTTGATGGCCATATTCACCTTGACAAACCTAGTTACATAAAATATAAGATTAATATTATCATTGTAGTTAGGGATATCACTTCTGTCTACTGTTAAGGCTTTGGTAATTGTTTAGAGTTTTGGGAAAAGTTGGATCTAGGGTAAGCGAGGATTGCAGAGATGGATCCGAAGACCTTATCCTAGGGTGGAGGCTGGTTGTGGATTGGTGGCAGTACAGTGTGTACTGAATATGGGTTTGTGTGTGGTTGTTGCCTCAGTTAAAATGTAAGGACTAGACCCTTATGCTGAGTAACGGACATAGTAACCGCCCAACCACAAGCGTTGATTTGGTCAAACTTGACTTATTCAAACCTGGCTTAGTAGCTGCTCAACTTCAATTGAACCTCTGCAACTGGAAAGGGGGAGACAGAGGGTGAGTCCGTATGGGAGGTGGTTAACCATACAACTGTAGGGCTGCGATGAGTCGGACGGGATCCGTGGGATCATCTGAGCTCATTGGGATTAACACCTACTGGGCGGAGTCTATACAAAGAATTGAGCAGTGAACATCCTTGTTCTCTTAACTCTTTAGCGGGAGTTAAGGGATCTTGTGGGTAAAGCAGGGCAGCTTTGCAAAGTCATGACAAATGGTATTCGAATACGCCGTGCTTCCGGTAAACGAAGCTGTGTTTAGTGGGTGAATCCAGTATCAAGGCATAAGTTGTTTTGGAATGATTTGGTAATATTGGGTAATGATAATTAAGCTTGGGAAACCCAATTTACCTTAATGAAGTCCATTTTAAAAGCTTTCAAATGGTTCCAACTAAAGCGCATCCACATAAGATAATAGACTTTATTCCCTTTACTTGATAATCCATGCATGTAGTTAATGTTGGACTCCGTGTGACTTGCTGAGTACGGTAGTTGTACTCATACTTGCTAAAAACATAAACAGAAACAGCTAATATCGAAGAGGCTGGAGAAGGCGAGGAAGTGTTTCTGTACGAGGTTGATGACGCATGGAATTAGGATCGTTCTTCGCTCGAGTGTGCCTGTGGTTTCTTTTGTAATGTATCTAAGGGCAGTTGACCCTACTGTGACTCTTGGCTTTCGCCGTTATATTGTAATAAAGTTCGCTTTTGCTCTTAAGCTTGTGTTGGCAATGTTATACACTCGTTGGATATACTCGAAGTTGAACAGTCCTGGGCAGCTGCGAGGGTTTCATAATACTCCCGGAAACGGGGGTGTTACAGAGTGGTATCAGAGCCCGCTTGCTTGACCGTAGGATGACCCTAAGTGAATTAAGAATATTTGCTAAAACTATTTTACTTATAAAAATGAGTTACATAAAATATCAATATTACTATTAATTCCGTATACTCTCTTCTTATCTACCTCGTCTATCAGTCTTATTTTAAAGTTAAGTTTATTTCCTTATATTATTTATATTACTCTTGTCTAAACTCAAAATTTGACGTGTGAACAGATGTATCCACACGATCATTCCAATCCAGAAGAATTACAAGGATGGGTCGCTCTCCTGTGGCGTATGCAGAAGTACCTTTATGCGACGGATCGCCAATGTCCGATATTTCATGTGAGACCGTTGATCGTGCATGGTCGTCTGCATGATTGGAAGGCCTGGGTGTACTTGGAGCCGTTGCCCCTCAGGCCGGACAGTCGACGGAAATTTACGGCCTATCGCTACAAGGAATCGGACGCTATCCAAGACGCAGCAAGGAAGGCAGTGGAGCATCTCCGCCATTACTATGATGAGGAATATGAAGAGTCTCCATTCCAGCTCATCCCTCAGGAGAATGAAGATGGAACCGGCCTTCTTGTTCAGAATCCAGATCTAGAAGAAGATCCCAGAATGAGGGAGATTGCATCTGTCGTCACTTTTCAAGAGGATATGTACACCCGAATGACCAAGGAGAATACAAAAATGCACCTCCAACTCCATTCAGCTCGACAGGAGATATGGCTTTTGAAGAAGAACTTGCAGCATCTCCAGAAGAGAGCCCAAGATGAAGTGTCAAGGTGTGGCGAGACACCGGGTGGCCCATCAAAGGTCCTTAAAAAGACGGAAGAAAAGACGGCGCCCCAGTGTCGTTTAGTCATCGGAGAATCCACGTCCCATGCACGGAACTACCGGAGCGATGCGACACTTTGAAGCGAAGGCAAAGAGCCCATGGTCGACGACGAAGAAGAAGAGGAAGATCCCGAGGAGGAAGAATGGTGTTCTTCCGGTGGTTCTTCCCCGGATAATCAGAATCAGAAGGCTTAGTGTGAGTCGAGTTGCGTTAGAGTAGTTTGACCTTTTGTAGTAGTATGTTTTGGTATTGTAAAACGAGTTGTGGTATCGACTTTGTAGCATAGTATGTACCCAACTTGTGTTATGGTTGAATGAAGACTACTTTGCCTAATGGATATTTTTGTTTGCTAATGATATCCCTAAGCCTACTCCTTCAACTTTCAATCTTTCTACTTCACTCTCGAGTACTTACCTACTTCACTCTGATCTTACCTTAACTCTAAATTCTTACTTCCCTATCTGACTTTCTGTAAAAACTCGCTGCAGATCTGAACTCTCTATTCCATCAAGCAAATCAAAATGGCTGAAACAGGAGAAGGATCTCAACAATCAGGTAGTCCCCGCCGAAGTAATGCACCACAACCCAGCTTGGCAGACATACTAGCAAAGATGGAAGAAAATCGGCATCAGGCCGAGATGAATCAATCACGTATGATGGAACAACACATGAAGCTATTGGAGCAAATTGCAACGAGAACTGGAGGAATTAACCCACCTGCACCTACTATTCATACCAAGTGGCCAGACTTCCAGAAGACTCGACCCCCGGTCTACTCTGCTTCCCTAGATCCCATGGTAGCAGAGGATTGGTTCCGGGATGTCGAAAGAAAGTTGAACACTATCCAATGCAATGAAAAGGAAAAGATACTGTATGCTTCTCATCAGTTACAAGGTCCAGCAGCAGCCTGGTGGATGAACTACCAAACTATGTTAGGAGATCGAGAAATAACTTGGAAAGAGTTTGAGGATTCTTTCCGCCAGACTCATATACCCACGGGTGTGATGGAAGCTAAGCGCCGAGAGTTTCTCGCGCTAAAACAAGGAACCCACTCGATCACAGAATACCTCCACCAGTTCAACACTTTAGCACGTTATGCTTCTGATGACATGAAAACTGAAGAAAAGAAAATGGAGCGATTCAAGGAAGGATTGCATATAGCCTTGAAGCACCATATATCAGCCATGGATTTTAAAGACTTACCTTCAATGGTAAACAAGCTTATTATGTCAGAGGCAACCCAGAAGGAGTTGGAAGAAACACAGAAAAGGAAAATAGTGCATGTGTCACCATCTCCAGAAATACCTAGGAAGCGGATGTTTATGGCTCCGCAGTTCAAGGGACAGCGAGGGAAGAAATTCATTATCAAGCCAAAACCGCAATTCAAGATTGGTCAAGGATCCGCCACATCACAACAAACAAGTACCTTGAAATGCTTTATCTGTGGAGGGAACCATTTGCAAAGGCAGTGTCCCTTGCAACATGTCACCTGTTTCCACTGTGGCCAAGCCGGCCACTACAAGAACCAATGCCCACGAGGCGGACTACCCTCAGATGTAGCCAAGGCCCAAGTCCGGGCATTGACATCTACACCTCGCCAGTTTATCGCAGTGCCAAAGCAAGAAGAGGGACAGAATCGTCGGTTGTGGTCAAGCCGGTGAACGCATAGCTACGGCGTCAACGCCAACCGCAGATAAAGGAAAAAGAGTTCTGAAGCCAGTATAAGGAAGGATCAACCACATCTCCGCAGAAGAAGCAGCAGGAGCCAACGACGTCATCGTTGGTACGTATCTTGTTAATTCAAAGCCCTCTTTGGTTTTGTTTGATCCCGGAGCTACACATTCGTTTGTTTCTTTGGCTTTTGCTGTGAAAAACCAATTGCCACTCTCAACTCTGCAAAAGTCCTTTTCCTTTCAAACTGCTAGGAATAATGTAGAGTCCCGCTTTGGATGCAAAGACCTGAATCTAGATATCCAAGGAGTTAAGTTCAAAGCTGACTTGTTAGTGTTAGAAATGAAAGGACTGGACGTTATATTGGGAATGAACTGGTTAACCAAACATAAAGCTAATGTATATTGTGAGAGCAAGTTAGTTACCCTGGTAAATTTAGAAGGACAGAAAGTAACTTTAAAGACAGACTCGGCATTAGTGGAGAAAATGAAAGCAAGTGCTCATAATATGATGGTGGAAGAAGGAGTTGCTCAAGTTCCGATAGTTCAGGAATACCCGGATGTTTTTCCAAATGAACTACCCGGAAAACCGCCTGATAGACCTATCGAACTTGCTATTGAGTTAGTACCAGGGACCAAACCAGTTACAAAGCGTCAATACCGGATGTCAGCACAAGAATTGAAAGAACTTAAGAAACAGATGGATGAGTTGTTAGAAAAGGAATTTATACAGCCTAGTGTGTCCCCTTGGTCAGCCCTAGTGCTCTTCGTCAAGAAAAAGGATGGTAGCCAAAGAATGTGTGTAGATTATCGCGGATTGAATGCCGTGACAATCAAGAATAAATATCCGTTACCAAGGATAGATGATCTATTTGATCAGCTCAAAGGAGCCAAGGTATTCTCAAAAATTGACTTGAGATCAGGGTATCATCAGCTCAAGATTCGAGAACAGGATCGTGAGAAAATGGCTTTTACGACGAGATATGGATTGTTTGAGTTCACAGTAGTGCCGTTTGGCTTAACAAATGCCCCTGCATATTTCATGAACTTGATGAATATGGTTTATATGGAGCAATTAGATCACTTTGTGATAGTGTTTATTGACGATATACTAATATACTCCAAGACAGAAGAGGAACATTGTCAACATCTTCATATTGCTTTAAGTAAATTAAGAGAGCATCAGTTATATGCAAAGTTTTCTAAATGTGAGTTTTGGTTAAAGGAAGTAGCTTTTCTCGGACATATAATTACCAATGAGGGAGTAAAAGTAGATCCTGAAATGGAAGCAACCAACCACAGTGACAGAAATTCGAAGCTTTCTTGGTTTGGCTGGATATTATCGTCGTTTCATTGAGGGATTCTCTAAGATAACTAGACACCTCACCCAGCTTCTTAAGAAGGATAATCCATTTATATGGATGGACAAATGTGAAGAAAGTTTTCAAGAATTGAAATCAAGACTTACTTCAGCCCCAGTGCTTATACTTCCTAATCCCGAGAAAGATTTTCAGATCTATTGTGACGCCTCAAAACAAGGATTAGGTTGTGTATTAATGCAGGAAGGAAAAGTAGTAGCATATGCCTCGAGACAATTACGACCGCATGAGGCCAACTATCCAACGCATGACTTGGAGTTAGCAGCAGTAGTACATGCATTGAAGATTTGGAGGCATTATTTGTTAGGAAACCGTTGTGAAGTCTATTCTGATCACAAGAGCCTAAAGTATATATTCACTCAGCCAGATCTGAATCTACGACAACGAAGATGGTTAGAATTAATTAAAGATTATGATCTAGATTTGCTATACCACCCTAGTAAGGCAAACGTTGTCGCAGATGCGTTGAGTCGAAAGAAGTACCATACTGTAGCTTCAATTATGGAATGTTCTACTGCATTATGTGAGGAAATGCAACGACTGAATTTGAATGTTGTCGAACAAGGCCAAATTGCAGCATTAGAAATTCAACCAACCTTGACGGATCAGATTAAGACAGCTCAAGAAAAGGATGAAGAGATTCAACAAATTATCAAGAAGAGTCAAGAGGAAAGTTCAACTGAATTTGTGATGGATGAGCAAGGAATTCTGATGTTCAGAGATCGTTATTGTGTGCCTGATGATAAGGAGTTAAAAGACTTGATATTAAGAGAAGCTCACTCGTCTTAATTTTCTATCCATCCAGGAGGCACCAAAATGTTTCAGGACTTAAAGAAGAGATATTGGTGGAGTAAGATGAAGAAAGAAATAGCAGAATATATTGCTCGTTGTGACACCTGTCAAAAAGTGAAGATAGATCACCGTAAACCCTCAGGATTGCTAAACCCTCTACCAATCCCAGAATGGAAATGGGATGATATTGGTATGGATTTCATTACAGGATTTCCTAAGACCCGAGATGGTTACGATGCTATTTGGGTAATCGTAGACCGACTGATAAAAGTAGTACATTTCATCCCAATTAAACAAACTTATGGAAAGAATAAATTGGCAGAGCTATACTTGACAAAGATAGTAGTGTTACATGGAGTGCCAAAAAGGATAGTATCAGACAGAGGAGCACAATTCACATCAGAATTTTGGGAAAAAGTTACATGAAGCTATGGGGACAGACTTAGCTTTTAGTACGACATATCATCCACAAACTGGAGGTCAGACAGAACGAGTAAATCAGATCTTAGAAGATATGTTACGAGCATGTGCATTAGTTTATGGAGCAGCATGGGATATGTGTCTACCATTTGCAGAGTTTTCGTATAATAACAGTTACCAGTCGAGTATTAAAATGGCACCGTTTGAGGCACTGTACGGAAGAGAATGCAGAACTCCACTGAATTGGACCGAAACTGGGGAACGACAGTTCTTAGGACCTCAAATCGTACAAGACGCCGAAGCCCATGTTAGAATTGTTCGAGATAAAATGAAGATAGCTCAGAATCGACAGAAAAGCTACGCCGACATTCGTCGAAAGGACTTGAGCTTTGAAATTGGAGATCTAGTATATCTCAAGGTTACACCATTCAAATCAATAAAGAGGTTTCAAGTTAAAGGCAAATTAGCTCCAAGGTATATTGGTCCGTTTGAGATTACCAGGAGAATCGGAGAAGTGGCTTACAAATTGCAATTAACACCGAACTTGGCAAGAGTACATAATGTATTCCATGTATCTCAGCTACGAAAATGTCTTCGTCACTCTTCAGAGCAAGTACCAGTTGATGACATAGACCTGCAAGATGATTTGTCATATGAAGAGGAACCATTTCAAATACTAGAAACTACAGAGAGGCAGTTGAGGAACAAGAACATCAGGTTACATAAAATACAATGGAGAAACCATACACCAGATGAAGCAACATGGGAGGAGTCAGACCTACAGCGAGAATTTCCCAACCTACTCCTTGGCCCGAGTTGATCTCGAGGACGAGATCCTTTTTAAGGAGGGTAGGTTGAAACAACCAAAATTTTGAAAATGCAAAATTGGATTTGATTTCCTTTTCTCCCTTGCCAATCTCCTCCACAACCATAATCTCCACCAATCTCAAAGCAAAACACCCCTTAATCCCAGTCATCACGGCGTCATAACGGAGGGAACGGGATTTTTCCGCGCGTGCACTGTTCATGTCCGGCAAAAGCGGCGCCGCCCCGATTTTTTCCTCTGTCGCCGTCGCTCCTCGCTGCTTCGCGCGCCCGCTCACCTCTGCCAGCTCCTGCCCACCTGCCAGTAGCCGTACCCCGCCATAAATGCGCCCTGTCACCGCCTGGCACGGCCCCTGTGCGTGGCAAGCCGCCGCCGTCCGAGCGCGCCCGCCTCTGCCCCTTCGCGCTTCTTCCTCTCACGGCCGACAGCAGCCCCTCTGACACCCCTTGACCGCCGCCTTGTACCGCCCCGGCCAACTACACCCACCCGAAAGCCCTCGAGCTGCCCCGGCCTCTCCCGAAGCCGCGACCGTCGCTCTGATATTTTCCCCCCTCGGTGAACCGCCATGCCCGGTCTATTTAAAGCATCCCCGAGTCTCCCAAGTGAAGCACCTCACCTCCCTAAAGCCCACCGAGCACCCCCAGAGTCCCCACTGCCGCCCCATTACTGGTAATCCCGAAAAGCCCCAAATTGAAGCCCTAGAGTAATATCGACCTTCCCCTCCTCCTCAGTCCAATTCCCCCCGCCTCTAGCATCCCCATGACCATAGAAACCCTCCCCAACCTCCACCTTGAGCTCCCAACCATCCCTCTTCCCCGGCACCGTGAGCTACCCCATAACCGAAACCGGCCACCGTGGCCAGCTCAACCTGGACATTCCGAGCTTCGGCCGACCCTTCCCCAAGCTCCCCTGAACCCTAGTGATGCTCAAAAGCCAGCCCAATTGCCCTAGGAAGCCTCCACTCGCCCGCAACTTCAAAAGAACCGTGAGAAGGGAGGAGCTCGCCGTCGGCGAACGCCGCCTCCGCCGGCCTTCCAACCACCCAAAACGGACTCCCCTCACTCCCAGGAACCCGACGGTACCCTCGGTTTGCGTCGCAAAACTCTGGAGCTCCGCCGCCACTCGCCGCCCGTTGCCCCTGCTCCTCTGCGCGCGCGGGAACGCGGTGGAGAAGAAGAACAGTGCCCCTGGGCACTGTTCACTCGACCGGCCGGCCGACTTGGCTGGGCCAAGCCCGCGCGCCCCACGCCCGACCGCACCGCCCGCCTCAGTTAAAATGTAAGGACTAGACCCTTATGCTGAGTAACGGACATAGTAACCGCCCAACCACAAGCGTTGATTTGGTCAAACTTGACTTATTCAAACCTGGCTTAGTAGCTGCTCAACTTCAATTGAACCTCTGCAACTGGAAAGGGGGAGACAGAGGGTGAGTCCGTATGGGAGGTGGTTAACCATACAACTGTAGGGCTGCGATGAGTCGGACGGGATCCGTGGGATCATCTGAGCTCATTGGGATTAACACCTACTGGGCGGAGTCTATACAAAGAATTGAGCAGTGAACATCCTTGTTCTCTTAACTCTTTAGCGGGAGTTAAGGGATCTTGTGGGTAAAGCAGGGCAGCTTTGCAAAGTCATGACAAATGGTATTCGAATACGCCGTGCTTCCGGTAAACGAAGCTGTGTTTAGTGGGTGAATCCAGTATCAAGGCATAAGTTGTTTTGGAATGATTTGGTAATATTGGGTAATGATAATTAAGCTTGGGAAACCCAATTTACCTTAATGAAGTCCATTTTAAAAGCTTTCAAATGGTTCCAACTAAAACTGCATCCACATAAGATAATAGACTTTATTCCCCTTTACTTGATAATCCATGCATGTAGTTAATGTTGGACTCCGTGTGACTTGCTGAGTACGGTAGTTGTACTCATACTTGCTAAAAACATAAACAGAAACAGCTAATATCGAAGAGGCTGGAGAAGGCGAGGAAGTGTTTCTGTACGAGGTTGATGACGCATGGAATTAGGATCGTTCTTCGCTCGAGTGTGCCTGTGGTTTCTTTTGTAATGTATCTAAGGCGATTGACCCATCATGACTCTTGGCTTTCGCCGTTATATTGTAATAAAGTTCGCTTTGCTCTTAAGCTTGTGTTGGCAATGTTATACACTCGTTGGATATACTCGGTTGAACAGTCTCGGCAGGCATGAGAGGTTTCATAATACTCCCGGAAACGGGGGTGTTACAGCAGGGAGGAAGGATATTGGGCGTGGCGGTGGCGGGCCGAGGCGGGGACGGGAAGAGGAGCCGGCGACTGGATGGAGGAAGGAGCGGGCGACCGAAGGGAGAGGCGGCGCTGAGGATGCCACATCCACTCGTGACTCCTGAGATGTGGGCATAGGGTGGCCAACTAGATCTGTGTGTATGCTGAAGGAAGGATATGTTATTAGGTCAAATATATGAGCGAAGTATCAACGAAGTATCAGAGAAATATTGGGATTTATTTTTATTTTGAATAATTATAAATTCAAAGATACATGTAGGATACGTATCAAATTGTATCGAGACAGTATCCATATCCGGTATAGTATCTGATACAGATACATGACTTTGACTTTGTAAAGTATTTGCCACAGAAGGTCTGTAAAGCCAGCCAAACTTATGGATGAAAACAAATAAAATAGCCTGTAATGATTTGACCAGCCTACATCAGAAATCTTTTAACAAAGAATAGCAGTTACAAGACAGGAATATTAATAGCAATACACTGGGGTACATCACTTTTGTTTTTAAAGATGAATGCAGTGCTATTATTTGTTGTATTTTAATCAGTTCTGTAATTTCTTTGTCTGGATGTAATTCGCAGTACAGTGAACATATTTCATAAATTTATATACGATATGATAATATATCCTAAGAATAGTTCAATGTATTTCTGCGACCAAGATTCTCAATGTTTTAACCAAGTTTTATTAAAATCCAACATTTAATATGATGAGATACATACATATAAGGCATGTCCAATGGTGACTTATGAGCTAGCTCTAAACATATTATTTCATATTTTAATAGAAGAGAGAGAAAAGCTAGCTCTTGATCAAGAGCTAGTCTCATACACACATTCCAAGATTATATGAGGATGTCATGTGGGACTATTCATGTTATGAGCTATGTGCTAAAAGTTAATATCATTGGAGAAGTTATCTTAGAGCAAGTATAATAATCGGCTGTAAGCTGGCTAAATGCTGACGTGTAGGAGAGAAGGGAGGAGAGAGAGGATAAGCGGGCTGCAAGCTTACAGTCGGCTTGAACACAAGAACCAAGAAACTTTGTGAGAGAGACAGGTGGGCCATGTATTAATGATGAAGAGCTAACTACTATATGGGTGGGCTAGAAGAAGGCTGCAAGAAACCTTACAGCCCGTTTGCTGGCTGTATTATTAGCCTTGCTCTTAGAGCTAATAACTAGCTCATACCATTGTACATGCCCTAAACCCAAAAGCAGCCGTGGTAATAGAGCCAGCTCCAGCAAATATTAAATACGTCATGTACCCCACGGTTCCCAATAAGAAGGCTCTGTGTGCCGAAGAAAGATGGAGTAAACATCCCAAGGCGAACACCGTCAACTAGTGAGCCTTTGGCAACCCGGATGAACCTTTTCTCCAGTGCGTCTCTCATCAATCTATACTGTTCACGCTTGTCAGTGGTGCTTCCCATCTTCAACATCACTTCTGCATCCTTGCTCTGTAAAATATAACAAAAATATTGTTGTTGTTAAGGGTATCAATGGTATTTCCTATTGTACTAGGGTTTAGTATTATATCTCCGTGTGCTATATATATTGCCTATTGGGTCTCTTGAATACATACACGATATTCATAACATGCTATCAGAGCAAAGGTTAGGATTAGAGTTTACTATAGCCGCCGCCGTTGCTGCCTAACCTTTGTTCTTCTTCTTCCACTGTCGCTGCCCCAGGAGGATCTATCTCCGCTCCCAGAGGCGGCCAACTCCTCCAAGTGTCACCTGGCCCTCTCACTGCCGCCAGGCCAACGCCTGTCCCGAGCCTACACTATCAGGCCACTGCTTTTACAACTTCCCCGTAGGCTGGGCCTACACGTACTTGATCCCCGACGAGGTTTTCCACCGTTGTGTTGCGTCCGCCCAAGACCACCGTCCTCACCGTAGCGAACACACCGCATCGCCGCGTCGTCGGTCTTCCACAGCAAGAGCTGTCATTGTCATCCAGATCCAATCTAGATTGGGTTGTCACCGTCTCGGGGGACCTCTTCACGGACCTCGACCTCGATGCCCTTCTTGTCTCCTCCGGTGAATCGCCCAAGCTAGCCGGAACACGTTCATCTCCACTGCCTTATGGGTGGATATGCCGCCGCAGCCGGTCACTTGCCTTCCACGGAATCAAATGGTTGTGATTCAGCCTCGGCATTTGCCCATCTCGGTTACTGCGCCCTAGATCTGGCCTCCTGCGTGCCGAATCCGGCTCGCCATCGCCTGGAGGCTCCCCCGCTTGGAACCAGCCGCCGTCGGTCATCTCAATCGGCTACTTTTGCTCGGCCCGCTTGTCACCCCTATCTCCCGAGTCCGTGCTCTCCTCGTCGGCGCTAGTCTTGAGTCATTTTTGCTGGTGGAGATTTTTAGGGTGGCGGCTCGCTATGGTAAGGAGAATCGGGTGTGGTGTGATGCCGAGAAGGAAAAGGCAGAGGAAGGGGAGAGAGAGAAGAAGGAAGTGGAATGGCAGCAGTGGTGTGTGTGTGTGTGCATGTTGTGCAGCGGAGTAGGAGATCTTTTGTGCTAGTTTTTATTGCTGGATGCTGCTATTTGCATCCGCATGTGTGCTAGTTTTTATTATTGACTGCTGCTTGCTGTTAGCCTAAGGATGAGGAGTTAGCCACTCTAGTATTAAGTCTTTGCTGCTAGTTTTCTTTTGAGTCTTCTATTGCGTCCATCTAAATTTGTAGCCTCTATCTTTTAGTTCATCCAAGTAGTGCGAGTCTATAAATTTATTGTCAGTCATAGAAGCATAGAAATTTCTTTTTTGTATGGCAGCAGTCGTCGCTCTTCTCTTTGAGCCACATGTAGAACGTAGAAGTTGTTACGATGTTGCCACTTCTGTCTAAGCCACCGCTCCAAGCTTCTAAGGCTGCAACACTTCTTCTACACTGCGCCGCCAATGTCTTGGACTTCGATCTGTGCCGCCATACTTCTATCCATTCCTCGTCAACTCGACATATTTTCCAAGAGCTGTACGCTATAACGACTATGTTATCAAAGCATCGCCTAGGTGTCCTGGCGCTCCAAGGTGGATGCCAGGGTTCGTCACCTAGGTTGTTCGTAGTTAGGCGCTCGACTAACCATTCCAAGCGTCTAGGCGGAAGATGCGGCGCTTGCCTGGAGAAGATGTGGCTATAAAAAGGAGTGGGGTGGAAAGGAGTAAGAGAAAACATATCCTTTGCCTCGTGCTACTTGCTTCGTGCGCCGGCGTGCCGTCCTTCAACAGCTAGGCGACGGTGGTCAGGACCGAGCCCTAGGGCGGCGGCACATAGGAACGGGGTCAGGGGAGATGGGATCGTCGGAGCAAGCCGACGAGTAGGGTGGCAAACCCTAGGCCAAACCGAAGGCGCAGGGGCGAGGCACCAGGAGGCGGCGTCGAGCTACAGGGCGTCGCAGCCGAACCCGAGCGGTACGACAGCCGAGCTAGAGCCGGAAGTCAATGACGTAGGGGATCGGAGCCAGAGGAGGTCAGGCCAGGCTGCAGGGAGTCGGTGGGTGGCACCTGGAGTAGAGGCTGAGCTGGGGCCGTAGCGGCCGAACTGAGGCAGCGCACCGGAGGCTGGAGGTGCAATGGCCGGGCGAGAGCTAGGACGCTGTAGGGGCCAGGCTAGAGTCGAGGGAGAGGCGCAGGAGAGGGAGGAGGCGCAGTGGCCGGCCAGATCTGGAGGGGGATTTGAGGAGGAGTGAAGTAATAGAAAGAAGAAGGCAGGGCCGTGCCGTGAAATTTAGAGGCACTGTACAAAGTTCTAAGCGAGGTCTAAACCAAAGTATCAAATAAGCCAAAATAATGTATGTATTGCAGAGCAAATGCGATATATCAAGAATAGTACCTTTTGACATTGAGTTAACTCCTCAATTCTTTGTTTCTTCTTACGTTTTTGGGAACCGGATTCATATTTTCTAAATCGAATTGCAGAAGATATGGCTTCAAAAGATGAAAAGAACAAAATTAAAATTATACAAACAGTTCTAGACTTTCATACGAAGGATTTAATTAGTACAATACAATTAGAATTGAAAAAAACGAATACCGTGACCGGACGACGAGTCGGCGGCGAATCATGAATGGAGTCCGCCGTCCGCGGCCGGTTGCGCGAGGTTGGCGGAAGATGGTGGCGGCGGCGGCGGCGCGAGCCGACTAGCCGAGAGGAGTAGAGGACGGCGGCGACCGCCTCACGTCTCGGAGACTCGGACGTTCCGTCTTCCGTGCATGCTCGATGGTGATGGCGATGCCTCACGACGCGGTCACGCCAGAGGGCGTGGCCTCACCTCACGTCCGTGCGCGTGCATGCAAAGTCGGAGGTTCTCGCGTGAATACGGCGGCATTGTACAGCCGCGTCTCTCCGCTGAGATCTGGCGGCACGGCCGCACGGAACACATTGATTTTTGAGGCCCCGCACGCCCATGGGCCTGTACAAGCGCACGGCTCGCACGCCATGGGCCCGGCCACGGAAGAAGGGAGAGGTTGAGGAAGAAGAAAGAATAGAGGGGAAGGGATAAGATTGGAAGAGGTGGAGGAGGAAGAAAGTTACCAATGGCCAGGAGGAGGCTTCGGCCAGAAAAAAATAGAAAAAATGAGACAGCAATCGGACCGAAGGGGCCTCATCTAATCATCACCTAGGCATCCGCCTAAGCGCCTCGCCTCTCCTTGTTGCCGTGACAACATAGTACGACGATATTATCAAGACTCGGACTTCATTTTTTCTATTTTAGTGTCAACCCTTTTCAAATACAATGCTATTGCATACACCTTACATTTGAGGGAGGGGTGTTAAAAGTATTAGTGGTAATTACTGTTGTACTAGGTTTTAATCTTGTGTCCCCTTTATACCCTATATATATATATATATATATATATATATATATATATATATATATATATATATATATATATATATATATATATATATATATATATATATATATATATATATATATATATATATATATATATATATATATATATATATATATATTATCCTTTTATTATCCATTGAATACATACATAGTTTTCATAACAGTTGTCACAGAAGGCATTTTTATTTTCAGCCTAAAGCATGCTTACTATCCAGGAAAATAAAAGGAGAGAAATATTCTCCTCGAATAAAGACATGTTCTCCTCGAATAAAGACATGTTGACGATAGGCGCTGATCTAACGAAATGAGAAAGGAGTCTGAATTCCTTAGAATGATTCAGCACGAGAAACGAGATGATCTTTATTACTATAAACTAGTTACAAAAGGGCTTGTAAAAGAGATTCAACTATGGCTCTGATCAACTTGGCTTCGGCTTCTGGCTTATTTTTCACTATTCATAAGTTTCGTCTTTTTCTGAATTTTTGGCTTTTTGTTGAGCTTTTTTGCAGGTTCTTTTTTTTTCCGTATTTGTTTGTATTATACGTAATGGGCTAACATATTTTTATTTTTAAATTTTTTTAAATTTAATTATGCTAAATAAGCCTCTGTCAGCTACAGTGCTTTTTTCAGCCAGCTACAGTGTTTTAAACCATAAACCACGAGCTTTTCAGCCGAACCGATCACCACCATAATCTTTCTACTACTCGAAAGATCTTGATTGCCTTATCTATTGGACTTGATTTGTTCTCTTAATTCTAATATGAGTTGTCCCTCTCTTTGTTCTCTCGTCAACCTTTTAATAGCATTCAAGGAATGCCAATTATCCACTTGTGGAGACGTCTTTTGGTATCATCACGTCTGATCGGATGGGTAGCTGCTGTCAGAGAGAGACATCCGATGATAACTGACCTTCGGTTGTTGTTAATGGAAGATAATTGTGGGGACAACGGCATAACGGTTGTTGTCAGAGATACAGGGTCGAAACGTCGTGCTGTTTGGGATTGATAAAGTACGTGTTTTATCTATCATACGGGAGTTCCCTGGAAACGGGCCCTCATACTAGTTCATGAAATATCTGTGTGTTCTACTGGTCGGGTAAAGAATACAGTAGTCCTCGGAGCAGGGGTAATCGAGGAACAGTTTTGAAAAGCTTATAACCACGTGGGTCTTAGGGCCTTAATTAAGTATTAAAATCATATTTAATGGATTTATCAAGATGGGTAAGTGTCTAATCAAAATTCTGGAACACCAGCTCCAAAGTCGGAGGCACTTAATTTCTTTGATCCTATATTTGTACTTTGATTCAATACTCTTGCGGAAGTCATCCTGTATCTGTTTAAAAAAACTGTATTTTGTAATCTGACA
Organism: Dendrocalamus sinicus; assembly: GCA_036346575.1. Lineage (NCBI taxonomy): Eukaryota > Viridiplantae > Streptophyta > Magnoliopsida > Poales > Poaceae > Dendrocalamus > Dendrocalamus sinicus. The sequence continues at coordinate 12,514,589 of CM070641.1, read as the reverse complement.
CGATTCTGCAATGGAAACACTAGTTCCGCAATGGCAGGTCGAATTAAATTGTGAGCAATGAAACAGTATGGGTGCGTTCTAGAGGACCGTTACTCAGGTTGTGCTTGTACGGGCTAAGCCTATAGTAATCACCTTTTAAACATATAATTTTTAAGATAGAATCTACAAGTAAATTATAGTATAAATTGTACCGAGTTTAACTGTATCAGCTAAAATCACATGTAACTATTTTTCTCTGTATATTATCTCTCGTAAACAGTATAGAATTCAAAAAATTTAATTATAAGTCATAAATCACAGTCTAAAAAATTCATCCATATACTGTGGTCTACAAGTAAACCTCACTGCCACTTGACAAATAAGATGCAAAATGGACATCAAAGAACGTCAAAGATGTATCTTCTTTTATCTTTTCACCAGCCGAATGTGTCTCAATCGATGAAAGTGTGTCCCTAACATCTACAAGTCATCAGTAATCAAGTCCTCCATTTTACATTCACGCAGGTCGCAGGTAACAGAAAGGAGGGTTGAATGTAGTATAGTGTCAACTTACGACGGACGCGCTGGCTTCCTTGCTCCCGCCGTAGAAAAGCCCGGCGAAGACGCCTACGAGGGTTGCAGTGCTCCAGTTCACCGTCCCCACCGCCGCAGCCCTCGACGGCCTGCCGTCCGCATCCGCCTCAGCCTACGCCTCCTCCAGGACCATCCCCACCCAAACACGTCAGAGGAAAACAAAAATGCATAGACACAGTTCGGAGTCACTAGCAGCGGGAGACAGGTGATGGACCGTGGGGACGGTAGAAGCCGGCGGATTCGGCGGCGGTGTCGGCTCGGTGGGAGGAGGCGCCGGGGCGGACATGGCGATCAGCTGCAAGGCTGCGGCCGACGTCGACCGAGGCGGCGCTCTAGAATAGAGTAAAAAAAGGAGAGGTGGTTCGGGCGCACGAGGTGTTAGGCGGGCCTCAAGGGACGGCGGGTGGCGCCGGCGGCGAGATCACCCGGTGGAAGCGAAGGGGAATGGGGGAGAAGGGAGCACAAGCGTGTGGGTTTTGCGTAGTGGCCTGGGCTCGTGCTGTTACTTATGGGCTTGCCTAGACCTAGAGCCCAGTTACTTTTCTTGGGCTGCAAACTCAATGGCATTGCGGATTTTTTTCTCTTGAAAATAATAATGCCATTGCGTTTTCCTTGTATGGCTTCCAGTTTACCACCGATGATTTGTGCTGCACTGCTGCTCCATGCTAAGACCTATTTTTTTGGCTTTTCAATTTGGTTTTAGCTTCGATTTTTTTAGTAGTAACTATTTATTAGATTAATATGTAACAGTTAAAAATCATAAATTTTAAGTATAGAAGAACACACCCTAAGCAATCGTAGCGGAAGAGAGCAGTGCTTCCACGCGTCACCCCTCCAACGGGAGTTGTGCACTTGTGCAGTCCACACAAATCGAGCTCTGCTGAGCAGCCATAGAACCAAGGCGCTAGACCAGTTACATTCGCAATCGCAGGCGTATGTCATTGGTTTTCAGTACACATAATCCTTCAGTATATCCACGGAGACAGCCCGCCCGCAGGGAGGTGTTGCAATTGATGTTTCGTTGTTCAATGCATTGGGTTGGCAAGGGCACTGCTACAAAACGTCAGCTTCTTTGCAAGATCGTTCCAGAGCTGCTCCCTATAGCATGTTACGGTACAAGCTCTCGTACGTACAAGGCCTCTCGTAGCTACACAGACGGAGCTACGTTACATTACATGCATGTACAAGCTCTTGTTTTAGTTAATCATCATCAGTCCATTCGCCAAAGCTGGCGTACAAACCGTACGTACGTACGTATGTAGATCATGCATGCAGCCATGCACGCGCGCAAATGGCAGTAGTACGGTCAGTTTCAGAGCCTCACGAGCTTCAGCCCCGCGCGCTTCTTGGCCTCGATTGCCGCCGGCAGCAGCTGCTCGAACCTATCCAGGAACGCCGACCACTCCTCGCCGCTCAGCTCCCTGAACGAAATGCGCTTCCGCCCGGCGCGCCTGCCCGCCGCCGCCGCCGAGAAGCTCACGCTCTTGACGATACCGCTCCCGGCGCCGCCGGTCTTGGCGTCGGCCCCGGTAGGCATGTCCTCGCAGTCCACGCCGAACTGGGTGTTCCCGTCCTCCACGGCGCCGGATGCCGGCGATGGGAGAAGGAACAGGGGCGCGTCGATGGAGTCCTCGGCCTTCTTGAGGAGGACCTCGAGCGCGCTCAGCCCCTCCTCCAGCGCCGAGAACTCGCGGGTCATCATGTCGCCGATATCGGCGAGGCAGAGCCCGGCGGCGGCCGCGCGCTGAAGGAAGATGGTGCAGAGGGTGAGGATCCGGATGGCCGGCTCCTTCAGCGACGGCAGCTCCGCGTGGAGCATCTCGGCGTCCTTAAACGGGTCCAGCGACGCGACGTACTCAAGCTCGGCGCTGGAGAACGGCAGCGACGACTGCGGCCAGTGCAGCCACTCGAAGTAGGGGTCCTCGAGCTGCTCCGGGAGGCAGAGCCCGTGGTCGATCGGCACGAGCTCCAGCGGCGTCGACGTGCTGCCGTCGGCGGCGCACTCGCTGCTTGGCGGTGGCTTCTTGACGAGAATGTTGCCGGCGTGGCGGTCGATGTTGAGGAGGCGGACGTCGAGGATGCCGACGCGGTGCACGGATGCCACGGAGAACCGCGACGGGCCGAGCTCGCCGGCGTCGTACTCGTGCGCTACGAAGCGCTGGATCGACGCCATGGTCGTGGGCATCGCGGGGCGGGATATCTTGATCAGCGCTGTCGGCTCCACGCTGGCGAAGCCGTCGTGGTCGAGGAGGAAGGCGGCCACCTCCCGCAGCACGGCCTTGCTGGTGTAGCCGACACCGTGGGACGGCGACGCTGCGTCGTCGAGAGGCTTGATGACCGCCACGTGCTCTCCGGAACGGCCGTCGTTGAGCACCAGCGCCCCACCGAGGCCGCTCTGCGCCGACACCAACCGCGTCCCGGACGCGATGGCGCCCACGGCCTCCGAGATGAGCTCGTGCACGCCGCGGGCGTGTCTGCCCGCGACGACCTCCACGTGCGGCATCTTCCTGTCGGAGGAAGCAGGCTCGGCGTGGTCGGCTGCTTGAGCAACGGTCGTGAAACACGGGGAGGAGAGACTCCGGCGTCGCGGGGACAGGCCGTTGTGGCCGCCGCCTCCGGAGGCGGCATTACGCTCTTGGTGGTCCGACCGGTCGAACTGGGCGACGGAGCGCAGGCGGCAGTGCCGGCCGCGGACAGCAGGGGGCTTGAGATCGTGGCAGTGGCTGACCGCGATCGCCATCCTGGCTAATGAGCAGCTACTGCCTCCGGCGTCGGTGGTAGCCGGTGTTGGTGGTGGGGCAGTAGCCGGTGGCAAGGGCCGGCTACTTACAGATTCCCACGCATTCATGCATGCCTCTTACTTAGATCATTGCACATAGGAAGAAGAAGAAGAATGGCGATTAGACACTCGTACCTTCGTTTATGTTTTTGGCTTGTTACAACAACATGTCAATCGAGAGCTAGCTAGCTACATCCAGAGTCAGTAAATGCCGTCACAGCCAGGAAGGGACGACGGCGACGAGGGCAGGGGCAGGCGAAGGCATGGCAGTGCGGAAACCTCCAAAGATCAATGCCTCCAAAATCCAACGTGGGGCCGGGTAGATAGAATCGAACAGATGAGCAAGGCAGGGAGAAGGGCGAGTGCTTCCCCCGCCGGCCACCACCCCACAGTCGCTCGCAGCCGCCCTCTTCCTCGATCGCCTCTGTCCGATCCCTTCTTTGATTGCTAAATTAGGGTGTTAGCAGCTTTGTTCTTCTTCCCCGGGCGTCCTTCTAATCTTCCCCTTCCCTCCGCGCGGCTGGAAGTGAAGGAAGGAGAAGAAAGAAGTCGGAGAAGTCACAACAACTGTCTATTTTTTGCACCCCAACCGGGGAGGCCATGGCGATGGATATATAGATCTTGCATTCGGAGAGCTAAATTTGGGTCCCTTGTCCTGCGCCTCTGCCTGCATGCGTGCATGCCTGCGAGCCAGAGCCGTTGACGTAGGGCTTTCTTCCTGCGGACGGAGAGATGCCGCGCGCGGGGGAAGCCTGTGGCAGGCCGCGTCCTGTGGGAGCCTGGGAGGAAACTGTTCACACATATAACAATGCAGCAGTGTTTTTTTAAAAAAAAACTGATCCTGAATATCTGTTTTTCCAAAAATAGCCTCCTCATTAAGTTCGGAAGGCATAGTAGATGACATCTATCACCTGCTGCAATCCCCTAGCTTAGCAGGCTGGCACACCTACAATAGGACGCACTAGCACAACAAGACGGCGATGGCGTGGTAGGCTAGCGCCCAACGTGGCATGCAGGGCTGCCGAGCTCTCTGGCTCAGTAGCTCTGCTGCCTAAGCTGTAGCACATGGCCCTCGGTGGCCGTTTACCCAATTAACCCGCACGGACTCACTAAACATCTGATTTTGTTAGAACTTTTTTAGAGAGGCGCAATGGGGGGTTTGGGCGGGCCAATGAACTAATATCATTAACTTTATCTTTTAAGTAGTACAAATACATTATTAAAAAATTGTAAGAATGGATCACATGTAGCCTGACATTGTTCTTCGTAATGAAGGTGCGAATTACAACGGTCCTAGGGCAAAAATGTGGAACCGTATGCACCCACATGACGTGACAGTCATTCGGACGGCATGGACGTGGTTGGTTGCCGCGGTAATGGTAGACAAAATTGTAGCTCAGGTTAGTACAGCAGCAATATGGGTGGTAGATCAGGGCTTGGGGAGTCGACGTTCACGAGACCATACATGCTCGTGCCTTCGAGGCAAGGGTTATGACCTCAAAACTCAGTCCTTGCCTATCGTCCCCTCCCACACCTTGAGCTTCCAGCCCACTCTGCCATACTTCGTTTGCGATTCCCTACAATACAGAAAATGATGTTTGAGTGTCCTTAGTATTAGTGTCCGTACAAAATTCACATTAAAAGTTACGAAAAAGAATGTGACAACATTAAGACCGAACTTAATTTGAAATGCACATAATTTGCATTGCCAAACATTAATTTGTTGCAAGTTACATTGTAGGAAATGTTGACCTTATAAAAAATGAATGAGTATATAGGTGGAGGTGCTATAAATCACCAGGTCTATGGAGCGACCGACGAAGTTGGCCTATTCACGCAGTTTCTCATGGAGTGGCCCGCTGTCTTGCATAGCCTGCACTTCTTTGGCCTCACCCATTGGCTACATTGACTATCATCCATGTCATTGTGGATGTGGCGAGACTGATGTCTTTCGTGCCCAGGCTGCTTTAGTGTGTCGCTCGGCATCCACTTCACTTCCCCACGCCAATGGTCCTTGCAATGCATGTCCACCCTGTAGGAGTTGAACACAGCGCGCCAAGTCCTGCACAAATGATAGATGTCGTAGCAGTCCAAAATGTAATGCGCGGAGGACTGTCATTACACAACGCATGCAACGTAGACATGGGAGCAAGGCTTGTTAAGAAGCATCTACTTGTTGCACGTGCAGGTCGCGACTTCGCCGATGGTGCATGCAAGCTTGCATCACGTCTGGCATGGCCCATGATGTACTTCTCCCTCAAATGGACCTCGAACTTCTTCCTCACCCTGTCCATGGTTCCGGCAACGTGCAAACAAGCCTTCGCCATTTTCTGCTTCACCTATGCCTTCATCCAAGTACTTCTTTACAATCATGGCTCTGTTAATGAAGTAGCGGATTATGTGATTCCAATTCTTGTCCGCAATTGTAGTGATCGGGAGAGAGCGCACACCCTTTAGCATACCGTTGTACACCTCAGACATGCTAGCTATCATTATCCACAATTGTGTAGGCCACTGTGAGTAGCTGGTCATTTGCGTCTGTGGCCACCACCATCAACATCGTGCTATTGTACTTGCTAGAGAGGAACATGTCGTCCATCATGAGCACTGGACGATAATACTTGAACCCTTTGATTGCTTACCGAAATGCCCAGAACACCCGGTCAAGGATGAAATAATTGAGACCTTTCATAGGGTGCACACTCTCCATCTTGTTTATATATGTCCCGGAATTGGCTTCAGCAATCTGATGCAATATTCTTGACACAAAATCATTGGCCTTCTCTTAAGTGTTGCCATTTGAAGAGAGTGTCTTTATTGAAAGACCATTCCGATCTATCTTCGGATGGCAGAACTAAGGAGGCCAACACAATAATATCCAATCTTGAGGAGACGTACTCAACATCCATGCACACAATATCGTCGGATGCACCGTCCCCACCAACGCCTACACCAGCTTTGTCTCTCCTACTGGCTATGTCGGCATCCTCCACATCGCTGAAATGGATTCCATATGAGAGGCCATCTCAATATTCATGGCAGTTAATATGCGCTGCCCACCATCTCCCTACACCTTCTATTGGCTCAAAGTTATGATCCAACCTCGATAGCCATTCAGCATCCCAACCGACACCATCTTTTATCGTACCAACACCACGGCCAACACCAGTGGGTTCCACTTTGTCACCACGATCCCCACCAACACTATGCTTCACACCATAACCACCAACCAACTATGGCACATCCACGTCGCCACTCTCATTGCCCTTGTCCCTGCTCGACGCCTCTGCCCTCACCACAAACTACACATACACCATTGGCCTCTCATATATTACCGCAACAGTATTGCTTGCAATCTCCATGTACTACTACTTGGCGATGTTTTCAACCACGTTCTTCAACTCCCATGAACACTCCTCCAAACCTTCAATCACCGTGGCTATCACCGCCAGCCTTTCTGTCAAATGCACCCTGCACGCACCTCCTGAGCTCAGAAAGACCCATCTTCTTAAGCCTCGGAGTTTGGGTTACAATACTTTTATAATTTTGAAGGTCCGCCCCATACGACCCATCCTGTATGACTCCCTCCCTATAGAATACGAGCAAGTGTTCCATATTTGACAGTAGGTACCTACCACCAACGTAGACAAAATGAACTTATTTCAGATGATGCTAAATACAACTAGACATAATACAAAATAACCATCAATATCTACATAGCTAAGCTACCAATTATACTTACGACCATGTGCTAATAATACAGGTACACAGATATTTTTTACATTATTGGCAATGACATCAGGGCAATACATATACATACATACATACATACATACATACATACATACATACATACATACATACATACATACATACATACATACATACATACATACATACATACATACATACATACATACATACATACATACATACATACATACATACATACATACATACATACATACATACATACATATATGTGTGTGTGTGTGTGTGTGTGTGTGCATATCTAATTTGTAAATGGCAATGATAAGTATACAAATAACAATTAAATATTTTTATCATTATTATAAAATAGTACAAAAAATATAAATAATAATAGTACACAAATAACAACAACATACCAACAATACATCAATAATGTTACAAATAAAGTATAAAAAATGTACAAATAATAACAGTATACACATAACAGTACAAAAAAAGGTCAGCTATTAACAAAGAATTGTTATTATAGCCACCAATATATCACTAACATGGGTATTTACAAAATATCGTCTGCACAAACTAAATACATACATCATCTAAACATGGTTATAAAACACATTCTATACAACCAAATCACTGTTAAGCTAACAAAACGTGAATGACATATTAAGCATATTTCTTGCAAGCAAATGAAACATATCTCTTCATGAATGTCTTCACCAGAACCATACTAATTTTAACTACAAAATCCCTAAATCACAGCAAAACCTCGAAATACGCCTGATCGACCACCGCTCCTACTGAGCTCGACAGGAGCTGCCGAGCCAGGAGTGCTCGATAGTGTCAGTTGTCGCCTCGCCTGCCACGCCTCACCTCTTCTTGCTGCACTCACATGCCCTGTCGTAGCCGTGCTGGCCTATCGAGCTAGGGGATGTAGTAGACGATAGGTGTCACCTGTCATATCTTCTGAGCTCGAGGAGAGGGTATTTTTGCAAAGATAGTCATTCGAGTGCCATATTTGAAAAAAAAATGCTATAGTGCTACATTTGTGAACAACTCTGTGGGAGTTAGCTCTATCCGTTGACCGTTTTAACCAGAACGGTTTGAGTGAAGAATGTTGGGATTGGTGGGTTGCCGAAGCTAGATCAACGTTGAGATGAAGTGAACGATCAACACAACCGAGCCCCCATTTGGGACACGGCAATTTTTCTCTATTTTCATGAGAATTGAACTATCTCCTTTCATCAAATTCCTACATCTGAACGTGGCAAGAATGAGAAGTCCATCTCAACATGTTCCTGTCATCAAATTCCTGCATCTGAACATGAACTGGAAGTCCATCTCAACATGTGGACCGTCGGCGCTTCAGCTTGGCCCATTACCCATGCTTGTACAAGCTGATCGAGCGGCTAAGATTGAGGTAGGGGGCCATCCAATCAGGTTTTGCAACTTGGGACAAGTCTGGCCTGCTTAGCCAGGCCTACCGTTTGGAGTGCCTATAATTTCTGTACTTTATCTGTCTTAGGTGTACTCCTTTTCTTCCTTAGGTGTGATGCAGTGATACTCCTTCAGTTCGCTTGATAGCGATGCCTTGTGCCTTACGGTAGAAAGGGCGAGGGATCATGAAGGCTTCATCTATGGGTTTTACTTTAGAGAAATACCATACAACCTTGTACCGTTGTCCTCCAAATCAATGAATAGTCCTAAACTGTTAGATCTTATTCAAATGGGCTTCCTGATGCTGTCTATGTGCAACCACAAGCACAAGTAGTCTCATTGTTCATAAATCACCCAAAGCTTCTTACGCACTTTCCCTATTTCTCTCCCTCTCTCTACCTCCAACTCCAATCTTCCCTAAATCTAGCAACGCAGGGTGCTAATCTCACCACCAATTGGGCATTGGAATCCTTCTACTCTCTTCAATTTGAGCTCAACGATGTCACAGCAAATTAACAACATGTGCGTGCGGCAACAAGGCCATGCCAATCTAGGAGACGAGCCGCATTTTTTAGAAAAAGGATATAAAATCCGGCCTCTATATCCATGAGGGATATACACAGCCAACAGATACACGAGCTCTAAGGCTCAAATCCTCAAAACCTGAGGAGCATAAAACAACAAGAAATAAAGCTTAAGGACTATAAAAAAAGCTAGAAAGACTAAGCTTCATAACTTCTTCTCCGTCCTTAATTCCAACCAAGCCCCTATCCTTTTCCGACCATGCCCTCAAACCTTCGGTCTACTGTGCGTGAAGAAGGACCTCCGAGGCGACGCCTCCAAGGAGGCAACGAGAATCGCCGACGCCGCATGCCAATCTAGGAGACGAGGCGCATGGCAACAAGAGCGCAATGGCTAGCTAGGTGCTCCGTATTTCAGTGGCGAGGGCACAGTGGTGCTCCGACTGTTAGAGATTGCGCATGGAGAAGCTCAGTGTCCGCAGGCGAGGGAGTTCAATGAAGGCAACAGACATGGCTCTCCAGTGACGACGATGACGATGAATGCATAAAACTTACTAAATTTTCTTAAAACTTTGGCATTAAAACTTGACTAAACCTATTGAAACTTATTAACACTTTAGTTCGAAAATATAAAACTTAGCCTTGAAACTTTTTAGAATCTTTTAGAAATATGTGAAACTCACTGAAACCTAAAGCATTTTTACATGTTTTAGTGAAACTTGATAAAATTTATTGCTATGTCGTTGCAGCGGTGTACTATTCTCTAGTCTCTCCTTAACTTTAACTTCGACATAAACTACTCTAGGTGTTGGACTTTCAACGTGTTTCGATACTCGGTGCACAAGTGAAATTTAGGCCATGCTCCAACCGGCTTCAGTTTTGGCTTCCACTTAGAATGAGTTGGTTTCTTAATTTCAGTTTTTTTTGTTTTTTATTTTTCCTCTTATTCCTTTGCATTATCCGTAAAGATATAATGGTATTTTTTCTTTTTAATTTTTAGTTAAATGACTTAGAAAAAACTAATAACCGCTATAGTGTAATTTTAGTTAAAAGCCAATAACTACAGACAAAAGCCATGGCTTAAAGCTATTTGGAGCGGCCCTGAAGCAACTAATGACATGACTATCTTGCTCCCTACCGATTTTGAAGATCCATTCGGTGCATGCTTGGAGCATAAAGAGTTCCACGGATTTTCTATATAAAGCAGTTCAATTTCCATAGAAATCTATAGAAGGAAAGTCGCACGTCACAAATTAACTAGACCTCTAGTTTGGTCCACGGTTCATCAACGATGAGTCGTGCCCGGTCACTTAACTAGCACCAAACATGGTTCTTGCCTTGCAAACATCGAAATGAGATCGCATGGCCATCTCCACCTTCTGTTCTTCTTGCATCATATACAATGATATGATATCAGCTGTCTATAAATCTTATTATATAGAATATAAGATAATGTGAAGGAGAGAGAGAAAACATAGAGTGTTGAGATATCTTTTATGCAGTAGTCGACTTTACACGAAAATAAGATACACCGTGTCATGAAGTTATCTATAGAGATATACAAAAAGATAATCTATTGTATGAATTATCTTTAGTGCCGTCTATAGATGACATGGAGGATATTATATGTAATGCCCTGTTTTTTAGAACAGGGTCATCATTATCTTCCGTAACAGTTTAGGAGTTTAATTACGGATAGAAGGAGTATCATACCTGCTCACGAACATTTAAACAGTGTTAATTTGATTAAAATAGGACCTAATGGTCAATTTTAATAACTTTACGGGCGTCCAAATCCAAAAATTCAACTTACATACATAAGAATCGAAGAAAATCCCCACAGGAATGCTTAAGTGCAATCATAATCCTAACACGTAAACTTGAAGTATTCTTTCTTCTTTTGGTATTTGTTGTGGTGGAAATGTAGCAAAGATTGAGTACAACTAACTGTACTCAGCAAGTCCCAGTAGCAGAATGATTTATAGGGCTACCATCTATATGCAAGGTTAAATCAAAAGATGGTTTTATATTTCTTTTGCATAAAGCCTGAGAGACCATGTGGAGGTCATCCCATGTGTATGATGAGTAATTGACATCGGTTTAGGATAGTCGAGTTTGGTTTGGGTTGTTCGGACCTTGACGTTGTGTGGTGCAACGGGCTCGGTCGGACTGTGGTCAAACTTGGTCATATGGGATTAGGATGCTGATTCTTTGATTTGACAGGTTTGGACTTCATCTGTGATAAGCATGATGTTATTTATGCTTTCATGTATCGAGCGGTGCTATTTGACGTGTTTCTTGTCTGTGTGACTGCGGGACGTCGAGGCGGAGTCGTGGCGAGACACGGTGGATCGGACTAGGTGCAGGTGGCGCTGAGGTCAGAACGGTCGGGATGTATCGAAGACGACGTGGACTCGAGGTGATTGTAAGGCGTGCGAGGCAAGGAGCGCGGAAGCTTCCCGGAAGGTGCAGGAAGGGCGAATCGGGAATTTCGCAAGGCTGCACAAGCGGGAGCGGGCTCCGTTGAATTTAGCGGGCGTAACGGGGCGGAGACCCGTTAGCCGTAGGCTATAAATACTTGTGAGGGGCTGCATGCCCATGTATGGATTTTGGAGGGAATTAGGGTTAGCTCTAGTCAAAAGAGGCTTTAGAGGTTGGTTTTCTCTTTTGCTCTTTAGTTGGTAGGGCTCTTTAAGTGGTTAAGAGCAAGGAGAGGGCAGAGCAGCTGTGCCCCTTCGATGGTTTCCATGAGAGTCTCTCCTTCCTGTGTATTCCTCCCAAGAAACATGTGAGGTTCTTGGTGATCTTGAGGATTGAGAGGGAGAGATTGGAGAGATGAACTTGTAATCTTCCTTGTTTGAATGTCCATGCGTATGGGGACGTATCTCTTTGTATTTCGCTTGTGATTTGCAATGGAAAATCTGAAGTTTCTCTCTGCTCTTGCCTCTGTTCCTTCGATGCTCTTTTTGGTGGATTTGTGATATTTTCGTTTTCTTGTTGTTTGTTGCTTGGGAATGCCAAAATGGGTTGCTATGACATGAGAGATGCTCAAAAGCCATTTGGCTAGTTAATCTTAAGAGCAAACTGAGTTTAATTTCAGATTTGGCACTTTGAGTTCCTGTGTTCATGTTTTTGGCCTTCTAGGGTTTTGATGCCATTCCTGATTCCCTTGGAGAAATGGCATGAAATTTGATCTAGATTATCCCATGGCTATTGCTAACATATCCTCAAAGTTTCATGGCCAAAGGATCAAAGGTTGGGGAGTAATTTGAGTTTTTGTGCCTCTCTCTGAAAAGTTTCAGTTTTGGGCAAAATCTGAATTTCTTGATCTCGTGTTCATTTCCTTGTCTTCCAAAGGCTCTAGAGGTATTTGGATCATTTTCTTGAGCTTTTGGTTGGAGGAGAGGAGCAAATTTTCTTCAGTCACTTGACTTAAGTTGGTTTGAGTATTTTCTGCAGAGAAGTGGTTTTTGGGCTGCAACAGTACCTTGGTTTGGCTGATTCAGTTTGCAGCATGAAATTCCCTAGCACTCGATGATCCTTGTTTAGTCTGCATATTTCTTAGATTGGTAGCAGTTTTTTCTGCCTCATCATTGCTGCAGTCCAAATGTGTTCAGAGATTGGCTGTTAATGAATTTGTGCTTTTCGGCCAACATGCAGATCAATGGCCTTGATGCCTTCTCTTGCAAGCGTGAACACTCTTTAGTGCTTTTCTTTTTATTCGTTTGCTGATCTTTGACCATTTTGCATGCAGATCAAACGGGATTATTTTTAGCGAAATTTTTACTGGTTAATATCTGATTTATGCTGAATTTTTTACTATCGCATGCGTTCCAGATTTCAGCAAAATTAATTTTAATTTTCTGTGAGTTGCTTTGTTTTGCATCTTTTTGAAAAAACAGTGTTCGATTTCTCTGGGGCGATTTTGAAGCGAGCGACATTCACCCCCCTCTGTCGCCATTTCGGTCCTACAAAGCCATATTTTCGATATCACATCATAATTAGATTTCAAACTTATGACTTAGCCACTCTAACTGAAATAAAATAAATAAGTAAAATGTCCATAAGCATATGACTATGTGGGAGCAACTCTCCTCACAGGTCTTTCACATGTCCGATCTATGGACCTCAGTCCATGTCCTTCACCATATTCCCATACCAATAACCATTTTGTGAAAACTACACACTGTGGTATTTCAACATGTTGCCCATGATCGGGGCACGACTATTCGAATAGATTATTAACACTCTACAGAGGTGTATAACTTTACCCACAAAGATATGATTATCTTGTAATGTTGACCATTACACATTTCCATAGCGTGCGACTGAGTAATCATAATAAGTCCTTAAAAATGCTTATTTTGGTATTTTTTCCTACTCCAAAGTTTTGCATCCTCAGCGCTAAGGGACTCTGTTATTAGCTTGTTGCGAGTGCACTTTCTCTTAGGGCAAAGACCTTTCGAGACTCTCCCGAGCAGTGACCCCTATAGGTTCACCCCCAAACATATCCTTCCCTGGGCAATAACCCTAAGGTCTTCCCCAACTGGTGCAGGAGACTATATCGAAACAAAAAAAATAGTTAGCCAGGTCCATCCCATACCAGACTTATGGTTGTACGGTGGGTGTAGAAATGAGTGCATGTGGATTCAGTCCTTAATCGACTCAGGCGAGACAAACCCAACAATTCAGACCTCGGGCAGTACCTACACCGGTCTCAAGTTAACCTCTCGCCAGGCCTCCTATCATTTTATAAAAATTCCCTATTTCCAGCGGTAACCCATGTTATCACTACCATTATCATGTTTCAGATTTCAGTTGGTAATATTTGTGTCGTATTTACTATTATCTCTAAAGCATATCTAAGCACAACTATTATGCCTGTTTTCGATGGCATCAATAACCCCTTCTAGAAAAGCCGAATGGAGACATACATCCAGACTCAGGGGTACGCCATCTGGCGCAAGGTCAAGGTCCGATTTGTTGTTCCTGCCGATGAGAACATCAATGCCGGGAACATGGCTGATGTTGAGGCGAATGCTAAGGCAAGGAACATCATTATTCAGGGCCTGAGTCGTAGTGAGTTTGACCGCATCTCTCATCTTTCGTCCGCCTTCGATATCTGGGAGACCCTCGATGCATACCATGAGGGCACCACCCATATTAAGACGGTAAGACAGGACCATTTCAAGCGAGATTACAATATGTTTGAAATGCTCACTGGCGAGTCCCTTGATGAGTGCTTTGCGCGTTTCCACAAGATCTTGAGCAATCTCCGAGCCGTCAGTCTCACATACTCTGACTCGGACAACGCTCGTCAAATGCTTGCTGCACTCGACCTTCGTGTTTGGGAGATGAAGGTGACTACCATCAAGGACACCACCGACCTCTCGACTTTGACGCTTGACGCGCTGTACTCACGCCTCAAGACGCACGAAATCGATATTGTCACTCGTAAGTCGAAGTCACAGTCGATGGCTCTAGTCACCGATCCCAGTTCGACTTCTGGTTTTTCTGCCGATTCACTTTGTGGGTTCTCCCTAGCTGCTCTCTGTGACGTAACTGATGATCAGTTAGAGCAGCTAGAGGATGAACAGCTGGCCCTCTTTGCTCGGAAGTTCTCCCATGCTTACAAGAGGAGGAGGGACAGAAAGTGAGGCGGACTAGTCATCTGCTTCGAGTGTGGTGGCCCCAACCACATTCAGGCAAATTGCCCCAAACTGGAGAAGGGCAAAGCTGACTACGGTGGTTCGGGCAAGAACGACTACACCGACAAGAACCGCAACAAGAAGCCTCCAGTCCCTGCCCAAGGCAAGCAGAAGTTCTGCGACTTCGGGAAGGCCAAGAAGCTCTTTCACCGCGTCCTCACCGCGTTCGACGACCTCGACCTCAGTGAGGTGGAGGGATGGAGCGACGACGACGGGACGGGTAACCAGGACCCCAAGAGCGGCGACGACTTCTCTGGCATGTGCTTCATGGCCCTTGAGGGTGAACTGAGCGACATCGAGCTGTACTCCAACTCGGACGAGGTTCGTCGGGTAGGGAAGGAGAAGGTTTGGCTTGTCGACTCCGGTTGTTCTCGTCATATGACCGGAGACTCCGTTGGTTCTCCTCCCTAGCCCGCGCTCCAGGTGATGAGACGATCACCTTCGGAGACGCTTCGTCTGGGCGCGTCATCGCCGAAAGTACTGTGCGTGTTAATGCCTCTTTTATTCTTAAGGATGTTGCCTTGGTTAGTAAGCTGCAGTACAATTTGCTTTCCGTTTCTCAGCTTACCGATGACGGTTTCAAGGTGAGCTTCAAGAAAAAACAATTGCAAAATTCTTGATTCTTCGGGTAGTCTGGTTTGCGGGATTTCTCGTTTTGGGAGGATCTTTTGTGCTATTTTTTCTGAGTCTTCTGGTGATCCTCTCAGGTGTTTAGTTGCTTCTGAGTCCCACGACCTCTCTTTCTGGAATAGGAGACTTGGTCATATCGGATTTGACCATTTGACCCGAGTTAGCGGCCACGACCTCATTCGTGGTCTGCCGAAGCTCAAAATGGTCAAAGACCTTGTTTGTGCTCCATGCCGGCACGGCAAGATGGTTGCCTCTTCTCACCCTCCGGTCACAGTGACCATGACCGATGCACCGGGACAGCTGCTCCACATGGACATAGTCGGACCAGCTCGAGTGCAGTCAGCCGGAGGGAAGTGGTATGTTCTTGTCGTGGTCGATGACTATTCGAGGTTTTCTTTGGTGTTTTTCTTAGCCTCGAAGGATAAGACATTTTCACATTTCCGAGGTCTTTTCAGTAGGCTTTCTGTTGAGCTCCCAGGTGCCTTACGAGCGATCCGCAGTGACAATGGCACGGAGTTCAAGAATTCCTACTTCGAGAGTTTCTGCGGTGAGACAGGTGTAGAGCACCAGTTCTCTTCTCCATACGGCCCTCAGCAGAATGGCGTTGTGGAGAGTAAGAACCGTACCTTGGTCGAGATGGCCAGGACGATGCTCGATGAGTACTCTACACCGCGGAAGGTTTGGGCTGAGGCTATAGCCACCGCTTGCCATGTTTCCAATCGAGTTTTTCTTCGGGCACACTTGCACCGCACCTCTTATGAGCTGAAATATGGGCGAAAGCCCAGCGTTTCCCATTTTTGTGTGTTTGGTTGCAAGTGCTTTATTCTGAAGTCCGGGAACCTAGATAAGTTCGAGTCACGTTCTTGTGATGGTATCTTTCTAGGTTACTTGCCTTTTTTGCGGGCTTATAGGGTTTGGAACTGCGAGTCTAGTAAAATGGTAGAGACCTGTGAGGTGACCTTCGACGAGGCCAGTCCGGGGACTAGGCCCGATATCTCAGGTTCTTTAGAGCAGTCCGAACCTATCTTTGTGGATGATGAGGATGATGGAGATGAGGGTTGCCTACCTGATCCAGTCCCTCATCCACCCCTTGAGGTGCCTTCTTCCACCGCACCTTCAGGTGATCAGCCCATGCCTTCTGCTTCCTCTGGAGCTAGTGGCTCTGTTCCTTCCTCGTCAGCTCACGAGGTAGAGGCCACTTCTTCATCTCATCCTGGACCTCCCCGGCATATCCAGAAAAGGCATCCTTCAGAGCAGATTATTGGAGACCTCTTCGAGCGTGTCACACGCTCTAAGTCTGGCTTTTCTCAATTCTGTCTCCATTCTGTCTTTGTTGCCTCCTTTGAGCCCAAGGACATTTGTCACGTCCTTTCTGATGAGTCTTGGGTCAATGCCATGCATGAGGAGCTAGAAAATTTCGAGAGGAACAAGGTCTGGTCGCTTGTCGAGCCCCCGCGAAGTCACAATATTATTGGGACTAAGTGGGTGTTCAAGAACAAGTAGAGCGAGGATGGAGTGGTTATTCGGAACAAGGTTAGACTGGTAGCTCAGGGGTTCTCCCAGGTTGAGGGTCTAGATTTGAAGAAGACCTTTGCCTCTATAGCTCGTCTTGAGGCCATTAGAATCATGCTTGCCTTTGCAGCTTCTAAGGGTTTCAAGCTTTACAGATGGACGTCAAGAGTGCCTTCCTTAATGGAGTCATTGAGGAAGAAGTCTACGTCAGACAGCCTCCAGGTTTCGAAAACCCCAAATACCCAAACCATGTCTTCAACCTTTCCAAAGTATTGTATGGACTTAAGCAGGCCCCCAGAGCTTGGTATGAGAGGCTTAAGTCCTACTTGTTGAGTCATGGCTTTGAAATGGGTAAAGCAGATAAGACCTTGTTTATCCGTAGACCTGGCAATGACCTTCTACTCGTCCAGATCTATGTCGATGATATTATCTTTGGCGGCTCTTCCCATGCTCTGGTTTCACAGTTCTCGAATGTCATGAGCACTGAGTTTGAGATGATCATGATGGGCGAGTTGACCTTCTTTCTTGGCTTCCAAATCAAGCAGACTCGGGAGGGTACCTTCTTGCATCAAGGCAAGTACACTCGTGACCTCCTGAAACGCTTCGATATGAGTGATGGTAAGCTGGTGTCAACTCCGATGGCTTCTACAGCCTATCTTGACCCAGATGAGGATGGCGAGCCAGTTGATCAGAAAGAGTACAGAAGTATGATCGGCTCCCTTCTTTACCTCATCGCCTCGAGACCGGACATACACTTTCTCGTGTGTGCGTGTGCTCGTTCGAGCCTCTCTCGCGTATCTCACCGCCAAAGCGTGAAGCGCATCTTCGGTACCTCCGAGCTACCATTGACTATGGTATCTGGTACTCTTCCTCATCCTGTCTTTCCTTGAGAGCCTTCTCGGACGTAGACTTTGCTGGCTGTAGGATAGATAGGAAGAGCACTTTTGGCACTTGCCAATTCATTGGCACTTCTCTCGTCTCTTGGTCTTCTAGGAAGCAGTCCGGTGTTGCTCAGTCCACCGCAGAGGTCGAGTATGTTGCTGCAGCCACCGCTGCGATCGAGTACTGGATGGCTTCGACCCTGCGGGACTTTGGGTTAGTTATCGACAGTGTTCCACTCTTTTGTGATAACACTTCTGCGATTAACATTGCTAAGAACCCAGTGCAACACTCTTGGACCAAGCACATCGATATCCGTTATCACTTCCTTAGAGACCATGTAGAGAAGGGCGATATAGTGCTCCAGTTTGTGGAGAGTGACCACCAGTTGGCTGACATCTTCTCCAAACCATTGGATAGTTCGAGGTTTTCAGCTCTGCGGGGAGAGCTTGGGGTGGTTTGTCCTTATGGACTGTAGTGAGAGGGAGCTTTGGGCTTTACTGCTTTGCTATATTGATTATGCTTCTGTCTCATTTCTGTCGCTTTGCACTCGGGGTGCATCAAGCTTAGTCCTTCTAGCATAGGTTAGAGTGCTTCTCTTGTCTAGTTGCATAGACTTCTTACTCTTATCTTGTGCTTCCAGGATGCTTCTTATTAGTTGTTTCTTATCTCACTAGATTGAGCTCACTCACTTCTTGTAGGTTCTAGCGAGGGTTGGGCCACTTTTGGGTAGACAGGGTATGTGTTTGCTCTCTAGTGTGTGTGTTTTACGGTCAAGCTAATAGTCATGGAGTCACATGGGGTAGATGAGAGTCAGTCTGAGCCATAGTATCTTCTATATCTTATCTATGCTTTAAGGACTGTCTGTTTTGGTTTTCTTTGCCAGCTTCTCGATTTTATTGTTTTGGTTCAGGAGGAGTTCATTTGGGAGCTTCTGGAGCTTAATATTGACTTAACTCAACTTGAACTAAAAGTTGCATCTCATGTTGAGGGGGAGCTGGATTTTATTGCATTTTAGCATTCTGCATTGTAATATAACTACATTGAGCCTTGATTATTATCCTGTTATGACATGTTCTCAATGCTTTACACCTTGCCATGATTTGTGTTGATATGCTAGATTTATCATGACTTCATATGTGTAGACTAGCTTTTGCCATGATAAGTAATTTAAAATTGCTCAACTTGAATTAAAACATGTCATGCTAGCTTTTGAGTTCAGTCTTTCTTGAACTATCCCTTTATGATTCATGCCATGTCAAATAGATTGAGTAGAGTGTTGAATCTCTATTGAGCCTTAGATTGAGCTATTTTAGTCTCTTGATGTAGCATGAGGTAGTACAACATGTTTACAAAGCAAAATGATCTCTTTTGTGCGAAAAAACTGATTTCACCAATTCTTTCTCATGAGACGGCTTGCCATTGCACTAGGTATGAACTCAGGGGGAATTTTGGATGACCTAGACTATATTCTTAAGTTTATCGCTTGGAGTAGTCGCATAAGGCTTGAGATCTAGCACATAACAAAAAATTGGGTTGGAAACGACCATATGCTTTCAAAAGATAATGTTTTATGTGCTCAATTTGCTTAAGCTACAAAAAGAACTAAGTACTTGAACCAATGTTTCATTCTTGAGCATAGCACTCTATTTGGTCTCAATTGTAGCTTCTTAGTTCTGCTTAGCTTATTGACATGGCATGCATCATCCTTGAATATCTCTAGTTAGACTTTGCTTGTTGATGACTTGACATGCTCATAAAATGAATTACATTTCAGATCGTCATCTATGTGTTCTAGCTAGGATATACATATCTTGTCATGATCTAGATAGCCTTTTATTGATTTATGGCTTGGTGTATTACATTATGGTCATTATGGATAATTCTCATGGCTCTAAATGCTTAGAATAATCAAACTTTAGCCATCTCATCCGTTGATATGTCATATTCTCTCCTTTGCATTTTTGATGTGTTATTGCCAAAAGGGGGAGAATAGTGGTAGAAAAAGCCATTTTTGGAGCTTTGAGGAAAACTTGTTCTTTCGTTTGCTCCTTGTGTCGACATGGTTATTAGCTTCATATTCCTTCTTTGGACCATGTTGGATTTTTCAAAATCAAGCTCAACTTATTGCTTTTTCGGGGTTTGTCAATATACTCATCAAGGGGGAGATTGAGAGACCATGTGGAGGTCATCCCATGTGTATGATGAGTAATTGACATCGGTTTAGGATAGTCGAGTTTGGTTTGGGTTGTCGGACCTTGACGTTGTGTGGTGCAATGGGCTCGGTCGGACTATGGTCAAACTTGGTCATATGGGATTAGGACGCTGATTCTTTGATTTGACAGGTTTGGACTTCATCTGTGATAAGCATGATGTTATTCATGCTTTCATGTATCGAGCGGTGCTATTTGACGTGTTTCTTGTCTGTGTGACTGCAGGACGTCGAGGCGGAGTTGTGGCGAGACACGGTGGACCGGACTAGGCGCAAGTGGCGCTGAGGTCAGAATGGTCGGGATGTGTCGAAGACGACGTGGACTCGAGGTGATTGCGAGGCGTGCGAGGCAAGGAGCGCGGAAGCTTCCCGGAAGGTGCAGGAAAGGCGAATCGGGAATTTCGCAAGGCTGCACAAGCAGGAGCGGGCTCCGTTGAATTTAGCGGGCGTAACGGGGCGGAGACCCCTTAGCCGTAGGCTATAAATACTTGTGAGGGGCTGCATGCCCATGTATGGATTTTGGAGGGAATTAGGGTTAGCTCTAGTCAAAAGAGGCTTTAGAGGTTGGTTTTCTCTTTTGCTCTTTAGTTGGTAGGGCTCTTTAAGTGGTTAAGAGCAGGGAGAGGGCAGAGCAGCTGTGCCCCTTCGATGGTTTCCATGAGAGTCTCTCCTTCCTGTGTATTCCTCCCAAGAAACATGTGAGGTTCTTGGTGATCTTGAGGATTGAGAGGGAGAGATTGGAGAGATGAACTTGTAATCTTCCTTGTTTGAATGTCCATGCGTATGGGGACGTATCTCTTTGTATTTTGCTTGTGATTTGCAATGGAAAATCTGAAGTTTCTCTCTGTTCTTGCCTCTGTTCCTTCGATGCTCTTTTTGGTGGATTTGTGCTATTTTCGTTTTCTTGTTGTTTGTTGCTTGGGAGTGCCAAAATGGGTTGCTATGACATGGGAGATGCTCAAAAGTCATTTAGCTAGTTAATCTTAAGAGCAAACTGAGTTTAATTTCAGATTTGGCACTTTGAGTTCCTCTGTTAATGTTTTTGGCCTTCTAGGGTTTTGATGCCATTCCTGATTCCCTTGGAGAAATGGCATGAAATTTGATCTAGATTATCCCATGGCTATTGCTAACATATCCTCAAAGTTTCATGGCCAAAGGACCAAAGGTTGGGGAGTAATTTGAGTTTTTGTGCCTCTCTCTGAAAAGTTTCAGTTTTGGGCAAAATCTGAATTTCTTGATCTCTTGTTCATTTCCTTGTCTTCCAAAGGCTCTAGAGGTATTTGGATCATTTTCTTGAGCTTTTGGTTGGAGGAGAGGAGCAAATTTTCTTCAGTCACTTGACTTAAGTTGGTTTGAGTATTTTCTGCAG
This sequence comes from Dendrocalamus sinicus, assembly GCA_036346575.1. Lineage (NCBI taxonomy): Eukaryota > Viridiplantae > Streptophyta > Magnoliopsida > Poales > Poaceae > Dendrocalamus > Dendrocalamus sinicus. The sequence continues at coordinate 12,493,258 of CM070641.1, read as the reverse complement.
AGAAGTGGTTTTGGGCTGCAACAAAGACTGGTTTGGTGATTCAGTTTGCAGCATGAAATTCCCTAGCACCTGATGATCCTTGTTTAGTCTGCAGATTTCTTAGATTGGTAGCAGTTTTTTCTGCCTAATCATTGCTGTAGTCCGAAAGTGTTCATTGATTGGCTGTTAATGAATTTGTGCTTTTCGGCCAACATGCAGATCAATGGCCTTGATGCCTTCTCTTGCAAGCGTGAACACTCTTTAGTGCTTTTCTTTTTTATTCTTTTGCTGATCTTTGACCATTTTGCATGCAGATCAAACGACATTATTTTCAGCTAAAATTTTTACTGGTTAATCTCTGATGTATGCTGAATTTTTTAGTATCGCATGCGTTCCAGATTTCGGCAAAATTAATTTTAATTTTCTGTGAGTTGCTTTGTTTTGCATCTTTTTGAAAAAACAGTGTCCGATTTCTCTGGGGCGATTTTGAAGCGAGCGACATTCACCCCCTCTGTCGCCATTTCGGTCCTACAAAGCCATATTTTCGATATCACATCATAATTAGATTTCAAACTTATGACTTAGCCACTCTAACTGAAATAAAATAAATAAGTAAAATGTCCATAAGCTTATGACTATGTGGGAGCAACTCTCCTCACAGGTCTTTCACATGTCCGATCTATGGACCTCAGTCCATGTCCTTCACCATATTCCCATACCAATAACCATTTTGTGAAAACTACACACTGTGGTATTTCAACATGTTGTCCATGATTGGGGGCACGACTATTCGAATAGATTATTAACACTCTACAGAGGTGTATAACTTTACCCACAAGATATGATTATCTTGTAATGATGACCATTACACATTTCCATAGCGTGCGACTGAGTAATCATAATAAGTCCTTAAAAATGCTTATTTTGGTATTTTTTCCTACTCCGAAGTTTTGCATCCTCAGCGCTAAGGGACTCTGTTATTAGCTTATTGCGAGTGCACTTTCTCTCAGGGCAAAGACCTTTCGAGTCTCTCCCGAGCAGTGACCCCTATAGGTTCACCCCCAAACATATCCTTCCCTGGGCAATAACCCTAAGGTCTTCCCCAACTGGTGCAGGAGACTATATCGAAACAAAATAAATTAGTTAGCCAAGTCCATCCCCATACCAGACTTATGGTTGTACGGTGGGTTTAGAAATGAGTGCATGTGGATTCAGTCCTTAATCGACTCAGGCGAGACAAACCCAACAATTCAGACCTCGGGCAGTACCTGCACCAGTCTCAAGTTAACCTCTCGCCAGGCCTCCTATCATTTTATAAAAATTCCCTATTTCCAGCGGTAACCCATGTTATCACTACCATTATCATGTTTTAGATTTCAGTTGGTAATATTTGTGTCGTATTTACTATTATCTCTAAAGCATATCTAAGCACAACTATTATTTCGCAATACTATTATTGTGATAATCCTATGGTGACAAGAGTAAGGTAATATCAAAAGGGAATATAAGAGGTATCACTATATAGTGTAGTTAGGCAATCTATACACACAATAAAGGCAAGCATGCATTTGTATTCGAAATCGAAATATTACATTTGAAAACTAGGTTCAATATGATCAATATAAGGACTTGTCTCCTTTTCCGATATATTTGGTCTTTTGTCATTGGGTTCAGGATTGATTCAATTTCTCTTGTAGTTCTTCGGTTGACCAACTCGCTGGGTTCGAATACTAACATGAGAAAACAAATGCAAATGAGTTCCTACTTTGTGGAATGTAAGCTGGAAACAAAATACAAATAAATAACCAAAAATATAGAGATAAAATAGGTTTGAGTGATCAAAGTTTAGGTGGTGTGTGGCTTGGTTGATCGGAGTTAGAATTGGGCTAGATAGGTCCGACATGATCAAAACGGTTATATATGTGTTTTTAGGCTTTTGGTGAATAGTAATAGCTAGGATAACACTAGACATGGTTTGGAGTGCTGCCTGGGCTCACTAAGTTTTTATTAGAGTCACTTTAGGCTAAACGGGATTGAAGATGGACTTCACAACTCAAAATAGTCAAGACGTGTATATAGATTTTGGCAAACAATAAAAGTTTGGATCGTATTGGGTTTAGGATTTAAAGTAGTGTTTTGGTGGTTTTAGGTTATATCGCTGCGTGATATGGGAAAACAAAGATGGAAAATGGGTTGACGGGCTCCAAACAGACTAAATGGATATGTTTTGTATGTAAGGGTTTGGGTGAATAGTAGTGGATATTTACTGTTCATACGGGTCTGGTACTGTTCTGATACGGGGTGCCCATTCTTCACGATGTAGGATCGATGATGATAACTTTGATCCGTGCAACCTAACGAATCGATGGAGCCAACCACTGTTAGAACAACAACCTGCGACAAAAAAATTCGCCAAACCACATGCTCGTGATCCCGTCTACCTGGCCATACAAGTAGACGTGTCGTCACTCCTGCAAATCACAAGAAATCACAAGAACAACGGAGTTGAGAACGCCCAATTCCCCTCTAGGTTGCAGTATATGCCAAACCCTAGGAAGAACAAGCGTATAGTTCTCTAAAAATAATAGATTGATTTCTGTGGTCTGTCGTTACAAAAGAAGAAACATGGTATTTAACTCACGCACCCACAAATCAACAGCTCACAGGCCTATTGTCGACTTGCATCCTGTTCAGCCAAGATTTCCAAAACAAAATCTTATACGGACTCAAAACCGAAACTAGCAATGCTAAAACAAAAACACGTGGTCCAAACACATAGCCTAATCAAGGTGCTTAATCTCATAGCTTTGGCCAGACTTGATGCATGGTTGTGGGCTTTTAGGCTGCGTGAGTTGGGCTTTTGTTCTTGTTGTGCTCGCCAACCGAAGAAACCACCAACTCCTTACGGCCGGCCTTGAGTTCCTTGCATGCACGTGCTGATTTCTTCTGGCTTCGGTATCCCAACATCTCAACACAAACCTAAAACCAATTAAGATACTAGCATTAGGTAGTAGCAAGTTCTCATGTAAACCAAAGCCAAATTTAATTAGGAGCAAGTTCACCAATTGATTAATATTTTTAGCTCGTGCTCATGTAATTGGACCAATTGGGATGTCCTCATCATCCTCCCCCACTTGAGAAAGAGTCATCCTCGACTCTAATTCTTCTTGTCCAAAGAACGGTGACAAATCAGCAACATTGAATGTAGAACTCACAGCATAATCATCACCTACAAGCTCTATCTTGTATGCATTATCATTGATCTTCTTAAGTACTTTGAATGGACCATCTCCCTGAGGCATTAACTTGGACTTACGTTTATCTAAAAAGTGTTCTTTGCGTAGATGCACCCAAACCAAATCACTTGGTTCAAATAACATCTTCTTTCTTGACTTGTTCGCCTTCTCAGCATAGTAATGTGCCTTCTTTTCAATTTCTTCTTTAGTCTTGACATGAATTTTCTTTACATATTTAGCACATTTGGATGCCTCCATATTAACTTGTTCATGTAGTGGAAGTGGTAACAAATCAAGTGGCGTGATTGGTTTAAAAACATACACCACCTCGAACAAGCACAATTGATTAGTAGAATGTAATGTCCTATTGTATGCAAACTCCACATGCGGCAAACAATCTTCCCACTCTTTCATATTCTTCTTGATCATCATTCATAGCAGTATTGAAAGTGTTCTATTCACCATCTCCGTTTGTCCATCCGTTTGTGGGTGACAAGTTGTTGAGAATAACAACTTTGTCCCGAGCTTGGCACACAAAGTCTTCCAAAAATAGCTCATAAATTTGACATCGCGATCTGACACAGTTGTCCTTGGCATGCTATGCAATCTTATAATTTCCCTAAAAAACAAGTTAGCTACATGTGACGCATCGTCGTTTCTGTGACAGGGAATAAAATATGCCATTTTAGAAAATCTATCTACAACTACAAAAATTGAATCCCTCCCCCTCTTAGTCCTAAGCCATCCTAAAACAAAATCCATACTAATACCTCCCAAGGTGCACAAGGAATCAGAAGTGGAGTATATAAACCATGTGGATTAACTTTAGATTTAGCTTTGTGACATGTCACACATCGTTGTACAAACCTTTCGACATCACACCTCATCTTAGGCCAATTAAAGTGATCGCTCAATATCATGAAGGTCTTTTCTCTCCCGAAATGTCCCATCAATTCTCCTGTATAAGATTCCTGTTATAAAAGCAAACGCATGGACGAATCTAGAGCACATAATTTGTTAGCACGAAATAAGAACCCATCATGAATATGGAACTTATCCCATCCTCTCCCATCTTTGCATTTAGAATATGGTTCCAAAAATTCATGGTCGGAAATATATAAATCTTTCAAGCTCTCTAATCCAGATACCTTTACTTTCAATTGAGTTAAAAGCACATTCTTTCTAGATAAAGCATCAGTTAGTACATTCTCTTTTCCTTTCTTGTACTTAACAACATATGAACAAATTTCAATGAATTCTACCGACTTAGCATGTCTACGATTCAGTTTAGCTTGGCTTTTCAAATATTCCAAAGCTTTGTGATCAAAGTGAATAACAAATTCTTTAGGTCAAAGATAATGTTGCCAAGTTTCAAGCATATGTACCAAAGCATACAACTTGTTATCATACAGAGGATAGTTCAGTTGAGCACCTTCTAGTTTCTCACTAAAATATGCTACAGGTTTTCCTTGTTGCATTAAAACACCACCAATACATATTCCATTAGCATCATATTCAATTTCAAAAGTCTTAGTGAAATCAGGCAAAGCGAGCAATGGTGCTTCGATTAATCATTTCTTTAGTTCTTGAAAAGTGTTTTCCTGTGATGCACCCCATTCAAACACAACTCCCTTTTTAGTTTACTCATTTAATTGGGCAGCAATGGTGCTGAAATCTTTAACAAAATGACGATAAAAGCTAGCAAGACTATGAAAACTTCTGACTTGCCTAACATTCACAGGTACAGACAAATTCTTAATTGCTTCAATTTTGGATTCATCCACCTCAATGCCTTATCCAATAACAATATAGCCTAAGAACACAACTTTATTGGTACAAAAAGTGTATTTGTCCAAATTAGCATATAATTTATCACTTCTAAGCAATTCTAATACTTGTCTAATATGATCAATGTATTCATCCATCATTTTACTATAAATCAATATATCATCAAAGTATACCACAAAAAATTTACCAATAAGTGCTCTTAAACATGATTCATCAATCGCATGAATGTAGTAGGTGTATTAGTTAATCCAAAAAACAGTACTAACCACTTATACAATCCAAATTTTGTTTTAAAAGCAATCTTCCATTCACCACCAAGTTTCATCCTAATTTGATGGTATTTACTTCCAAATTAATTTTAGTGAATATAACAACACCACTAAGTTCATCTAGCATATCATCTAATTTAGAAATAGAATGACGATATCTAACAGTAATGTTGTTAATGGCACGACAATCGACACACATTCTCCATGTACCATCTTTCTTAGGAACAAGAATTACAGGGACAACGCAAGGACTAAGACTTTCGCGTACATACCCTTTCTTAAGTAGCTCTTACACTTGGTGCTGAATTTTTTTGGTTTCCTCCAGATTGGTGCGATATGGTGGACAGTTTGGAAGTGACGCGCCAGGAACTAGATCAATTTAATGCTCTATTCTGCGCAATGGTGGAAGTCCCGCTGGAATCTCCTCCGGAAACACGTCTTTAAAGGCCTGCAAAAGAGAGGAAATACCACTAAGAAGAGAGGTTAAATAATTAGTTAAAAGCAAAACAATTGCATCTTTGTACACAAGCACAAAGTGCATTCTTGATGGGTCATTGCTCACAACTCTCAAATCTGATTTTGTGGCTAACATAACCATCCCTCTCTCACTCTTACTTTTTTTCTCTCATATTTGGCTTGTGGCTCTCACTCACCGATGTGTGGAATTCTCCCTTTTATTTCTTTTTACCATCATTTTTAGCAAGCTTTATTTGCTACAATTCAACTTATATTTGACTGGGAGTCATTGGATTAAGCTCCTTTGTCTTTCCCTTCCACTTAAAAGCATATCTATTGGAACAACCATCATGTTGCACACTTCTATCATATTGCCATAGTCTTCCCAACAGCAAGTGTCACACTATCATTGGCACCACATCGCACTCAACGATGTCCTCATAGTCGCCAATCTTGAAAGTAACATACATCACAAACTGTACCTTCACATCCCCACATTTACTAAACCATTATACATGATATGGACATGGATGATTCAGCATCTTTAACACAAGCTTCTCACATAATTCAACACTAGCCAAATTATGACAACTACCACCATCAATAATAAGTTTGATTACCTTGTTATTTACCGTGACTTGTATTTGAAACAAGTTGAATCGCTGCGGATGTGCATCTCCCTCTTATGCAAGCATGCTCAAATTTTTGGTGACAACTAATGCCTCTCCCGTTTCATAATTCAACACATCAACATCTTCACTGTCATCCGATGCGTCCTCATATCTCTCCTTTTCATGAGTAAGCTCAACCTCATTTTCACTTGCGGATTCATACTCTCTATCTTTCGTCACAAGCATAACTCGGTTGTTGGGACACTCTCTAGAAATATGACCACGCCCCAAACACTTGAAGCATTGAATTTCTCTACTCTTTGTTGTAGCACCAATTCAGGATGTAGAGGATGGAGTAGCAATTGAAGAAAAACGAGCATAAGTATTTGAATTAGTACTAGCTGAAAATGTATCTTATCCCAAATTGAATCGTGCTTTGGTGGCATTAGAGGATGATGATGGGGCTTTCAAATTGAAAGATGTCGTCCTTGGTGCTGGTTTTACATTTTCTAATAACTGCTTCTCCGCCTTGGTCGCTTAATGCACCTAATCAACAACAATATTGTAGGGCTGATATTGCACAATGTGTTTAATGTTTTTGTTTAGATCAAACAGAAAACGCGTAAGTGTTTGCTCTTCATCTTCATGCACATGTGCCCTAATCATAGCTTGCTCCAAATCCTTATAGTATTCCTCCACCAAACGACCTCCTTATCTCAAATTCTATAGTTTATCAAAAAGATCACGTTTATAAGTATTAGGAACAAAGAGTGCTCTAAGCTCTTGCTTCATTTCAGCCCACGATGCAATTGGAGGTTCCCCGTTATCTTCTGTTTGGTTCAATACCTGATCCCACCAAATCAACGCATACCTATCAAACTCAAATGATGCCATGTGTAGCTTCTTCTCCTTCGAATAATTGTGCATCCGGAAGATCTTATCTACCTTGAACTCCCATGTGAGGTAGACATCTGGATCGGAAGCACTATCAAATTTGGGAATAGTGAATTTGAGTTTCCCAAATTTCTCCTCCACGCGCGGGTCATCATGACAACGACCATGGCGTTGGTAGTTGTCATTGTGGTGTAGCCAAAAGTCATTGTTGAAGTCCTCAATGTGGGTGGCACCTCCACGCCCACAGCTAGCCATGGTCAGCACCCAAAACACCTCCCCCATGCCCGGGAAAGGGTGGTCGAACCGCGTTGGCAGCGGCTCGATCTGCTTGAGCTTTTCTAGCGAACCGTACAGCCCTCTCCTCATCGGTCTCATCAAGCTCAACACCTCCTTCATGGACGCCAACTGGGCCCTGTTCTCTTCGAAGATCCTCTAGTATCTCCCTCCTCAAGATGCTCATGTTGTCATTCAACCGAGTGTTGAAATCATTCATAAGCTTCTCAAGGTTTGCCTGGATCACATATGCTTGTTCTCATTCTTTCTCTGCCATGGTTAGTGCAAACAACAAGACAAGCTATGTATGTGGATGTGGAAAGTTTTATTTGTGGAATTCACTCAACCTCACCTTCTCTTACCAACCGAATTTCTTATGCATCCTTGATGGAATTGAAGAGCTGCACACACTTTGGTGATGATAAACAACACAAGGTGGTAGATTAAGCGAATTCAATTGCACAAGCACTGTTATAACAATGGCTTATATGTGGAGCTTGGAGAGAAAATATCAATCTATGCAATATGAAATTCTTGATGTTGTTAAGTTAAGTAATAGTCCAAGCTAGAATACTTTGCCTAAGTGCTGATCCAAAATGTTTAAGTGAAGTGTATGAATGCACACGCAAAGATCAATGTGACTCGTGATCCCGTCTATCCGACCACACAAGTAGATGTGTCGTCGCTCCTGCAAATCACAATGAATCACAAGAACAATAGGGTTGAGAACGCCCAATTTCCCTCTAGGTTGCAGTATATGCCAAACCCTAGGAAGAACAAGCGTATAGCTCTCTAAAAACAATAGATTGATTTCTATGGTCTGTCATTACAAAAGGAGAACCATGGTATTTAACTCACGCACCCATAGATCAATGGCTCACAGGCCTAATACCGACTTGCATCCTATTCGGACAAGATATCCAAAACACAATCCTATACGGACTCAAACAAAAACACGTGGTCCAAACACATAGCCTAATCAAGGTGCTTAATCTCATAGCTTCGGTCAGACTTGATGCATAGTTGTGGGCTTTTAGGCCATATGAGTTGGGCTTTTGTTCTTACTGTGCTCACCAACCGAAAAAATCACCAACTCCTTATGACCCGCCTTGAGTTCCTTGCATGCACATGCTGATTTCTTCTGCCTTCGGCATCCCAACATCACCTCATGCACAAACGTAAGACTAATTATGATATTAGCATTAGGTAGTAGCCAGTTCTCATGTAAATCAAAGCGAAATTTAATTAGGAGTGAGTTCACCTGTTGATTGATCTTTTTAGCTCATGCTCGTGTAATCGGACCAATCGGATGTCCTCATTATGTTCACTATGGGTTTTACTATTCATGTGGGTCGGTTGCTACATTACAGACCTAGGATGAATAGTGTTGGCCCGGCCCAACACTATTCATCTTCTTCACCCCGTGCTGCTACAGTAGCCGAAAACAGGGGAGAAGAAAACGGGCAATTCTCGAGCTGTGGGGGTTTTGCAAAGAAATCCGAGAATATGGATGGACTCCTGGTGATGAGGGGGTTCCATTTTTGGCCTTGGGTGTGGTCGGGTTTGGTCGGAACTTCACCAGCGGCAAGGTGTCTTCGCGACGGTTTTTAATGGCAATTGTGAGCATTTAGGGTTAAGGGAATAAAAACATTAGCGTTTGTGCCTTGGGAATAGGGGAAGCTTGGGGAAGTGGTGGCTTGGGTCGGGGATGGCTGTGCAAGGCTGTCCACGGTGAGGCCTCATGCCCGAGCGTAGTTCTTCAAGGGTATTACTAGGGGCATGAAGAAGCTACGGGCAGAAGCAATCAAATTGAAATAGACTAGATAGAAAAAAAATCATGATTTGGGCTTACTTCAGGTGTCTCCGGCATCGACGGTGATACGACAGCTGTCGGGGCAATTAGGATGGTGCTGGCTCACCTTGGGCATCGATGCATCCCACAAGAGGTGGTCTTGGGCACTTATAGCCATCCTATGGCGGTTCGGCACAAGGGATGGATTGAGATGGCAATGGCACGCGGCAAGGTCGAGAAGGCGTGGGAGGGTGCTGCGCGACTGGCTGAGGGGATGTGTGTGCTTCCTCGGGCTTGGCATTACGGCGGTCAAGAGGTGGCAGGGGAGGTGTCAGGTCGGCATAGTGGGATTGTAGAGAGGCAATGAGGCGGAGGAGGATGAGGTGGCTACAGCGCTCGGCCAAGTAGGGGGTGCAGCATTTAAGGTTCGTCGAGGGTCGGGGAGGTCATACGCCGGCCTGGCAAGGATTGCTAGGACGGACGAGACATGGTGCTGCGCGGCCTGTCGGCAGAGAGAGAGAGAGAGAGAGAGAGAGAGAGAGGAGGCAGTAGCCAATTCCGTCCCGAGTGCTCTGGCTCAAGGTCAAGGCAGGGTTTAAAGGGGTGTTAGGGACTCGGGGAATGAAGGTACGGCTATTGACGAGGTAGTAGAGGCGTGGCAGCGGCAAACAAGATGAAACCGTGTGGCTGGTGAGGGCAATGTCCAAGAGAGGGAGATACGCTATTGGGTGAGAAAGGTGTTTTACTGAGCAAGGATTTGAATGAAATCAAGTTTCAAAGAAATTCAGGTTCATTTGAACTTTTAGGTTATTTTATTATAGACAACGATTATCTATATCATTGTATAAGTTCTTACTCTTGTTGCTTCCTCCACCCAGCCTTCGTCCATCCGGCCATCCCTACCACCCAGCTCGCCTTGTAAGTTGTAACCTCAAGACATCGTGCATGGCCTATCCGTCACCGGTACTTGTCAAAATCTGCCGATTCAGCTGCAACAAAAAGACCGGTTCCGAGCTTGATTGATTTGCGATTCGCACCAGTGGCAGGCACACCGGACGCTCCCGCAAATCGCGACTCGGCTTGCTGGCCAACATAAACGCGCCCATGTGCCTCCATATTTCCGTCGAGAGCGACCGGCGGCGCGAACTCGGAACACAGTGCATGCACGTACGCTCACGCTCCAAGTTGCGGAAAAGTGGCTTCCAACCTGGCTCGAAAGCGACGCCCCGTGCTCGTGGTGCAGCGCAGAGTAGCACCTTGGGCTTGGTAGGTTCAATGGCCTAACTCCCTAGCATGTTGGTTGTGCCTGTGCCTGACGGGGACACCAAAAGAGCGGCCAAATCAAATCTTTATGACCATTAGATAGCTCAGAAATCTTGGCGAAATAGAAAAAAGATTGCTAAAAAAATGGTGAATACAGATAACATTAAGATCATTTTCCAAACAGTTTCTATCTATTGTCTTTTAGAAGTCGGTTTTTGAATGGAGTGGTTTTTAAGGTGGTTTATATAAATTATTTGTATGAGTCACTATAGGAACCGCTTTGAACAAAAAGGCTTCTCAACACAAGTGTCCCTTACTCTTGCAATCTCTCTCGCAATCAGCCAAATACCAAAAGCTATGATACTTTTGAACAAGGCATAAGACGAAGGCATGAGAATTACATGAATTCTCACGGAGCTTTCACTGAGGCGCAATGGCAGCACCAGGGCTGTGGTGTGCCTATGCAACCGTCCTGACCAAGGTCACAAATAGGCGTAGATATCGAACCAATTCCTCGTTTTATTGAGTTTTTTTTCAAAATTAACACAGTAATTTAATATCATTTTATTGATAGTTCAGAAGTATTCTTGAAATCGAGCTGAGCTGAGCCAAAACAAAAGTTAGTTTCATCTAAAATCGACACATTCAATGTTTAACCAATTAATAAGTGCAATTGAAGTAATTTTAAACTGAACTAACAACCCCTACTAACGAGTTTTTTCCACCCCTAGTCACAAATATCTTTGTTCCACCTAGTAAATAGTTTAAGGAAGCGTCACGACCCTTCCGTCGGTATTTATAGTGTATGAGAACTTTTACGGTCCTTGGAGAGGTATCATCAGGTCCTAAGTACCTCCCACCTCTTAAGGAGGTACCATTAAATATATCCATTGATTTTGTAAGGGTAAAGTTAGTAATTTAATCATTCTTAATTTTTATATCCTTCATATTGTACTCCATGAATCGAACCAAACAAATCTAATATACAATTAATTTCAAATTTAGATAATTAAGCATGTTTAAGATGGGAGAATTGATAGGTCGAAATCGTGGACGCCAACCATAGCCGGTGCTGGCCAAACTAATTAGGGTTTATGTGCGATGAAAGATAAGATAAAAAAATAGAGCAGAAATGTATAAAGAATAATTTTGTACACTACTTGTGCTTTGAGAGTAGAGTTCAGTTAAGATTACACACGGTTCATTGGCATTAATTCTCTTAGATTACACACAATATTAGAAGAAATCTTGCTAGGAAGAAACTGATCACGTAGATGGAGCAAGAGAGGCATTAATTAGTCTGGCAAGTTTGAAGAACTATAAGTTTGCAAGTTGCAATTGGAGGCAAAGTTGGAGGCCACGGGAACCATAAGAAGAATCTGGAGATGAAGTGAAATGAGTTTAAAGACTCGATCAATGGTAGTAGAGCCCGTGGGTGATGAGATTTACGACGGAAGGGTCAAGGGATTATCACAAGATCAAAACTAAGCAAATGTTAAAGAAGGCAATGACTCATATACCCATGCATCAGTAGTGCCTGCCTAGTCGAGTAGGCGGTGAAGGGCTCAGTACCACGAGGTACTGAGGAATCTTATCCAACGGATCTTCAAGATTGGACGGTCCAAAAGATCTCCAAGGACCATAAAAAAACTCACAGTGTATAAGTTTGACCTCTGTGTCATCTATTTCTATCTCCGCCACTAACCACCAGTAGAGGCTGTAAACAAGCCGAGCTCGAGTGAAGCTCAGCCTACCAGGCTCGAACTCGATAGAAGTTCGATCCAAGCTCGAGCGAGCCTAAGTTGGTGGCCGAGCTTTGAGCTCAACTCGAGCTTGGCTCGAATGAAGCTCGAGCTCGGCTCGAACGAAGCTTGTCTAGGCTCGATAAGAAATGACTTCATGTTTTCATCGAGAAAAATTCATTCTTACATGGATGGACAGGGCAATCACCAAACAAGCAACAAATCAAATCCACAAATCGAAAATAACTAAAAGCATGCAAAGAACATAAGAAAATTAGTTAATAAAGGGGAAGAAAGGAGAGGAGAAAACTCACTGGAGGCCATGAAGCCAGGGTTTTGTTGACGCTAGGGGCAACTGGAGGAGGGTAGGGTGCCAGAGTTGGGGCCGGAGGAGGCATAGGGGGGTGGAGCTAGGGCCGGAGGAGGCGCAAGGGGTCAGGGCTAGACTGCCGGAGGAGGCACAGGGGGTCGGGGCTAGAGGAGGTGCAGGAGGGTCGGAGCTGGGGCCGAATAAGGTGTAGGGGGTCAGGGCCGAAGGACGCGTAGGGGGTCGAAGCCAGGGCCAAAGGAGGCGCAAGAGGTTGGGGTCGAAGAAGGTGCAGCCGTGAAGGAGGTCGGGGCTAGAGGAGGCGCAGGGGGCCAGAATTAGGGCCGAAGGAGGCGCAGCGGGTCGAAGCTGGAGGAGGCACAAGGGGACGAAGCCGGGCCGGAGGAGGCACAGCCGTGCAGGGGCCCAGATCTGGTGCCTGGTGGAGTGGTGGTGGTGGGGAAATTTGGGGAGTAGTAGACAAGTGGTGGACTGGACATGGGTGGTCTGGTCACCTCGCCCGTAGACCGTTGTCTTGAGGACCTGAGGACTGATTGACATAGGAGCCAAGCTTTGGTGGAACTATTCGAGTTCGGCTCGAACAGGCTCGCGAGCTCACGATGGGGCTCAAGCTTGGCTCATTGTAAGCTCAAGCTGAGCTCGAATTGAGTCTAAATCAAGCCAAGCTCGAGCAGTTCACGAGCATTGAGCTTTTTTTTAAGCCCTAATCACCGGCAACTAGTTAGTTTAATGGCCTAATTAGAAGAACGGCCAAGACAACAACACTCGTATCTTAATCTGACGCGTAGTGATTTCAGCTGGAAATCCAACAAGGCAACATGGGATGCGCACATTGGAACATCGGATGTGCACATTGGCCACTTACTAGCTACCTATTATCTAGGGCTCTTTCGGACCTGGCCAAATGGGTCGTTCGATATAGAGGTCCATATAGGCACAGTCCAGTTAGCCCGGTTAACTAAACGGACCATATCGTGTTGGCCCACGAGCTCAGTCTCGAACCAAGGCATAGTCCAAGGAGATCATATATAGACCGTGACGTGCCAGTCCAGGCACGCGTAGCACGACATGCTAAGGTTGTCTCATTTAGTACACAGGCTCATCACTGCCTACGCTACACATTCCCTCGCGCCTGCACCGTCACTGCCAATGTCAACATCAGTGAGTGGGAGAGAGGGGAGCATGAACCACGAGAGGATTCAGTGCAAGGGAGGCTCGTTTGAGGGAGAGTGGGGAGCGGCGCCCATCTCCTCCCTCCCCAACACAGCGGCGCCTCCTCCCACTGGTGCTCCACCACTCGGCCCGCTCGACTGCTGCCTCCTCCCTGCCCCAGCTCCTTCCTCCCCGCCCAGGGGCGTAGCCAGCGGGGAGGCTTAGTAAGGCTCGAGCCTCACCTCCCCGCGGCGGCAGCACCCCCCGGCGAGCACGACGGATAGGAGGAATGGCGACGAGCTCGGTTGTGGCCACAAGCAATGCAAGGGCCGTGGATGCGTGGCGTGGCCAGCATGTGGCGAGGCGAGTGCGCATGACGCGCATCGGAGAGGAGGTCGGCGCGTGGGGCATCGCAGGAGGTGAGCTACATTGACGGAGCGTAGAGCGGTGGCGACGCCGGGCCCGGATGCGATGTGAACGCCGACAGCAGCGATGGCTTGAAGCGGCGCAACTCCAGCAACGGTGGCCAAGCCCTGGCTCGTGCATACGGAGCAAGGTTGCCAGCGGTGTGCAGCTTGGCCTGTATGTGGCACAAAACGGTGGTGGTGGAGCGGGATTTGGTGGCCGGGAGCAAGTGCTGTTGTATATAATCTTTTTAATCTTATCAAGAAGTTTCTAGTAATATTAAGAGCTAATGTAGTCAGTTGGATTATTCAAATGAGATGTGTTGGATAACTCTTGAGGTGGATAACTCTTTGGGTGGATATATCGGCAAATTAGTTGGCGCTAGCAAGAACCAGGAATCTTTGTGGAATCAGTTGGCGATGTATAGAATTAGTACTAAACTTAATTAGTCATGTCTTTGGTAGCCACAAAGAAATTCTTGGGTACACAGTGATTTATTGCTACTCTGTACTCATAGCGAATAATTATATATTCTTGGGTATACGCTTTCTATTGCCGAGGTACCTACTTTATATTTCTTTGTTTTTCGTTGTTTGTCTCCAAGACTCCAACTGTGTAATTTCTGTATGAATTTGAAATTCTATAAGAGTATAAGACTATATTTGTGCCCATTTAGTTTAGTCCGACAAATGATTCAGCCCACCCTTAATTTTATTTCTGCCGCCATCGCCCCCCCCCCCCACCCCGCCACCGTCTTCTCCTTCCCTGTGGTCTCCTCTCACATTCCGCCGCTCGGCCCGCTCGATCACTCCCCCTCTCTCACTCCGATGAGCCTCCCTCCCCTTCGTACCACCTCCTCCCCTGCTGTCATGCGTCTGTACTTGCTCGGCCCCCTTCCTCCTTCGAATTAGAGGTGGGACTTGGGCCGGGCTTCTTTGGGCCAGCCCGAAGCACGGCCGGCGCGTTCAGCTGCCAGCACACTACCCGACACGTGATGGGCGTGCCGACGGCACGAACGGTGGGCCGGGCTGGGCTTCAAAATCCGGCACGGTGGGCGGCACGACACGAAGAGCACGGTTGGCCAGAAACTATTTAAAATTGATTTCTTAACTATAGTAAATTGTACTCATGACTCTCCTTGAGCTTTTCTATTTGACTAGTTGGGTAGGCCTATGCTAGATTGTCGGGCGATGTCCACGTACGCCATAGTCTAATTTGCACCAAGATATGCATTCCATTGGACTAGATGACCAAGTTCGAAGGTGAAATGGCATGAGACAATAGAATCGAATTTTAAGTAGGTTTTTAATAAGGCGGATACAAGAGAAAGGAAGATAGCGGCCACCGCTACCATTGTCGCTGTCGCTTTTGTCGTGTATAGTTACTTTGGTGGGTTTGGTGGCACAAGACGAACGCCAGACGGTGGGCTTTGGGCCGTGCTTGGGCCGGCCGAAGACGAGGCGGGCGGCACGGCATGGCACGACGGATAATCGGGCCGAACCGCACGCGACGAAGTGGCTCGAAGCACGGTGGGCTGGGCCGTGCCGGCGCGGCACGCCCAATTCCACCTCTACGAATAACGTGCTTCAAGTTGGATCGGTTAGCCAAATGGCCACCTCTAGGCTGGTTCATGTTCTCGTGTCACGGGCGATTGCTGCTGCCTATCAGCATCAAACGACATGTTCGAGCGTCGATAGGCTGTCTGATCCGACGCGGAGAATGGGCCCTGCTTGGCGTACAAAAATAAGAAACCGAAAAGAACTTGGCGTACAAAATTGAGCTGTGGATCAGGCAGCAAATCATTTCGAGCTGTCGGCCAATTACTCGTGCTCCGAGAAAATGAGTGTATACGAGGGCACTGTCCTGCGTTGCATGTATCTCCGTGCAAAAGACAAGAAAGGTGGTAGAGTACCCATGTACCATGCCTTTTTCTTTTCTTTTCCTCGAGAGGGAATATCGCAGCAGCTACGACTATTTCACTCATTAACCTGCTGCGCCGCCAAGACCTTTATCTTTTCCTTTTCCTTTTTGTTTTTTTCCCTTCGAAACATTCCTCCATCGAACTTGAAAGTTAAAGGGTGCTCGATTTTTCCACGCAAAAAGCTTGATACAGTGTAGCGCTAACTCTCTTTGAGCCAGCCAAGCGCAATTTCACGGCAGAGTGGTTTTCTGAATTCTACTGCCAATGAGGCAATGACCTCCCAGTGAGTGCTCCTCGAACCTGTCAGAAAAGTTTCGTTCATGTGTGCAGCAATGCTGCGCTTTAAAGCTGGAACTTTGGCTGGACTTTGAGATATAGCTACTACAGGTTGGAATGATTCCTTGGTCAAATTTAGCCGAGCCTGGACCGACGTATAACATTGACGGATCACTCAAAATGGAATCTGATGTTCTTTCTTGTTTACTGTCATAAGTTAAGTTGCATTCAAATGCAATGCATGGCGGGAGAACCCACCCTGGTAGATAGGGCTGGAAACGAGCCGAGCCGAGCCGGCTCGAGCCGAGCTCGGCCGAGCTCGCTCAAAGCTGCAGCTCGGCTCGGCTCGGCTCGTTTCGGAAACGAGCTACGCGAGAGGCTCGGCTCGGCTTGACTGGCGGCTCGAGCCAGCTCGCGAGCCCGAACGAGCCAAAACGACTCGCCGCTACCGGACCGAGCCAAAACGACTCACAGATGCCACCGAGCCAAAACGGCTTGAACAAGCCATTTTCAAGCCAAAATGGCTTGAACAAGCCAAAACGGCTTGAACAAGCCATTTCAAGCCAAAATGGCTTGAACAAGCAGAAATAGTGTATGTTCATATCTCTTTCCCTGCGGCCTGAGTGATCCTTCACCAAATTTACAAATTGATACCAGTCATAGATTATGCAGCAGAAAACTCCAAACATCAAATTTACAAGCGCGATCTCCTAACGAGACAAGGTGCAAAACTCCACAAATCAAGTGATGAAGGGCGGAGCGGCCGAATGGCCGAGGCCGCCGCGAGGTGGAGCAGAGCGAGGGTCGCGCGGGCGCCGAGTGGAGGGCGGAGCGGATGGCGAGCAGAGCGCCAGATCTAACGGAGCGAGGCCGACGAGCAGAGGTTGAGCGCCCAGACCGCGAGCGCCGAGCGAGGGGCGAGCGACCACGGGCGAGCACCCGATCCGCGGAGCGGAGGCGCGGGCGCGAGCGAGGGCGGAGCTCCCAGACCGACAGAGCGAGGGCGGCGCGCGGCGCCGAAGCGAGGCGGAGCTCCAGATCCGACGGAGCGGAGGTCGGCGTGGCGCCGAGCGAGGCGAGCTCCCAGATCCCGATGGAGCGGAGGCGGCGCGGCACCGAGCGCAGGGTGGAGCGAGAGGAGGGCCGCGCAGCCAGAGCGGAGCTGCGGATGGCCGGCGTGGCCCAAGGCCGAGGCGTGGACGCGCGGTCGACGCGCAAAACGGCGGGGAGGAGGATGTGCTATCTGCAGGTGTGGAGGAAGCAAACGGGAGGGGCGGATTGCGGAAGCAAGGGGGAGGATGCGCGAGTGGGCGATGATAAGGGTGGGGGTGCGATCGGCGCTGGCGGATCGCGAACAACGAGCCAAAAAGCTCGCGAGCCACCATGAGCGGCTCGAGCTCGGCTCGTTTCTTTTGCGAGCTGTGAAGGAGGCTCGGCTCGGCTCGAAAATTTACGAGCTCGAGCCGAGCCGCTCGGCCGAACGAGCTCGAGCCGCTTGCAAGCCTCGAGCTATTTTTCCACCCCTACTGGTAGATGCGGGAGAATGGATAGCACCGGTTTACGTATAGTGCGACAGCGACATAGGATGATTGATTACCTTGTGTGCTTACTCGTTGATCGTGCCAAAGTGGGATTTTTCATGAGGGGCCTTTCAACACGGCTTAAAGCTTCGGCTTTTAACTATTGACTGGAATTGTATTGTAGCGGATGATAATTTTTCTGAGAAAAAAAAGAAAAATAGGAAAGAATTTGAGAAAAAAAAACAATTATACCGTCTCAGACAATATAAAGAAATAGGAAAAAAGCTAAAATAAATTAAAATTAGAAACCGATACATTCCAAGTGATTTCTAAGTTAAATAAGTTGAAAGCTAAAAACTAGAAACTGAAGTCGTTTGGAGTGGGATATGAGTATTCAGAGGCAGCTCATGGTGGGATCAGAATTGGACGATTACTTTTGCGATTAGTGCTAGTGGCGCACCGGTGCATACATCTCGAAGATCGCGAGTGGCCACAGATAGTTTAATCTTGATTCAGGAACAAAAAAAGAGTTGTTCTTATGCTCGGTTCACCATTGGCTTCACTGAATTAAAGAAAGAACAGTGGGAGCTAGATGTATCCTGCAGAGGAATTAACCAATCACATTCTCTCACTGGAACGGCAATGCGATGCACGCCAAGACGAACAAATGTTACACCTTGGACGATCGATCGGATCGAACACTTAACAAACCAATATAGGTCTTGGGACCTTAATCGCGGCGCACAATATATTTGATCTGCGCCGATGAAACAAGAAGAAAAAAGGAGTACAAAAGTCCAAGAAAATCTGTCGGGCTGCTCCGGCGATCGATCAGGAGGTGTTGACGGCGCGGCACTGGTTCCTGATCTGCCCGTTGGTGCCTGTGAGCACGTCGACGCGGCCCATCTTCTTCATGGACATGGAGAAGGCGGCGTAGAACTTGATCGGATTGGTAAGGTCGGCGACCATCTGCGCCGCCGCGGCGTTCTGCGTGAGCGCGGCGTCGGAGGCGAGCACGCCCTGCTTCTTCTGCAGGTTGGTGTAGTAGTTGCCGTCGAACTTGAGAGGCGTGCCGCTGTCGAGGTCCACGGTCGACGACGACGGCGACGGGTTCGGGCAGGAGGACATGAGCATCTTGGCGTACGCGGAGTCGAGCAGAGGGTCGACGTTGGTGGCGTTGCCCTGGTACAGCCTGGGCGTGACGCTGGAGCAGCTGGCCTTGCCGATGGTGTGCGCGCCGGAGAGCGCGACGAGGTCGGTGAGGTTGAGCCCCTTGGCGGCGAAGCTCTGCAGCAGGCCGTTGAAGCCGGCGAAGGGCGAGGGCAGAGCGCCGGTGTTGTTGGCCAGTGACACGGTGCCATCCCGCCGGCCGGTCTCCACCTGCCAGAGCGACGCCTTGAACTGGTACGAGACGGCGTCGCGCGCGGCCAGCGCGACGATGTCGGCGCAGGAGACGACCCCCGGGCACGTCTTCTCCAGCTGGGCCTTGATGGCGTCGATGACCTCGTAGCCCCCACGGACAGGTTTGGCCCCGCCGTCTTCTCGCTCTGCGCGTTGTCCAGCAGGATCGACGCGTCGCAGCCCTGCAAGAACGACGAGAGGCCGGACCGGTCAGCCAGAGCACAGGACCCACATGCTACAGTGACAGCGAGCCAAGTGACATCGCGTGCCGCCTGCTGCCTGCCGAGCAACGACGACGTGCGTTTGAAATTTCGCGGGCGGAAAAGGCCAAAGGTGGCCGGCCGCCGTACCGGCGCGGCAGCCTGTCGCGCGGCAACGCGGATGGGATGGGATGGGCTCGGGCGCCGCATGTGAGCGCCCACGCATTGGGCGCACAGAGAAAAATGACAAGATTCGCTTTGCTCCCCTTGTACTAGTATAGTATTTTCGCGTTTGTTCTTGCTTCGGTGTGTCGCTATGTACCACAGTACCAGACGCTACCGGGGGAAAGGTGCCGTAATGCTTACGTATAGATAAAGGTACTCCACAGTAGGGAGAGTTGAACATCTTCTTGGTTGGTGCCCTGATAACTTTAGCCCCACTCGTTTCGATTAAGCTTTTTAGTTTCTCATTTATTTTTTATTATTTTTAAATTTTATTTTAATTAAACCGGCTCATGTGTGTATTTTGACTGACTAGCTAGGATTCTTGATTTGAGCATTCGATTGGAAATATTTTCGATGGACGCAATGGATAAATGTAGGATCAATGTAGCTAGCCAGAAATGGAACTTGCAGTTAATCTCTGGCAGAAAGAAGAAGCCATGGCTCCATCCATTTCTCGTCGGCCGGCTGGACACCGTGCCGACAAAGTGAACGCAGAGACCAACTCAGAATTAAATCGTTCTCCTAGCTAGCGTTCTACCAGCTGAAGAGCTTAAGCAAATCGCTAGTAGTAGCAAACGAAGTCACAAGCGAGCATAGCTAGCAGACGTACCTTGACGAAGCAGTCGTGGAAGTGGAGGCGGAGGAGCCTGGCGGGGAGGGCGGGGTTCGCGGCGACCATCTGCCAGGTGACGCTTCTGACGATGGAGTCCACGTTGGGGCAGCTCTTCTGGTAGAAGTTATAGGCCAAGCCCGGGTTGCTCTCCAGGAGCCCCGCCCTGCCGCAGCTCACTAAATGGCCGAGGACCACCACCCCCCACCACGCCACTGCCTCTGCCCCCTCGCCGCCACCACCGCCCTGCTCCTCCTACTGATTGCCTCCCCATCTCTCTCTCTCTCTCTTCTTAACTGACGACACTGATCTTGACAGAGAAACAGAGGCGAACACACACACACAGAGAGAAAGGCTTGGTTTGTGTTTGTGTTTGGTGATGACAGTATCATTAAGGGGTGGCTCGGTGCCGCCTTTTATAGGCTCAGCGATCGAGTCTGTGTGAGGCGAGGGTCTTCTAATCCACCATTGATCTAACCTGATGGCCATCAAATTAACAATGGATGAAGAGCACGTAACGTGAGACCCTCCCTAAAGAAAAGCGATTCGGAGCGATTAGGGGGAGGTCGTCGGCGGATGTCACCACTACCGGCTCAAGTCACAGCCTCGCATGCACGCACTTGCAACCACAGGCACGGCCAGCCAGCCAAGGCCGGTGATGCGTGGCGATCTCGCTAGCTGTGCCCTACATGCGCGTGCGTGATGCGCCCCCCTCCAAGTTGCGCGGTTTGTTTATGGTTTCGGTTGGAAGCTAGGCTAGAGCGCGCCACGATTTGTCCGTATCAGGCACAGCCGCACAAGGGCGCAGCAGCGTCACGCGCCACGACTACGCACAGGACCCGGTTTGCTCGCACCTGTACGTGACCGCTGCACGACCTACGAGTGAGTCTTGGACCGTCTCATCGTGCGCGGCCCGGAGCGTACAGTCCAGGTGCGTGTAGTGGCAACATGGCTACAGCGAATCCGAGGCGAGCCACGAAGGTGAATCTACGTACACACACATACACGACTGTTACGTATGACTACGATCAATGCGTGTCCATGGGCGATGGATGGAAGGGAAGCAGCAGTAGAGTCTTAGAGAAGTACACATGGATGTGCCACATGTGGGGCAGGGCGCATCAGCGCATGTGCTCCAAGGGGTCAGATTAGGTGGGCTTTTCCATGCCGAATGTTTAGTTTACTTTACTGCCCGCTCTAAACGGTTAAAACTTCTTACTTTGATTATATCTGTTAATTTTTGATTGAAAAATATAAAAAATAAAAAAAGTAAAAATACTAAAATTATAAGTTGATGTATTTTAAGTAACTTTTGGCTTAAAAACAGAAAGTCAGAAAAAAACGAGGAGGCAAAACCGTTTAAAGTGGGTTCGATAGATTAGCGATCGAGTCGAGCGGTGTGTGCGTTTTGTATATTGCACAGTCCGTGTCCCTGTCCCTGGCGCGCGGCGCGCAGACGACCACGACCCCTGTCCGCCTCTGTCCAAGCCGGCCGGGGCGGGCGGCGTAAAATAACCCCCAGGGAAGGCGATTTCCTTAACCATTTACCACGACCGACATGCCTACGCGCGGACGCCGCGTGGTCGCTATTTCAGACCCCCGACGCGCTTGTTTTAGCCGCGGCGGGCCTAAAACCGCAGGAATCAGGGGGCCGCGGCCGCGAGCATTCCGATCCCACGGCGGACGTGGATCGATCAAGCATGCGTAGCGTAGTGTCGACGCCGTCGCGTATTCCGGCCGTTTCAGGGGCCACGCGCCCGGAACCTTTGTTCCGGGGTACGTGGAAACATGGCCGGCTCTTTCTCGGTTCTCTTCTCCCATTTGCCTAATCATGGACGGGTGGGTGCCCGTTTTTAAGCACGGAAGAAGAAAGCAAAGCATGTGTGCTGCGCCTTTTGGTTGACGTGTGGGCCCGACAGCTACGATGATTGCCGGGTTCCGTGGCGAACGGCGAGCAGAATTGGCGCCAGGGAGCGAGGAGGCGGTGTGAGAGGTGTCGTCGTTCTTTCAGGGCTCATTCGCCGGTTCTGATTTCTGAGTAGGAGTAACTCAAAAGAAACGCGTGTAAGTTTGTGCTTTTCTTTGGAGCAAATTCACCCGTGCGTCATGGCAAACTTGGAGGCAATGGGAATACTGCGATTTTTTAAAAAATTAATACATTTTTTTATTAGTAATTACAGAAAATGATCTTTTATCGCCATTTCAACTAACAATAAAAGCTTTGTCGTCGAATGAATGGACAATAGAGAAAACAATCGTTAATTGAAATGGCGACGTAGGCCTCCAAACCCTCCGTCGACCAATTGGCGACATAATATTGTCGCCAACCCAATTGGTGATAACTATTGCCGTCGACTCTACATCGCTGTCGCTATTTCAATTGGTGATAGAGACCTGCACGCTGCCACGCATGACTCTACGTAGGATTGCCGCTGATTGAAATGGTGATAGAGATTTATCACTATTTGAAATGGCGGCAGTATATTATTTCTGTAATTTTTTAAGCAATATTACATTTATGTAATATTAATAAAAAATATCTTATTTTATCGCAATACTGCTGTGCGAAACAGTCGTGTCTCGCATCAGGCTCAAACAGGAAGTTTGTTTGTGGAAGATACTCCATCCCCTAGCTCTCGGTCTGACGCCCAAGAAAATAATAACAATGCTTGCATTGTATTGCCTTCATTGTTTTTTTTGGAAGTATTATACAACATTAGATTGCTTTTGGGGGAAATAGTCAAATTTCATATCATTCAAATTGTGCCAAAATTCATGCTCCGCCCACCTTCATCTCCGACGAAGATCCAATAATGAGGCTCCCCATTGTTTTATTCTTCGACTGTCGTCGTCGCTAGCGTCTTCAATGGAGGCCCCGAGTTAGAGTTTACGCTCACTGGTTAGGGTTGAGATTCACTGGTTGCCACCGGGCTTAGAGGGATGTCAGGATGGCGATGGGCAAGGGAAAGCGGCGGTGCATTGAGGCAGCGATGGCACCACCAGACGAGGATGAGGAGGAGGGCGGGGGTCGGGAAGGGTGGAGCAACAAATCCAGTGACGGGTGATGGTGGGGGGCGGTGGATCCGATGGTGGCGAGCTACCGAAGACCGGGAAGAAGGGCAAGGCAGTGAGGAGGTGGCAGAGGGGAGGCGGTGGACGCGGGTGAGAAGGAGGGCGGTGATAACGAGATCCGGCAAATGATTAGGAAGTGGAAGAGGTAGCCATCGATGGCAAATCCGACGGTGCCACCATCTCCAGAGCCGGGGAGGGAGGCGGAAGTGGCTACGGGAGGTGGTTGCCGGTGGTCCTCGCCGGCACCAAGGTGACACCGGCGAGGAGGGGTGGGGGTGGTGGCGGTGGCCAGGGAGGAGAGAGGGAGCAGTTAGGCTAGGGATCTCTATCCAATGGTTTAGAATTTAACTGATTGAAAAAGATCAAGTTTTTCATAGACAATCCCTTGTTTTTTTTGTTTGTTGTTGTTGTTTGCCGCTAGCTAGCTGGCTTGCTAAGAACATCACCTTGTTTAGTTCAGAGGCGATCGAGGTCAAGGCGTACGTCAAGCAAGCTAGCTAGCAAGCTTGACTAATGGGCCTCTAGATCATACTGTCATTGCATCGCACCAGACACTAAGACAGGACTTCCCGCTAATAATTAAACCAAGCTGGATCTATCATCACTGGAGCTCATCAGCTATCTTAGGTAGCTTAGCTTGTTCCTGAAAAAGTTCAGAGAGATTGCGTAGTTTGAACACAAGTTGGACCGTAGGCTCACACGGCATGTGTCCTACCTCCCGTTCGAGCATGCACACTAGACCCTCTAGTTAAGGCCGCGGTCGAGTTGTATCCGTCGTCCGGATGCATGAGACAGCAGTGGTCAAGATTCCAGTGGTTAATTGCGGCATAATTAAGCTTGGATTAGGTTGTATAATTGCAAATGCTCATGGAACCATTCGGCATTACTTGCCTTACCTGCTGTCCTTTCCATGATTAACAAGTGTAATTGCTACTGTGTGATTAGGCTGTGTTTTGATTGGAGAGAGTGATCAGAGAGGGATCATGTGGCCCATGAGCGCGGAGAAACATGTGCAGAACGTAGTACGTATTGGCATGGGAGAGATTCTAGTGTGATATTATCAAACAAAGTAGGGATAATTGTGTTCCATCTGCGGCCAGCATACATGATGTGGCCGTCCAACATGGACCAAGGAATCCGATGAAGAATCGATGAGTTCTTTTGAACTGTAACTTATGACCTAAACTTTTGAATTCTAGTTATTCATGAGAGAGTACGGAGAGATACTCGCGTGTGATTTTAGCCGATATAGATAAGTCAGGACAATACCTACTATAATCGAATTGTAGACCCTATTTTACAAAAACACCATGTTTTAAAAACTAGTTGCCGTAGAAAATTAAACCATAAGCTAAAAAAACCCTATCCATATACACACACACACACACAAGATCTCAATAATAGACATAATTCTTCCGACATGTACTATCCGCCCAAAATGCATGTATCAATCTGCCCTTGTCATCAACAACATAATCAAGTAGAATGAAGGATTTATATCATTCTTCTTACTCAGGTTGTCAATAAACATCTGAGCATCCGATGACTTAATACAACTTCTCAACTCTTTATGATAATTCTGCAAGTCTCTCCTCGTGCATCCTACATTCTCAAACCCACCCTCACTAATACGGATCTATATGCCCCGCTTGTGCCGATGCCTCCTTTATGACATGTGATTAATGTACGCTTGGCCTTCTCATTTACTTTCCTATTAGACCTTATCAGCTGTTGTTTGCTAGGTGATACCAACTCATGTGTATGAGATTCAATAAATGTTTCCACCTTAAACTTATTGTGGACAGTGTGTTTGACAGCTAGAATTGCCTCGCATCCACACCTACTTAGCTTCCTAACATATTTCCTTTTCTTTGACTCCGTGTTATTGTCCTTACATTTCTCAGATCGGAAGCCTTGTCTAGAGCACATCCATCGTTTCCATCTCATGACACCATTGACAACCGTATGTGGACCAACACGAACTCCAAATCTAGCTGAATGTGCATATGTCTTGTAGAATTCCTCTGCAGCTTCCAAATCATCAAAAACCATCCCTTCAAATGGCTTAATAGTTGCGTTAACACAAGGTGTATAAGAAGAACCCTGCAATGCAAAGATTAAGTGTGAAGCATGATGGTGACATATGGAGTAAAACACATGCACACAACATGATACTACGAATGGAGTGATGCCGCTCTTTTTTGGGGTACCACAATGAATTAACTGGTAGGGAAGTGAACTAATTTGAGCGATAGATTGTGTATCAAGATTTTCTTCTCTTCGCAATCCTAATGTTATGCTCTCATCGGCCACAGATTCCATGCCTCCTACAACGCTATCATCGGCCACAGATTCCATGCCTCCTAACATAACAAAATGCCAGATGTGAACAGAAGCTGAATCCAATGCTAGGTATGCATACAATTGATTGATTTGTCATCTTGTTTAACATAATCCTATGTTGTCATCTTGAGTTCAGCCACAACCTAGGTTTGCATACAGCATCTACAACCTAGGAAATGAGAAAGATGTATATGTTAGAGTGATCTCAAGCATTTGGCCCAACGGCCAAATGCCCCTGTCGCGCGCTCGATCGGGGCGCCACCAATTGGTGGTGGGCCTGTCGCCAGCGCCACATAAATAGAGGTGGGGGCTGGGGCGGCACGCATGACGAGGTTGACCGTGCCGCCACAAACCACACCGACAAACCCTAGACCGATCGGAAGGGGGTGCTCCAGCGACGGGAACTACCACCGCCACCTCTACCGCTAGGGAGACCCCGCTCCTTCTCCACCGACCGTCGCTGCCCGTGCGCAGACCTCACCGACGAACCCGTGATGGCCAACTCCTCCTCCACGCAATCGGATGGTCGGTACCCCTAACCCTAATGATCTCTCTCTCCGTGTTTCACTCGAACCCGAACAGAACACCCCTAGATCTAAACCCTAGGAGATCCTAAGGTCTAACAATGGTATCAGAGCCAACCTAGGCGTAGATCTAGACGGAAAAGAAAAGCACAGAGAACGAACCCCCCTAACCCTAGAAAACGGCAAAAGAACAGAGAGGGGAAGGACTCGATCCACCCAAAAGAAAATCCCTAACCTCAGATCTGAAAAGGAAGGGGACTTACCCGCGCCGCCCGCCGCCGTTGTAGGCGCCGCCGCCTTGCTAGGGGCCGCCTCCGGCTGAGCGCACGGGAAAACCCCCTTCACCTCCGCGCGGGCGTCGCGTGGGCGCGCCGCCGAGCCGCCGGGCCATCGCCGTGCCGCCTCGCCGGCCGCCGCCGCCGCGCGGTGTCGCGCGAGCGCGGAGCCGCCGCCGCCGCCATCCGCTTTTTCGGGAGGAGCCGGTGGAAATGGGGCTAGGTTAGGGTTTTGGATTTTAATCCCCCGCGCTGTCGGTCGCCATCCGATCAGATCGGATGCGATCGAACGGCTGAGGACAATAGGGCCTTTTCGCCCAAAGCGGAAGTGACTTTCCAGCCAGGCCCAAGTTTGGGCGCGGGGGGGAGGCGCGCGCGCTTCCGCTTTGGTTGGTTGGCATTGAGACAGATGGGCCACGCGCGTGCGGCGGCGCGTTACCGAGCGGGCCGCCGTGGGCGCACGCAGCAGAGCGAGCCAAAATGGCTGTTTTGCACAATAAATCCCGAAAATGAAATTTAATTTTTTTCATAAGCATTTTTGAGTGAATTTGAATGAAATTTGCATCAAAATCTCTGTAAATTTTTGCACCAACGTGTTATTTTTCAAGAGATTAGATGAGTGCAGTAATAATGCTTCTGAGTATGAATTATTTTAGAATAATTTCATGTTTCCGCTGCAAAAGTTAATGTTAATTACTCTTTCAATTAAATTCGAACCAACGGGAGAATTTAATTTTTGAGAATTGTTGTGAATTATGATATTGTTATTTTCTGACCAATGTTGATAATAACAATATTATAATTTTAATTGATGATTTTATGCATTATTTCTATTTCTGCCCAACGGTGATGTAGATTTAATGTATAAATAAAATTGTATGTCGTATTTTGACCAACGTTGGAAATAAGACATATAATTTTGCTGTTATTATGTTTAATGTTCTCACTGTATATGAATTGTGTTTTCAGGAGGATACTCCTTGATGGGCTACATCAGGGATATCCCGGTTCTCAAAGGAGACAACTACGGTGAATGGAAGAAAAAGATTGACCTGGCCTTCATCTTGGCTGAGGTGGACTAGGTAGTCACCACACCGTGTCCCACAGAGTCTGTGGCACCGGTGAGAGATGAAAATGAGGCTGATGCTGCTTGGCAGACCAGACAGAGGGACTATGCTCCCATAAAAATGTCATATGATCTTGATCATAAAAAGTGGGTCACTGCCAATAAGAAATGTTTGGCTGTGATAAAGAACACGATTGAGCCTGCAATTGTGGGCTCAATCGCAGAGTGTGACACTATCACAGAGTAACTTGAGAGAATAAAGAGTCAGTTTACTGGCTCTTCAAAGACTTATGCTACACAGCTGATTAAACAGCTTGTGACAGAAAGGTACTCTGGTGGTGGCAGTGGCATAAGAGAGCACATACTAAGGATGAGCAACTTGGCATCCAAGCTTAAACCAATGGATTTGGCTCTCAAAGATGAGTTCCTTATTCATTTGGTTTTTGCTTCCTTGCCAAAAGAGTTTGACACCTTTGTTATCAACTACAACATGCAGCCCGAGAAATGGGACTTAGAAAAGTGCATTGCTATGTGTGTGCAAGAGGAGGAAAGAATCAAATCCTCACATGGTGGTTCTATCAACTATGTGAAGGACTACAAGAAAAGAACTTTAATCATTCCTCCTCAAAGACCGGAAAGCCTCAAAGAACAAAATTTCACAAAGTGGAGAAAGATCGGTGCCTTCATTGCAAAAAAAGGGACATTACAAGAAAGATTGTCCCGATTTCTTAAAAATGATCATGTCAAAGAAAGGTGAAAACATCATTACGTTCATAAATGAGTCCCTGTATGTACAATATTCAAAATCTACTTGGTGGATTGATTCAGGTGCAACTGTTCATGTTGCTAATAATTTGCAGGGATTCCGTTCGACGAGGAATACGCAAAGAAAAGAAAGATGCGTTAAAGTCGCAAATGGAGTCCAAGCTGAAGTTGAAGCCGTTGGCGATCTTTCATTAGAGCTAGCTGATGGCTTCACTCTTTTACTTAGAGATGTTCTTTATGTTCCCTCTTTACAGAGGAATTTGATTAGTGTTTCATGTTCGGACAATGATGGTTATGATTGTCATATTGGAAATGGCAAGTGTGAAATAATGTTTAATAAAGAATGTGTTGGTCTTGCTATCTTACAAAATGAGCTTTATTTGTTATCATTATGTGATGATGTGAATGTCGTATGCGATAATGGGAACGTCGCGTGCGAGAAAGTGAATGAATCCTCGTCTATGAATGTAAACAAAAAAACGAAAGAGAACTCTAGATGCGTCGTCGAAATTATGGCACTGTCGTTTAGGCCATATTTCGAGGGGGAGAATAGAAAGACTAGTTAAGAATGATATTCTTCCTCCATTAGAGTTCTCAGACCTAGAACAATGCAGAGAATGCATTAAAGGAAAATATGTAAAGAAAATTAAGAAAGACACCAAAAGAAGCATAGGAGTTCTACAAATTATTCACACAGACATTTATGGTCCTTTTCCTGTGAAAAGCATGGATGGTTATGACTCGTTCATAACATTCATGGATGATTACTCTCGTTATGGATATATTTATCCAATCAAATAAAAGAAATGAAGCCTTGGATAAATTCAAGATATTTAAGGTGAAGTTGAAAACCAACACGATTTAAAGATCAAGATAGTCCGATCCGACCGTGGGGAGTACTACGATCGACATACCCCATATGGACAAGTTCTGGACCTTTGCAAGGTTTTTACAGAAAATGGCATAGTGGCCCAAAGATTCTACACAGGCGAACCTCGGCAAAATGGAGTAGCTGAAAGACGCAACTGCATACCTCGATGGATATGGTGCGAAGCATGATGAGCTATTCCACACCGCCATTGAGTTTATGGATGGGGCGTTGAAAACCGCCATTCATATTCTCAACAGAGTGCCTAGTAAGTCGGTGCCCAAAACACCGTACGAGTTGTGGACAGGAAGAGTTCCCTCACTAAACCACTTACGTGTGTGGGGGAGTCATGCTGAGGCTAAAGTATTTAACCCAAACCTTGGGAAGCTTGATCCCAAAACAGTGAGTTGCCATTTCATTGGCTACCCTGAAAAGTCAAAAGGTTTTCGTTTCTATTGCCCAGACAGATATACAAAGTTTGTAGAAACGAGACACGCTGTCTTCTTAGAGGATGAAATGATGAGGGGAAGCATGGTAGCTCGAGAGATTGACCTTGAAGAGAAGCGGGTGTATGCGCCCACTCCGATGATTCAAGAGCCATTCTTCACACTACCTGCTGTAGCTGCACCGACGGTGCAAGACACTGTGGTGCCAGCACCTGTTATTGTTCCTCCTGTGGCAACAATGAATGAGAATGAGGAACTGTTCTTCAGATCCTATAGAACCCATTGCCACGGATGAGGGGAGCAACAACAGCCTCAAACAGAAGATGTACCAAATGAGGAGGCCCCGAGGAGGTCTCAAAGAGTAAGAAGATCAGCTATTTCTGATGATTATCAGATTTATCATACAAAGGAATTTCAAATGGAGGATGATCCCACCTCATTTGAAGAAGCCATGAGAAGCGAAAATTCTTCAAAATGGCTTGAGGCCATGGAAGAGGAAATGAGGTCCATGAAGGCTAATAAAGTCTAGGACTTGGAAATTATTCCTAAAGGAGCCAAAACGGTAGGCTGTCAATGGGTCTACAAGACAAAACTTGACTCCCAAGGGAATGTAGAAAGATACAAAGCGCGACTTGTGGCAAAAGGCTTTACGCAAAGAGAAGGGATTGATTACAATGAGAACTTTTCTCCAGTCTCATGTAAAAATTCCTTCAGAATCATAATGGCATTGTAGCACATTATGATTTAGAGTTACATCAGATGGATGTAAAGACGGCATTTCTTAATGGGGATTTGGAGGAAAATATTTACATGGCACAACCGAAAAGTTTTGTCGTGGAAGGAAATGAAAGAATGGGATGCCGCCTAAAGAAATCGATTTATGGGTTAAAGCAAGCTTCAAGACAGTGGTACTTGAAGTTTGACAAGACAATAAGAAAATTTGGGTTTAAAGAGAATGTAGAGGACAACTGTGTTTATGCAAAGTTTAAAGATGGGAAGTTTATCTTCCTAATCTCGTATGTGGATGATATCCTCTTGGCTAGTAGTGATGTCGATGCACTCGAGACAAAGAAGTTTTGTCCTCAAACTTTGATATGAAAGATCTTGGTGAAGCTTCGTTCGTTCTAGGATCAAATTCAAGGGATAGAAACAAAGGGATATTGAGACTGTCACAAAGGCATACATAGAGAAAGTCTTAAAGAAATTTGGTATGCATAAATGTAGTCCTTCACCTGCACCTATAGTCAAGGGCGACAAATATGGGGATTTTCAATGCCCGAGAATCGATCAAGCTCGAACAAATGAAATCGGTTCCATATGCTTGGTGTCGGAAGCTTGCGGTATGCTCAAGTGTGTACGCATACGACTTAGCGTTTGTTACCGGGTTACTTGGCGATTCGAGCAATCCTGGAATAGAACATTGAAATTGGTAAAGAAAGTCTTGCGTTATTTGCAAGGAACAAAAGGCCTCATGATGACATACGTAAGATCGATTCACTCCATATAGTGGGGTATCTGATTCGATTATGCGGGAGATGATAGAAAGTCGACATCCGGATATGTGTTCACTCTCATTGGAGGAGCTATATCGTGGAAAAGCTCAAAGCAAACCGTCACTACATCGTCCACAATGTATGCCGAGTTTGTAGCATGTTATGAGGCTACGGGCGGTGAGCGGCTAAAGAAGTTCATACCGGTTTAAAAGTGGTTGACGACATCAATAGACCACTTAAGTTGTATCTGCGATAATGAACCCGATAATGTATGCCCACAACAATAAGTCAAGTGGTGCTGCCAAACACATTGACATAAAGTACTATGTTGTGAAAGATAAAGTTCGGGATCAAATTATAAGTCTTGAGCATATAAGTACCGCAAAGATGTTAGCGGATCCGCTTACAAAAGGCTTACCACCCAACGTGTTCAGAGAACATGTAGCCGGCATGGGTTTAAGGGAAAGCCTATGATTCCTGGACTAAAAGATAGCCCAAAAGATTAAAGTAACTATTTTCAGAACAGAGAGGTGTGTTGTAGCTGTTAAATCTATCGGCGATTGACCGTGACGATGAGACATGTTCTATGCACTAATCTGCGATGGAATGAGTAAAGTCAAAAGTAATTAAAGTTAAAGCATAGATTGAGATCAAGGGGGAGAATGTTAGAGTGATCTCAAGTATTTGGCCCAACGGCCAAATGCCCCCTTGTTCGCATACGATCGGGCGCCACCCAATGGTGGTGGGCCCTGTCGCCAGCGCCACATAAATAGAGGTGGGGGCCGGGGCGGCACGCACGACGAGGTTGACCGTGCCGCCACAAACCCCACCGACAAACTCTAGACCGATCGGAAAGGGGGTGCTCCAGCGACGGGAACTACCACCGCCACCTCTACCACCAGGGAGATTGCCGCCGCCCGGGAGACGCCGCCACCAGGGAGACCCCGCTCCTTCTCCACCGACCGTCGCTGCCCGTGCGCAGACCTCACCGACGAACCCGTGATGGCCAACTCCTCCTCCACGCAATCGGACGGTCGGTACCCCTAACCCTAATGATCTCTCTCTCTCTCGTGTTTCACTCAACCCAACAGAACACCCCTAGATCTAAACCCTAGGAGATCCTAAGGTCTAACAGTATATACAACAGGGCAACGTACGTACGATGTGTTTGGTGCACGGGTAGCCAGATGCTTGCCGAGATATCCCTCCTCGAATCAGCACCCAAGACATCGTGCGCCGCTCCCGACGTCGTCCCAGATGGCTGCGCCGGCCACGCCGTCTCGCCGACGAAGAAGGTTAGGCAGGCCCTGTCGTTCTCGTCGTGGCACCGCCCTGCTGCTGCGCCGCCTCGCCGTCGGTTGAGGCTCTCGAGAAGCTGCTCATAGAGGCCGCGCGGGGAGAAGCTGCTCGCAGAGGCCGGCGCGCGGACGGCCGGGCGCTCGACGACTACCGGCGCGCGCGGGAGAATCTACTCGCAGAGGCCGCGGCGCTGGCGCGCGGGATGAAGCCGGAGAGTTCAGACGTTGGCATGCGCGGGGAGCTCAAACAGCGCCGCGCGGGGAGAAGCTACTGGGAGCTGAGGCGGTGAGAAGAAAAAAAGATTGCGAACCAGTAGGGGGTTTTCGCAAAATTGCATAAGTGGATTTGGTGCTTCCACCCTCATAGATCCAGGCCGTAGGGGGCATATCTAACGCTCCAGAGCGGCATTAGTATGTTATCACCCAAATGGGCTTTAGCACCAGATACGTTCCCAAGATATATATATATATATATATATATATATATATATATATATATATATATATATATATATATATATATATATATATATATAGGAAAGTGTTTCATGCACCATGGTGCCTAGGCACCCATATCAATACGTTGATTTGCTTTGAGATTTTATAACGTTTGATGTGGGTATCTTCATATACCCATAAAAAGTATATTTGAGATGTCAAACTCAAAAAAATTAAATTCAACTTCTTTTAATTAATTTGAACTATTTTTATGGTATATACTCACTGTAGTCGCATTGAATTCAAAGTAGTTCAAACTAGTTTGAACTGAGTTCAAAACTTACTTACCATAAATATATTAAGGGTATAAAACATTTTCATACTCAAACTCAAAAAATTATCAATCATACACGTGTATCGGATATTGGTGCCTAGGCACCATAGTGCATATGTAATTTTCCTATATATATATATATATATATATATATATATATATATATATATATATATATATATATATATATATATATATATATATATATAGGAAAAATACTTTTACTCTCGGGTGTAGTTACACCCACCTCTAATATACCACCTAAACAAACTTGAAATACTCCTTTATCACTTTAT
The DNA here is from genome assembly GCA_036346575.1 of Dendrocalamus sinicus. Lineage (NCBI taxonomy): Eukaryota > Viridiplantae > Streptophyta > Magnoliopsida > Poales > Poaceae > Dendrocalamus > Dendrocalamus sinicus. Next base: position 12,459,699 of record CM070641.1, on the reverse strand, counting down.
GTATACTCATATACTAATTATAAGATACTCCAATGTGAATCACACGAAAAAATTGCAAGGAAGTCCATAGTTTTTAGCATATTTTATAAATACCTTTATATACGTACATAAAAAGGAGTATGTCAAAAAAATATGCATACCACCTCTGAAAAATTGTTCATACCACCTATATAGTCTTAAATACTCGTATACTACATGTACATACTCTCCGTTACGCGAGATACTACCTATGTTGTGAGATACGACATAGGGTGTAATTACACCCGGGAGTAGAAAAGAGGCTTATCCAGGTCCAGCATAGTGAGTAAAACAAAGAAGACAACATCTAAATGTGGCCCAAAATGGCGATAAGGTTATAACTATTACAACCTTGTTTGGATACGGGATCCACAGAAAACGGTCCATTTCATATAGGAATTGAGGAAAATTCTGATGTTCCAAGCGAATCCTAACGTAGAACTCTGCAGAAATCTTGGCTAGGAACATTAATTCGATCGGAATTCCTACAGGTGTTCGGTGTTATTACACCTAAAATTCCTCTAGGAATCCCACGTTAATTCCAAACGGGCCTGAAATTTCTCGGTGGTGTTCGGTAAGCTAGGCGCAGGCATGGATGACAGAGCATGTATTGTCCTTGGCTTAACGTAAAGTGCATGTAGAATCAGATTAGCGGACGATCCAGCCTAGCGATGGGTCGTGCTGTCATGACGACATGAAGACCTAAACATTTTGGAATTAGCACGAGGCTCCTTGCAGCAAAAAAGTTTATGCTCTGTAGGAGGAGCCTAACTATTGGCTGAAAGGTGCCCGGGTATTTTGGATTGATCTTGCAGAGATCTGGAGTTCAATACTTCAATCCCCATATACTGTCAGTGCTTGTCGGGGTAATTATCGTCTCGACACCACGTGAACTTTTGGAGATGGAAGCGGTAGATGATGGCTGACATGACAGCGGACCACTCATGTACACAAATGTTCTCAATCAAACTAGTTTAAGACAATACAAATTCCTTGGATCATGCTTAACCCATATGCGAGTTATGCTCAAACGAGCTTGGGCTTCATTTGACACTACGGAGGATTATGATAATCCCGTCGAGTGGAACCGCTTTTTGATATTTTTGCCATTTGCTACATGCTTTTGTTAAAATCGGCACAAACGGAGCTTACCATGGCGTTCTGGTTAAACCCTTTCGTAACCCAAAAACAAAAAAAATCAGAGCTACCTGTGATTCGTTTATTCTGGTGTGGACAATGCCACGTACAAGGCAATACGGATGAGCACCGTGCATGGAAACAATAAATCGCATCCCATAACAGAGCTTGTTAAATCTTAATATGATTCTCCAAACATAACACTAAATTTTCGACGACAGATTTTAAAATAAGCACAGCACAACATAGCACAACAACCGTAAATGTTTATTTTCTTAGAGGACTTGTAGACCTAACTAAAGAGCTCTACGAGAGTGCCATGGCGTGATTATCTATGATCAAATCGCAGGCCCTACTCGGCTCGACCCAAAGTATTTCCGGGGCCGTGTTAAATCTTATTCTTCTTAGTCCGAAGGCCCAATGCACGGCTAAGTACAGAGAGCCCAATCGCCAACGGGGCCCGACTACATGGACCATCAGCAAAAACAGATGAAAAAAGAAAAGGGAGCCTGCCTTCACCCCCCCCCCCCCCCCTTTTGCTTGAGGCACTTCAGCATTCTTTGTTATATGCAGTTCATTTGTCATACGAAATATCACAAGGTGCTGGTCTCATACCGTTCCCTTGATGTCATGGATGAAACCGTCCTCACTGATGGTGCAAAGGAAAGGCTATACTTGGGTCTCATGCAAGTTGATTTGAATCGTCCTTCCCGCAGGCAGCCATGCAACTTATTCTCCGCACAAGTGCAGTCAGGCCTATTTTTTCGGCTTTTACAAGTTGTTTTTTTATTTTCTATGATAACTAGCTTTCGAACGAAATGTATTTTTAAAGTAGAGTTTATAAGTTAATTGTAGTACACACTATAGCGATCTCATTTATATCGATCAAAACCGTATGCAAATTTATATTACTTCGTACTCTGTGTGGATGCAGGCATATAAGGTAATACGTTACGGAACTATGATATGCCAGCCCATTGCAACACAATGTGATAATTGTCAATAGTTTACACATGTTTTTGGCAAAACAAGACTGGGAAGCTCCCCCAGCATCTCTATCCACTCGGGCCCAGAGTAGGCCCTTGAAAATGCCACGCTGGCTAAATTGCTGAGGTGTGAAATCCACGGAGGCACCTTTCTTAGCTCTCCCGCCAAGTGTGGGCTCTGACGGAACAGAGGAGGAGAGCCTAGGCGCGCTAAGTGCTCGAGTGGCTGGACTCTGGTGGTCTCCGCATCGCAGAACCGACAGATTGCGAAGAGAGCTGCTCAACTTGTTCAAGGAGCTGCCCCCACCTCGCTTGATCCTCGGTGTTGTAGGCGCAAAGCCCAGATAACTGAGACAGCTCACCCACCTCATGCATTGCACAGAAGTTCTTTCAGCACTGTTTACATAAATAACATTGTAGTTATTTTATTTAAAAATTAGCTCTTAAACATCTGTTATTATAAATCAGCCTTCTCCTCAAACTCGGTGGATACTTGCAGAGTTAGAAAAGCTCGACAGGTGCATACCCGTGCTAGTACCTGCTGAACTCCCCTAGCTTAGCAGGACACCGACCAGCCACACATTCAATTAGGGCTTTGTGCTTAATTAGTGCTAATCATATTTAATTAATGCTAACCGTACACACTTAATGCGATTAGCACCTGCCGATTTTGGGGGGCTCGGTAGTGTCCTACTGCCAGTCTGCCAAGCTGCTATAGTGTGGCAGACGACAAGTGCCGTCAGTTGCAGCTACCGAGTTCAAGGAATAAACTAGATTTGTAAATACGAAAGGGGCAAATTCAATGAAACATAGTTAAAGTGTTATTTGTGTGAATAGTTTGGTTGTTAAGATATCTACATGAGAAATTCTCCAAAGGGCACTCGTATTCCTTAATCTAGGTGGTATCGTCGCACCTTCAGAATAGGCAAAATGCTTGACAACACATGTCCTTGTGTAATAGATGTAGTTTTTTTAGGGGTATAAGGAAGACGCACACAACTCACGCACATCACATTCACACCTATATGCACATATACACGTGCATGTCTTCTATACACTAGAAAAATTAATCGGAGACCGTGGGGATCTCTGGAGCACGGGAACACGCTATTCCATTGAATACACACGCATGTCTGTACCCACGAAATTATTGGTGAGCATGTTGGTTGATGGAGTTGAACCTAGGTGGTCTGGGACGCACGTCGGTGTCCTATCCTATTGAGCAATGCTCAGTTCTTGTAATAGATGTAATTGTTTGAGCCGAGTGTAGGACCACAATGGCAACAGAAGGGGTTAAATGGTGCCTCCTAAATTTCCCCAAAGTATTCTTAAACTCTTCACTCCAGTAGCTATAGAGTTACGAATACCAGAATTAAAAGCAAAGAACAAAATAATAATCTCAAAAATCAAAGAGCTAAGCTCTGCACCTAAGAGGTTTGACCAGCCACTAGGGTGTGGTCTGATCGGCAACACAGCATGGGCTGACCGGTGGTGTCCTTGTGGCTCGACCGGTAGCAAGCTGGTGGTCTGGCTGATGGTCGGTTTGACTGGGCCAAGGAACGGTCTGACTGCTCCCTTGTTCTTAGAACAGAAAATGCCCGAGTCCAAACCATTTTTGGTACAAACATCCAAAATTCATGGCAAAATGATATGAAACTTTGTACACAATTTGCTTAGGGACACATGAACCTATTCTATCTAAAGATCACATGAATCCTTATTAAAGTTCCTATCTTTCCCAAAGATAAGCAAAATTGCATCAAAATCAGACAAAAATCGCAAACTTTGGATATGACCTATTCGTAGGTAGAGGATGGCCAAGATGGCTTTACATGTATTACTACATGTCACAACAAGCAAAATCCCTCAAGGATTCAAAGCAAAAACCTTAAAATCAAGAAACCTCACGAATAGGCCAAAACCACCAAATCGGACAATTTCGAAATCTTTTAGGACTTGGTGTCTAAATGGATAAGATTTGATCTTAATAAGCCATCTCCATCACTTACATGTTCTTGTCATAAAGTAAGATCAAGAAGGGGAGAGAAGAAATCAAAACCAATAAGAATAAGAGTAAATCAACCAAAGCAAAGAGACATCGTGAGTGATAAAACAAAATTGATATATTGCTATTTGAGGATGAATGTTTTATAGCTACTCCACTTGGAGAACAAGAAAGTACACCATAACACTCACTCTTCTCTAACCCTAACTCTATAATACAAGGTTGAAATCTTATATGGTTTGGTTATTAACTTGGAAGCCTCCATCCCAATTTGTTAAATATATGAGGCAACAAATACACATCTAACCTTAATGGATACTATTCACTAGCATATTTGCGAAAACCCATTAACCTCATACAACACGGGTTTTACTCGCACACTTAACTCATGCACACTTTTCAAAGCACATAAGTCCGAATCCATTAAGGCTTTAATTTTGATCCACTTGATCTTCTTAGCATCTTCTTTACCTAAACCAATTTTACAAGCCTTGCGGTTTTAATCCAACGAAGTCTTCAGTATTTGGCAAATTACCAAAATACTCTTGTCTTGACTCAATTTTCATCTTCTTTTGCAAGCAATCACCATGCTCATCACGTATAGGTGCACCAATAGCTTACCACACATCAGTAAGTCTCTCTTATTCTGGTTCCATTGGACCACACCTTATTTGGATAGATCAAGCCACTTAGTGCAACCCGTCGCTCAAACCTTTCCTTTAATATTTTCTCTTCTTCCCCGTGCTATGCTTGATCTCGACCATCTCACTCTACATCCTTGACCATTATGGGCCTTAGCTCCTTCATGAGTGTAGCCTCAATCCTCGTTGTTGATCATAGTTGACTCCAAAACTTCTATGCTCATCTACTGACAAAGAAATCTTTTCTGAGCGCAAGTTCTTCATAATTTGACCTACGTTAACTAAAACATGTTTCATATAATATAAATGCACTGACCAATCATAATTCAAATTATCCTAAAACTAATTTTTCAAAATCACAGAACCAATTTTTAGTGTTGGTCAACCGCTAACTAAGGGCTGGTTAAACCGGTTAAGTCTAGTGCAAAACAATTGTTCTAGAAAATTGCAACTACTATTAAACCTCTAGTCATACCACTTAGCATAGTCTAACGGGCAACACACTAACGGTCTGACCGGCAACAAGCTAGTAGTTAGACCAGTTTGTTTGACAACAAACCTAACAAAATTTAAATTTTACAAAAATCAAATTTCCACTCCACAAACTTGGCAATGGTTACCTTCTCACATGGCCCCTCACTGAGTAATGCTTCTGGGCAATTATCTAACGTTGGTGTTTTTCATGTCCAATTGTTTGTTGTAAATATTGCAGTATAAGCGTGTATTTAGATTTAATTCCGGCAAATTTAATAAAGACACAAACATGATATAAAAAGTATATAGATGACTTAATCAACATATAACCATGTGAACTATTTAAGTTATTGAAACATACGCCCATCATATATACTATGTAAGAGTCTAAAATCAGCATATACACATGTAAACAATTTAAGTCATTGCACCTGAATGTTGATCTCAACAAAAGCATAACATGTATGACCAAATTCAGCATATTAATAAGAGTTTGAATATTGCTCTCAAAATGAAAGTTGCACAAGACTTTAATCTTGGCCGTCTCCGCACTGATTTTCTTACAAAATCAAATATATATGACAATATTAGATCAAATCTTGAGCTCAACAAAGACTTGCTATCTTAAATAGACACTAAATCGTCAAGCCTACCTTGCCATATAAAGCATCATCGACATCAATCTATTAGCCAATAGCAAGAACTCACAGATCGAAACTATATATACTCGAATCAGTAATCCATTACAGAAACTGAATACTAATCACAGTGAACCAAAAATAGATGCTACAAAGGATAGTAAGTAATACAAGATGATTCAACTAATCAGAAAATGAAGACTGCAAGTAATCTAATAGCTCAAGATTAGTATAAGTATATATATATATATATATATATATATATATATATATATATATATATATATATATATATATATATATATATATATATATATATATATATATATATATATATATATATATATATATATATATATATATATATATATATATATATATATATAGTCATGTTAATACTAATTCCTCACCGAGCAATTATCCCACAGAACGCCTTTGCAATTTTCAATCAGTGGTGATTCACAGATATATGAAATAGATCTTGAAATTACAAAGAACAAACAGCCAATATACTCACAACGCCGGTGATACTCAAAATCACCGAGTAGCAAACGAAGTAGGCAAGGCATGCAAGCCGCGCTGTCCTAGAAAACCAACTGCCTCACTTTGCCGAGCAAGGAGAAGATGGCAATCGAAGATACAATGCCACACTCTCACCTCGAGTAGTCGAAGTAGAAGCTGAGGGTCAGGTGGACGCTGCACAAGACTGGCGAGAGCTCCGGCCACAGAGCACCCGTGAACACCAAAGGTCAAGCCTCAGTTCTTCTCCTCAACTAGCCGCAAATCCAACCCAAATCGGCCTTCTAAAGGAACCCCCCCAAATCTCCTCACTGCCAGTTCTCGGATGAGAAGGCACAAGGAAACCACATGGAGAAATCACAGAGAAGGCGATTCAGGCTTCTCGATCACCGGTGCCGGGGAAGACCACAGTAGATCGGTGCCCCAAAACCAGATCAAAGGCCACCCGAGAGAAGAAGATCAGGGAAACAAGGAACTCACTCCTGTGGGTTTTCAAGAGAGGAGAAGAGGGCTGCCTTTTAAAGGGAGTAGGGGAAGAGGCTAGCGGGCTGCAGCCGAACGGCTGACGCCAAAGCACCCGGCCGATGGCGCCTCCATCACACTCGCCCCCCCTCCTCGTGCGCAAGACCTGGTCGACCGGGAGACCCGGCCGCCTCATTCACCTGCGCCTACGAGGAGGAGAAGGACTATGGCCTCATCCTTTTATCTGTCCCACCGACAGGTGGGACACTTCTCCCTCTTCTTTTTTGCCTTTTACAAATTGAGAAATTTCCAAAACACCCTCAAGAGTCCAACATCACCAATTCTCTAAGTTTTCCTACCGCTTTTGGGAGCTGCGATGTGGCTGTGCTTCTAAGGTTTAGGTACCACAGGAGAGACAGTTTGCATGTGTCCTTCAAATCTTGACCACTCAACCATCGGCATCCTTCAAGGTCTAACATCCTTGGAAGTGTCAAATCGGTAAAAGTGATGGGAAATGGCTTTCCAATGCTGCCCAAAATTGTCAAAGAGCGGGCATGAGATGAGCTTATGTTGGCGAAAGCTTTGTCGTTGGTGTCACCGGGATGCATGGAGAGCCGTCGAATCTTGTCACGCGAGGCTGTGTTGTGTTGACAACCTCCAAGGATAGAGATAAAGTTTTCTTGGACAGATTTGGAGGTGATGGCTTCGAGCATTATGTCATGAACCTTACGACTCCTGACCTCGCCGCTGCTAGCAAGCTGTCCAGGTATGACGATGCTTCTACTAACGAACTTATCGAAATAACTTGAGCAATTTCTTCCAAACTCAACCCATGCCGTCCACTTATGAACCCTTCGGCTGCCCATCGTCTGACCAAAGGATCTCTTCTGATCCCATAATCTTCGGGGAAAACGCTTGGATACAGGAAGCATGCTTTCAAATGGCATGGCAAATCATTGTAGCTACGGGAGAGTATCCTTCTCATCCCCTACAAAGTGGGGTTCATTTCTAATTCAGGACCCAGCCTATCACATATTCTCTGCCAATTTGCTTGGATCTTATTTTGTCTTCGAGCTAGCATTCCTCCTATGCTCACTATTGCTAGGGGCAAACGTTGCATTTGTCGAAAATGGCCTTGGAGACACCTTCCAAATGATGATACTGGGGTGGACATTCCTCTTGACTCTAACGCTGTCTTCTCTACCCCTCTATAATACACCAAAAATTTCTTTACTAAATCTACATCCCTCAATCACCCCACAGTCATGCCTAATCTAAGTCCACCCAGATTTGTGTACCAAAGTAATCCAACTTCATACAAATGAATGACCTGGATCTCTCCTCAAGCCTTCTTCTCTTACTCATTGAAGATCCTAAGGCCAAAATCATCCGGATCATGCACATCATCTCTACCCCTCTATAATACATCAAAATTTTCTTTACTAAATCCCCCCACAGTCATGCCTAATCTAAGTCCACCCAGATTTGTGTACCAAAATAATCCAACTTCATACAAATGAATGGTCTGGATCTCTCCTCAAGCCTTCTTCTCTTACTCATTGAAGATCCTAAAGCCAAAATCATCCGGATCATGCACATCATTGAACCCAGAACCCCACCCCGCGTCACACGGCGCACCCACGCGGCCACACACCGCACAACGCTTCCCCCAAAGCCAACCAACCCATCCCTTTCCCCGCCCTGTCCCCCCGCAAAACCCTAAGCACCAACCCTACCGCGGTCTCCACCATGAAGGGCAAGGCTGACACCTCCAACAAGGGCGAGGGCAGGTGACGCGTGACCGGGGCCGCCTCGCCGTCCGTTCGCCCGCTGCCGCGCCGTCCGGATCTAGGGTTCCGGCGGCCGAGCCATGGCGAGCCATGATCGGCCGCCTCCGGCGGTGGCGTTGCCGGGGCGAGGCTATCTGGAGGAAGCTCCGGAGGCCGGCCGACGAGGAGGCGTCAGCGCCACGACAAGGCGGCGCCATCGCCACATCGCGGCTCGAGTCCGAGGTCTCTCTTTCCCGCTCCCGTGGTGTGGTCGACGTGCGGGTTTTGGTTTCTTGGTTCGATGGTTTGCCGTTCTTGGTATGTCAAGTAGTTATTGGTGGGTTTCTTTCGGGAGGAGAGAAAAATAGGTGAAAAGAATTGGCGGTCGTGGGAGAAATTCCCGCTTGATTCGATGGTGCGTGGTTTCTTGGTTTCTTTGGGCGAGCAATGGTGTGATTCGGTGCGCAGGAGGTGTTATTGGAGAAAGATGGCATCCGGCTTTTGCGTGACCTCATTTCTTGGTTTCTTTGGGGTACTTGTGGCGGGTGTTGTGCGGATGAGTTGCCTAACAAGCAAAAGTCGTTTTTCTTAAGTGGTTGGAATTTTCGTGTTTGTGGATGATTGTTGTAGAGGTTTTGCAGCTTGGTTTGGTTGGTTCTTTGAGTCGTAATTGCTTAAATTTTGCTGTTTTTTGGTGTTTTCCTTCATGGTTTATTGGATTTTGGTTATTGATGCCTTGGGGTTTCAATCGCCGGAACCATAGCGGTTGTAGTAGGCCAAAGCGAGCTTGTTTGGCTTGTCGCAGAGATTGTTAGTGCATTGTAGCCTATCTATAGTGAGTTTGTTTGCGACCAAGGGTGTAACACAAAGGTTGGAAGGAACTACGGTGGTTATTGCGTCAACATTTGCATAAACCTTTTTATGTTATGGTGTTAGTGATGAATTGTGCACGCAGCTATAGAACAGAAAACATTAATCCTTTGATTCCAGTTTGGTGAAATAGTGATTGTGAGCTAATTTTGGTGGATTAGTGGACCCCTTGTCACCGTGCTTTAGAGAGAGAATGGATAAGTGAGGTTCTTTGGATTAATTATACAGGAATTGAGTTCCTTAGAAATTGAGGTCCGTATGTCTCGTAGACTAGGTTTATAAAGAAATACTAATTTTTATGTAGGTGATCACATCAGTATTATTCAAAAAAAATTTATACCAGTATACTTTCATCTCCTGCAAGTCCTATGTGGATTCTGATGTTTTAGTAACTTTAACAGCTAGCTATCTGGGTTGCTCAACAGGTTGTTTAAAATCATCAACTTGGCACAATTGTTGATGTTACCATATGCAAACGCTTAATGTAAAGTAAAATTCTCCTTGTATCATTTACTTTTCTTTCTCATTCAAAATGCAATGTCGCATACTCCCTTGATCTCTACCCCTCTATAATACACCAAAATTTTTTTACTAAATCCACCCCCCTCAATCACCCCCACAGTCATGCCTAATCTAAGTCCATCCAGATTTCTCTCCCACAAAATATAATCCAAGCGCCCGCCCTCTGCCTTCTTCATCTTCATGTGAGCCCTCGCTCCCTCGCCCGCTCATTTCTCTCCCAGATCTCCAGATCTGTTCTTTCTTTTCCTTATTTTTTTGTGGATTTTTTAGGTTTCTGCGCGTGTTTTCGCGTTTTTTTCCAGGTCTGAATTCAGGTAGGAGTACCAACAACAAGAGTGTGGCCGCCGTGAGCCACCTTACGTTGTTTTCTTCTTTTCTCTTTTTTCGCTTGTGTAGATGTCTTTTATTTCTCCCCTGTTGGTTGATTAGGTTAGCAAGGCGCCAGGGGAGAAGTGGTGATCTATGTCTGAGGAAGTGAGTACGCATTTGCAATGTTCAAATTAGTCTCCTTTAGATCTATTTTTCGGCATACTAGACTTGTACGTCCTTGCTAATAGAGTTGTTTGATTTTTGTTTTCGTGTATATTTTACTTGAAGAGGTTGAATTACACCGAAATAGGTGAATGAAAACTGCGTATCTGTTTGTTACAACTTGCAGCGATACATCCTGTGAAGCACACGTACATATACCTATTACGGATGGTCACAATGTATTGTTTATTGCTTTAAATTTGTTAGGAGAAGGCACCTTATGTGGACCAGGCTGGGCAGAAGAAGCAGACTATGAGAAGAACAAAGCCACCTTCAATAAGAAGGTAATCTTAGGATCATGGTGCATGCTCAATTATGGAGTTTTCAAAGTGTTAAAGAGTGCTAATTTGACTTCTCTGATTCCTTCAGGAGAGCACAAGTTCAAAGAAGGCTAAGACCGAGGAGGACGAGGGGGAAGGTTCTGACAAGTCCAAGTCTGAGGTCGATGACGATGACCAGGATGGTGGCAGCGACGAGGTATAAAATTAAGCATCTTGGGGATGTATATTTTGAATGCCAATGAGATTTGCCTATTAGTGTTGTTAATGATCATTATTTGCTTTGCTCTCTGCAGGAAAGCGAGGAAGATGATGAGTAAATATTGTATCCAGCGGCATGAGGTAGCAAATTTGGTTTTAGGTCCCCGATTAGCTTACCAGTTTGCTATCTTCAATGTTAAGATGTTGGGAGTAGGTGTGTGTGAAGGGGACCCTCTAGAGTTATGGTTCGAGGTGTCTTAATAGTGTATTAGCAAAGAAAAAGTCGAATGTTGCTAGCTGTTCTGTTGCTTTTCTTTTGCTAACCACTTGTGTCAGAACTTGTTTCGTTAATGTAATGACTACCAACTATTGGCTTAGTTAATTGCATCTTACATTTGGTGCTATACACTTGATTGCTGCATCTTGTGCGCTCATATGCATTGACTTAGTGTAATGTCATCAGTTACATCGTGTTTGTACTTTGTGTTGATTTCTGAAAGTCGTTCTATTTCTGTGAGTTTATCACTTGTATCAGCCTTGTCGTTAACGCTTATCGGAGCGACTTCGTAGTCGCAGGATGGGAATATTTATTTAATCGATGACTGAGATTAGTAGGCTTTTGTGATGTTACTCCTTTTCATCATTCATGAACTGCTGGGAGTGTATTGAAGCTTGCATAATCAAATCTAGACTAAATATGATTCAACATCAAGGGGTCGTTGATGACATCTTGCTATACAAGGTGTTTAAAATTTCTTTGTTTTTCTTCAATCCTTGCTAATGAATTGATTCACGATTATGTCTTTCGGATGGAGGAGGGCGCGGCGGAGGAGCTTCACGTGCGAGAGGTGCCGGCGCGGCTGGATCGGTGGCAACCGCGAGCGCCGGTGGCGACGGCGAGTGGGAGGACATTCAGGTGAAGCGGATCTGGTTGATTACATGCTGCAGATGTCCTACTACGACATCGCCACCAAACTCGCCGAGATTTCCGGCATTCGGTATATGAATGGTGGGCGGGAAGGGCATCCGTGCGAGATTTTGATTGATTCATGTAGTTATATAGTTTGTTCCCCGGAGTTCATATGCCCAATAAGCTTATGTGTTTCTATTTAGGAAAGTATAACTAGGCAACAGTAATGAGATCGTAAAAAGTAGCAAAAGATACAATTGGGGCACGAAGGTCGATGAGCATAACTCGCGTGAGAAAGAACTTTTGATATGTGTCAATGTCTGCTTTAGCAAGAAAAATACAATGTTGGCTTGAGGATGTTACAATAAGAATGAGGATTCAAAAGTGATGTTAGAGCTTTGCAGTATAGAAATCTAATTTAGCAAGAGTAAGTAGGCGATATTAGGTCATTTGTCATAAAATTTTTATCGGCATTTAACAAGGCATAGACGCCCTTCTTGGTATCAAGTGATCTATCTAGATAGTTGAAGTTACGTAGGTAATGTTGTAATGAAGACATCAGTTCAAAGTCAATACAAAATTTCAGAGAATCAATGTAATGATAGATTCTGGTCACCTCCTTCGATGTGTAATTCTTCAATTGGTGGTGTTCTTCTATATTTGACTGATATCTTGTTTAGTGTATGAATCAACCCAGTTGAGTTTTGATCTTCTACATATTACGCATGCCCCTTCCTACTAAATAAGGAGATTTTATGAGTTCTGATCTCACCGTAGGCTTGCAACTTGCAAGGCTGTCTTATTGGAAGACAGAGGGGTGTGATATGTTTCTTTATCCGCTCTATTACATCTCAGTGCCTAGCTTTCTTCTGGTTTCATTTGTTTGAAAGGTTTTGCTAGAGTTATCTTGATTCACTTGTTTCAAACTATATCTGTGTAGTGGAGATGAAATAAATTAATTTCTCTCCCTTTTGCACTTAGCATTATTATTATTGTGGCGTCCAACTATTTGTGATTATTTGCCAGTAACTCGTGCACTTGTATGTGGTCAAAAGGGGCTTCGACCATGGTGAAACTCATGCACATAGGTCGGAAGTGGCTTCGACCATGACGAAAAGTGTTGTATGTGGTCGGGAAGGGCTTCGACCAGCGCGAAACGGAGTCGGAAGCTAGCTGAAGCCTTTACAAGTGGTCGAAAGCTATTACGACCACGTTGGTCACGGTCAGAAGCCAGCCGAAGGGTTTACGACCACATTGTCAGTGGTCGGAAGTCGGTAGTCGTAGTTGCGTCTTCGACCACAGCGGGCTTCGACCACGTTATCGAGAGCTGCGGTCGGTAGTCGAAGTTTCGACCACGTTGTGACGTGCTCAAGACATGGTCGGACCACGTTGTGACGTGCTCAAGACATGGTCGGACAGGACTTCGACCACTGTGAGCCCATGTATGTGGTCAGAAGGGGCTTCGACCATGGTGAAACTCGTGCACATTGGTGGAAGTGGCTTCGACCACCATTTAAAAGTGTTGTATGTGGTCGGAAGGGCTTCACCAGCGCGAAACTCGGTGCACATGGTCGAAGTGGCTTCACCACGACGAAAAGTGTTGTATGTGGTCGGAAGGTGTTTAAATCACGCGATAAACGGTCGTAGCTTCTGTGAACCGGTCATATGGTCTCGCGAAGCGGTCGCAAAACCTGGGAATCAGTCGTAGGCTTTTGAGCATTGCGTGTTGGGTGGTTCCGACCGGTCACGTATTGACGTGACATTCATTTTGTGATAAAAATATTTGGTTATACAATATATGAGACGTGAATCTTAATGAATCTGATTATTCGTTTTATTGTTTACAAATTTTATCTTATTTTATATTTTATCGTAATGTTAGCACAGACACACTACTAGTTGAACCTAGAACTCCATCCCGCGCCCACGCACACGCCCCCGACGCTGCTCCACCCCGCGATAACCGCCTCGGCTCGTCTCGGCCTTCGTCGCCTCTCTCGCTCTCCTACGGTTAGGGTTTCGCCGCTTCTTCCCCTACCCATGGCGGCAGCCACGACAACCTCGCTCCTACGCCTCTCCCTCCAGCCGCCCTCTCGCCCTACAGCTGCCAATCGCCTCCTCTCCCAGTCTCCTGGTCACCGCCGCCACCATCCCCATCTAGGGTTCCGGTTTCATGCGATCTCGCGCCGCGGCAGAAACCCTAGGGGCCCTCCTCTCGCTCAACCTCGTGTCGCGACCAATGGGCAAGGGAGGGCAAGACGAGGGCAGCGCCGGGACGGATCCGACTCCTCCGGTCGAGCCGCCACCCCGCCTTCCAGCGTGGAGTGCGCACGCCGAGCGAGTGCCTCGTGGAGCTGGGCGTCTCGGCGGACCGCGGGCTCGGCCGCCGAGGAGGCGGCGGCGGCGGCGCGCGGCACGGGCCCAACGAGCTGGAGCGCACGCGACGCCGTCGGTGTGGAAGCCGGTGCTTGAGCGATTCGACGACACGCTCGTGCGCATCCTACTCGCCGCGCGCCGTGGTGTCGTTCGTGCTCGCGCTCACGACGGCGCCGAGGGCGGCGAGGTCGGGCCACCGCGCCGCCGAGCCGCCGTCATCTTCCTCATCCCGATCATCAACGCCGTGGTCGGGTCCGCAGAGAGCAACGCCGAGAAGGCGCCAAGCGAAGGAGATCGGTCCGAGCACGCGATCGTCAAGCCATGGCCGCCATGGCCGCCGACTCCGCCGTCTCCGACCTCGACGCAGCCTCCGCACCACGCTGGCTGCCCACCAAGACAACCAGCTCCTCCACCTCCTCGCCATCGCCGACAGCTCCTCATTCCCAGCGCCGCCGCCACCGCCGCCGCGTCTTCTCCCACATGCTCGAGGCCGGGCCTCCTCCGAGGCCACCATCACCTCCTCGCCGTGTCGCGCCTCCGACGCCACCAACCCCACCGGCGCGGACGAGGCATTCGAGCTCGCCGCCACCATGAAGGAAAAATACGGCCTCTCCCGCGCCTCGCTCCTACACCCGTGCTCGCGGCGTTCGGCGCCGGAGGTCAACAAGGCGACGCCGCCGAGGCCCACATGGCGTTGTCCGCCGTCCGCCCGAGGAGCTCGAGCTTGCCGCACTTCTTGATGTCGGTGCGAAGGCGGGGACGCCGACAAGGTGTATGAGTATATGCATAAGCTGAGGCGTGCTGTGGATTGCGTGAGCGAGGAGACTGCAGAGGTGTTGGAAGGTTGGTTCCAGAGCAAGAGAGCGGCAATGGTCGGTAAGGCCGAGTGGGATGCCGGTCGGTGAAAGATGCCATTGTGGCAAACGGTGGCGGGTGCCATCAGCTTGGGTGGCTTGGAAACGACCCTTGGATGGTGCAGCGGGTGAGAGTTGGGGCGGATGGTGAGTGTGGGGATGCAGATGCCAGCTAGCATGTGTTGATATTGACATGGAGGAGACACAGAGGTTCGCTGATTCATTCTGGGTTGGCCCTTGAGAGGAGACCAAAACAAATTTCAGCCTTTTGTGTATATCCTCTGGATTAATTTGTCTCAGTATTGGTATTTCAGAGATATCTGGAATTTGCAGTTAGTTTACTGAGCAAGCGTGTGATAAGATCATGCATTTGCTTGGTTTAATTCAATCAGTAGCATGGCTTTGTGTGATCACTAAGAACTAAGATGGGAAAATTAGACGTGGAGATAGTGTGCCTCAATGTTTTGTTCAAATAGCTACTAACGGTGATATAATGTGGCCAAATTTAATAGGTAATATGACAAGCTTCTTTATCTACCATGATTTTCACCTCCTTCAGAGAAGTTGAACTGCTCATTGTGTTAACACATTTGAGTCATCCTTAAGGACCTTGTGGATGCTTGTCATGCTCAGGCATTAATTGCTTGCGACTTGCTCAAGTAATCGGTCCTAATATTTAGACAAATCCATTAATTTTACATTTGTAACTAAAGCATGGCATGTCTAGGAACTAAAGCTAGCTTAAGGAAATAACTAGGCACCAATCAAATTATGTTTCATATACTATATTCATTTGTCGGATCTTGTATTTGAAAGAATATCCATCTGTAAATATTAAAACATAGTTATTTTTTCACTTACAAGTTGAACAATATGACTTCTCTAGGAGTGGTTGGAAGCACATAAAGAATACAAAGCTATAGTTGATGGTGCAAATATTGCACTTTATCAACAAAATTTTGCAGAGGGCGGTTTCAGTTTGATTCAGTCATGCATCATCTTACACTGAATTTCAACATGCTTATGTTGCCAATGAAGTAATTTGTGCTAATTCATGTTCCATTTGTCATGCTTAATATAGAGCAATGGATCTTTGTAACAGAGTTGCAAGATAGATATAATGGAAAATGGCCACTTGTCATACTACATAATAAACGCATCGCCAAGCTTATGGAAAATTCATCTAATAGGCATCTGATTGAAACTTGGAGAGAAAACAGAGCATTGTACACTTCACCAAGTGGGTCAAATGATGACTGGTAATCTTCCTCAGATTCTAGCCTTGGGTGTCCTGGACTCCTTGCACTTCTTGTTTTGTTTGGTACCTTGGTTTCAAATATTAGTATAAGTTTAATTCTCACCATATTGTGAATTGGGACGTGTATCTTTTACCTGCAATTGTGCATAGACCAACTAATCTCTACGACATAGCAGGCGGGCAAGCAACGACGAGGCGTGGGGAGCATGTTAACTATAGTAGCCTTCCCCAGCTGACTGGTTGAAAGAATTCGTACATGTCCTGCAATAGTTTGTGCTTCTATGGATATTGTATAATGCAATGTGATAAGCATTCTGATGTGATCTGGACATTTGCCACCTTATGTTCTTGCTAGAACTTTCTTTGTGCTCTTATATATGCTTTTTCTAATGCTATCCGTTGATTGGGCTGCGTTGATCTTTTATCTAAAAGTGAAGTGTTTTTTTACATTGCAGTGAGGTCTACATCAAGGCATTCTCAAAGGTGACTCCACTCACCATCAGGCAAGTGAAGGCATCCAACATCGGGCGACTTGTGAAAATATCCGAATTGTGACTCGCCGCTCAGATGTGAAGCCCTTAATGCAGGTGGTTGTTTATACATGTGAAGAATGTGGTTTTGAGATATACCAGGTATTTTATCTCGTTTTAGGTTCTCATTTCTGATATGACTATTCGTCAACCCTTGTGACAAATCTTTCTAGACTGGTTCAGAACGTAGTACT
Organism: Dendrocalamus sinicus; assembly: GCA_036346575.1. Lineage (NCBI taxonomy): Eukaryota > Viridiplantae > Streptophyta > Magnoliopsida > Poales > Poaceae > Dendrocalamus > Dendrocalamus sinicus. The sequence goes on along the minus strand of CM070641.1, from coordinate 12,442,526 downwards.
CTTGAGAATGTTAGACAACATTCTTCCTAATACATGATAGAATCAAGTGTACTGTTGTGAGTACCGAGCTGCACATTGTGGATTTGTCGTTACTTGTTTCATGTATATTAGTATATAAATTGAACTTATTGTTGACTTGCTAAGTATTGCACTGTCTACAATATGAGACGTGAATCTTAATGAATCTGATTGTTCGTTTTATTTTTTACAAATTTTATCTTGTTTTGTATTTTACCGTAGCATTAGCACGGGCACACTACTAGTGAAGAATAACTTTTCAGAATCTTCTCTGCCCAAGGACTTCATTTCGTAGACATGGTCGTTGGAAGAGGCGCAACTTCCAGCTGCCCGGTGATTCCGTGCAGTAACTATTGGGTGAGATCTTTTCGGTTTATAATTTCTCCTAGATAAGCAAATAGGAAGGCTGCTCTGTTATTTATTTAAAATAGTTTATCGGAATAGTCTTTTAAAATAGCTTATCGGCATATCAGTGTTTGATTCGTTTGCACAAGTACTCATGCTAGAGATAAAAATTATTAATCATAGTCATAAACCACAAGCTGGAGTTAAAAAGAACGTATTTATTATTATGCTTTGGTTGTCATAATGAGGAAAAGACATCATCTGCTGGCTGGCGTCCACACATCATCACTAATGATAAAGTACCTAAATACAAAGGCAAATGATTCATTATAGTACTGCTCCTATCAAGAAATTTTTAAATAATTTTTTATTTGAAAATAAAAAATTATACCTATTTTTATTTTTTTTTACAAAAGTAACCACATATAGCCTGATCGTTGAGCGACTGGACACTGTCGCCTAATGGCCAAGCGACACACAGATGGTAGCTCCTGTCGCCCAACGATCGGACGATAGGTGCTATCACCCAACATGCTCAAACCAACGTGGTCAAAACAACGTGGACGACCAATGTGATCGAAATATCGTGTTCGAAATAATGTGGTTAAAATATCCTGATCAAAACAACGTGGTCAACACAACGTGGTCGAAGATTATGTGTAGTCGAAGAGAACAACGTAGTCGAAATATTATGGTCTATACATCGTGATTAATGGTGTGTTTGGTTTGGAGTCAGGTAAGGATGGAATGAATCCATCCCTGTTTTTAAGGATGGAACCATCCCCATCCCCTATTGTCCCTGGAACCAAACACACTATTGGAGGCAAGTAGCGAGGAAGAGGGACAAGCCCATCCCCTCATTTTTGAGGGATGGGGGCATCCTCAATTTAGAGGAATATTCCCGGGATATTCCCCAAAGGGGATGGACTCTGTCCCTGCTGACTCCAATCCAAACAGGTCCAAATCTGGGATCGCTCCGTCCCATCCTCTATTATCCCTGGAACCAAACACACCCTAAGAGAACAACGTGGTCAACCATCAGTGATTGGTGACTAGAGGTATTGTCACCGAATGGTTGGGTGACTGCCTACGTGCCATGCCGCTGTTGTACAACATGACCTAGTCGTCGAACGGTTGGCGACAAGGGGTTACTTTTGTAAAAAATTAAAACACAGGTATAATTTTTATTTTTAATAAAAAGATTATTTTTTAAAAAATTCTCCTATCAAGTAGCAAACATAAACTGAGTAGAGTCCATGCCTTATTATTCTTGTTATTGGTGGAAACAAGGCCACGGTGAATTGTGCACCTGCGTGTTTTCTAGTGCACATTCTCTATATAGTTGCACCCAAATTGTTACTATCATCGTAGGATATCTAAAATTTCTCGTATTTTCAATATTTTTTATTTCTGACATTCTATACTTTATCACAGTGGCAGTACTAGCAAGGAATTGAACAACGCGAGTGCAAAACTAGAGTTTTTGACATATTTAGCACTGTTTGTAACGGTATTTATAAAAATAGCCGTATGTCTATTGTGTTAACAAAATGTCATTTTTACGAATTTTTACCATGTATAGTGTCTTTTCAACGCGTATTTACAGAAATAGCTGTATGCGAGCGGTATTGACAAAAATAGCGCTTCTACCGTCCGATCACCGGGCAACAGCACGTGACAGTTGACACATTGCGCCTGCCGTCTGGCCAACAGATGGTAGGCGCCTGCCATCCAGCTAGCAGTTTGCAGGTGGCCTGCCGTCTACCCACAAAACGGCAGATGATTAAGCTGGCTTAATTATCCATCTAAATTTGTAATTTTATGTTCTATTTATTCAAATTTTTAAATATAGTAAATGAGCACAAAAAATTATGAAATTTTGTAAAAAGCTTCCTAAGGCACCATCGTAGTTGTGTAATTTTTTAAATAATTTTTTACAGCCATTTACTACCTTTAAAAATTCTTGGAGCGACACATAATTAACCAGGCGATTAAGTAGTTATGCGTCACTCCAAGAATTTTTAGAGCTGGCAAATGGTCTTAAAAAAATTATGAAATTTGTAGTGGAGCTTCTTGATGTAGCGTTCTACGTTGTATAATTTATGTGTAATTTTTTGCACCACTTTGCTATCTCTAAAAATTATTTAAGCGGCGCGTAATTAAACGGGGGTTAAGCACTAATGGTTGTCAGTGGTCTAGTAGGCTAAGGTATAGCAGGCTAGGTCCAGTAAGCATTGAAGTTCTCTAGCTGAGACGTATCAAACTGCGAGCCGCCAGCAATAATGTCTTGAACGAATGACTCTAGAAATCCCCTCGTTTTGCGGAGGAGCTCTCGCCTTGACCGTACGACATGGCAGCGAAGCCGGAGGAGCTCTGCCCACCGAAGTGTCCAAAACCTGGGTATGGTGTGAATGTTGATCTCTACTCTGCATATGTTGCAAACCTGGCACTATGTACTACTCCCTAGAAGTATCTGGGAGGCCTATATCGTCATCGGTGGACTCGACGTCACCCCCACGTTGATTGGAGGCTACAAGATGAAACGATGTTAGTCCCAATAAATATTCCGGATGTACAATGCGATTCTTATATCTTCTAGATCTGTAGCGAAGATGAACGACAGGGAGCAATACACTGTGTAGGTGGTGTAGATGTCAAAGGTGATGCATCTCGATGGCGGATCTACGGCAGGAGAACGCCATGATAACAGTGGAACATAAGGCTTAACAGGAAAACAAACATAGATTTGTACGTAAATTACCTCCTCATCGATATGGCCCACAGATGATCGGTGGCTAGACCATGACACCGGGTAGGCTCGGTAGATTGCGATGGCCAGCCGGACTCGTTAGGTCATGATGACCTGGCAGGTGAGCATGGTGCCCCCACTAGGTACCCGATGTGCACGGTATGATCCGTGGAATGGCCACAGCTCAGGTTGTGCACTATTTTTTGGCCTGCTTTAGGATGTAGTACAAAGCATTCTACACGGCCAGTGGTGTGACCGGGCAAGTGCGGGTGGTCTCGGACACACTTGCAATGTGCCATGTCCGCTCAACCGAAGTGACATATGAAACAGGTTTCGTAATGACCAATATGAATTTTGTAAATGAAATAATCAGAAATTGCAACTATTTTACACTATCATACTGCCACAAAGCGCTGTGGCAATCGATCGAGCGTTGTAGACTGTCCTCGTGCGTGATCTGCTCGGGGCGATCTGGTGGGCGAACGATGAGTCTGCTGCGCGATTAGAGTACGTACCACTCTAGTACTCGTCATACATCTAGACATCGTACCGACGTTGCTCCATAATGATATCCAAGTGCGCCCTGACTGTCCATGCCATCATCCACTCATGCCACATTGGCCGTCAGTCTGTAGCATGCTGACCCACCCTCGATTGCTTGCATTTTCAGAGTCATCAATGTTACAGAGCAAAACATACAAAGTGTAAACATTTCTCAGATGTTGTTTGATTCACCAGTGTATGGCTCGCAGTAGGAACCTGCTGTCCGGAGGGGGCACGACCTAGTGGAAACCGAACTATCGCATGTGTAAGCCTCCACCATGTACGAGAATACCAGATGGTGTGTGTGTGGATGGAAACATGCTACAACCAAAGAGCTACATAAGGTATGCGATAGGTCCGTCTTGATGACCTCGAGCAGTGCATCCTGCGGGCACGCACTGAAATTCTTCAGCCAAGTGTGGGGTTGCCACGAGCACCCTCCGAGATAGGCAGGCTGAACCGGTCCGCCAGCCTCTCCTTCCAATCTGTCGGTGCAGGGCTAAACCAAGTGTGTCACCTCGAAGAGGAAGACCAGTCAAGAACGAGACATCCTGTAGAGTGATCGTCATCTCACCCCCATCGAAAGTGAAATGTGTGCGTCTCTTGTGCCTCCACCTGTCCACCAGTGCCGTGAGTAGGTTGCCGTTGATGGTGAACTCACATTCGACGGAGACCATCCTCGCAAAGGGCAACAAGCTCATGGCCCACAGGATTAGGACGTAGCACTCATATAGCTCCCACGGATCCCTCCCACCCCATAGCTTGAAAGGCGAGGGCCAACCGCGTCACCTGTCATCCATGAGTGGCATCGGTGGTTCTCATCATAGAACTGTTCGAGAAGCTCTGGTTAGCCACACCTTCCAACAAATAGAATAGACAAAATATTAGTTTGAAGATTGATAATAACACTAAAATACTACAAGTTAGTGATTACATGCGTGTAAATATATACGAATAATTCATTAATTATCGACAATTTGATTACCCATCCAAAAAATTATGAGCAATTCATTACCATCGTCCTTACCACTTAATTACTTAGCACTAACTCATCACTTAACCATAACTAATTGCCACTATAGTAACTATGACTGCTTAATTACACACTACTATATAATAATAAATTATGGGTATCATATGTTCACAAAAAGTACAAACTATACCTACATTACTATGACCAACTTACTTCATAATACAAACAACATTAATTACGACTAATTAAATAACACTAATTAACTAGGACTATGAGAAGAACATCAAAAGCATGCGATAAAAAACTACCTGTATTTCAGGATAAGTAATCAGCACAGGAGTATCCTTAATGAGTTATGCACTACGTTCTCAAAATAGTTAGCTATGCACTCCTAATTTTTAGAGTACCTTGCAACAAATGGTATATACAAAATATTAGTACAAAGATTAATAATGACAGTAAAATAAAAAAGTTAGTAATTACATGCGTGTAACTTATACGAATAATTCATTAATTACGAACAATTTAATTACCTACCCCAAAAAAATTACGAGTAATTCATTACCGTCATCCATAGCACTTAATTATTTAGCACTAACTCATTAGTTAGCCCTAACTAATTGCCCCTATAGCAATTACGACTGCTTAATTATATAGTACCATACAATAACAAATTATGGGTGCCGTGCGTACACAAAAATAGTAAACAAAACTATATGTAAATTACTATGAACAAATTACTTCATAATATAAACTATATTAATTATGACTAACTAAATAATACTAATTAACTAGGACTACGGGAATAAGTAAAAAATTTGCGATAAAAAATTACCTGTCGTTCGAGAGAAGCACTCAGCACTGCCGCATCCTTAATGAGCTATGCACTGTCTTCTCAAAATAATGAGCTATGCACTTTTAATTTTGAGTGACGGTCACGAGAATGAGCTTTTGCAATAAGCGACTGAGACGAGCGATAACAAACTACGAGATGTTCGTATTTATGTATAGTCCCATATTATAAGAATTCAACATATGAGCTTCAACTATTTGCAAAGCACATTCGCAAATATAAGTCTCATGCTAAGAAGAGGTAGAAGAGGTAAGGTTGAGCTATCAACACATGATGAGACTCAAGCTACTATACATAACCTCTTTTAATAGTACGACAACCTATACTAGCAATCTGATCTTCCAATCAAATTCCAAAATCGGTAAAAGACTAGAAATACATTCTTAACTCTAACTAGTCATACCATTCCCTTAGGTCATAGTCTTAACATGCATCAACGAATGATGCATCCTTTACTTCAACTTTATCAACATATGATGGATCTTCACTTGACTTGGTAATCCACACATGATCAACTTATGATGCATCTTTTTCTTGATGACCTTCAACTCGTGAAGCCATCTTCTTCTTCGCACTTGACTTGATGATCTTCAACACATGAAGTTATCCTAAGTCATTCTTATTTGTGGAACCTAACTTATTCATCCAACTAATAGAAAATGTTAGTCCACATATCAATTGTCATCAATTACCAAACTTCACCATTAACTCATAATGGAGGGACTACATTCTATAATCTTTCATTTTTGGTAATTCATGATAATCTCAACCCATAAAGAGATAAAGATTAAATTACAAGTATACAACATGTACACAACAAATTTATACTCTAGAGTAAACTTTCAAGATAAAGCTCACACATCCAGTTGTCATTGATCATTTAACCATTAACATATAATGGAGGAACTAAATGACAACTCGATTATAAATATATAAAAACTACACAAGCGATATATATTCAAGAGATATGTTTCAAGTAAAGATCCTTAATATGTGGAAAGATGAACATGTATCAAAACTAATGAATCCTCAAAATATAGAGTGAACTCCCCCTAAATGAGTGTATATAAGAATGTATAATAAAGACATATGCGCATATTCATATTAGACTATTGGTGAGGTTCAATCTATATTTTGGATCTAAATAAAGCATTAAGACATAAGAATATGATGTAGAATGCATACCTCTATGGTTATCACCTCTTCATACAAGTGAAACTAAGTATCATAATCAATAAATATGTTAGTCTTACAATTGCATTTGTCATTTTATCCAAAACCATTTGTCATTATCACATCCAAATAAGACTAGGCAATATCATAGTTAATAAACAAATTTAGTCTCATAATTGTATTTGTCATTATCACCAAAACCAACTTAATGAAGTTTGAACTTACATCGGTACTACCGTTCCTCTCATAACGGTCAAAAAACTAACTGTTACAGACTGCAATCGGTAGTACCGCCAACCATGGTCCAGTACTACCGTGGAGGTAGTACCGCTCTACACATGTGAAACTACCATTTTCCAAGGGAGGACAAATCACCCAAAATGTATCTCTCTGGAAAAATGTACCACGAATAAATCGATCATACCACAACTCTGGTTGTATCACACCACACAGGTCGGTAGTACCATAGGCTAGTTTGACCACTCACAAAGAGCTGGTATTACCACGGTCATATTGGTCTTTGACCACACTGGTCTTCAATCACTCTGGTCTTTAACCACACTAGTCGTGTTCGACTACGTAGGTCTTCGACCACTCTAGTCTTATTCGACTACATTGGTCTTCGACCACGCATGTCTTCAATCACGCAAGTCTTCGACCACACTGGTCTTACTTCACCAACCGACACTGTAGTATCATGATCTCAATGCCGGTAGTGCCACTCAATGGCAGTTCCGGAAGACACACAATTGTAGTTCTGATTTTTCTTAAACATGTATATACTTTAACAAATTTTGCAAAACACATTCACAAATTATAGTATCATGCACATAAGAATCAGCCATGATTTTTAACAAGTTACAAAACACATTTGCACACTTTCAGAATTATGACACAAGGTGTAAGTATATGAACTCAACACATTTGCAAAACACATTCACAAACCTAAGTCACATGCTACAAAGATTATGCGTAAGCTTCAACTATTTACAAAACACATTTGCAAATATAAGCCTCATGCCATAATGAGTAGAAATTAAATATGTACTTCAACCATTTGCAAAACACATTTACAAAGCATAGTTGCATGTCACAAGGATTAAGTGCATGAGCCTCAAATATTTGTAAAACACATTTCCAAATAATAGCATCATGCCATGGAGAGCTAGAGCAAGCAAGATTGAGCTATCAACACATGATGAGACTCAAACTGTTAGACATAATCTCTCTTAATAGTACGATAATCCTACACTAGCAATCCGGTCTTCTAATCAAGCACTAAGGCTGGTAAAAGACTAGAAACACATTTTTAGCCCTAGCTAGCCATACCTTTGACTTGAGCAACTTCTTGAAGCTTGATGGCATACATTATCATTTCAAGTCTGAGTCATCGTTTTGATATGCATCAACCCATAATGCATCCTTCACTTGAACTCCATCAACTCATGATGGGCCTTTTCTTGACTTGATGATCAACCCATGATCATCTTCTCTTGAGAATCTTGATCAACTCATAGTCATCTCCTATTCTTGATGTTCTTCAACTCATGAAGCTATCTTTCATCCCAAAACTTGACTTGATGATCTCCAACATATGAAGCCATCCAAAGTTATCCTCATCATAAGACCCAACCTATTCATCTAACTCATGAAAAATGTTAGTCCTACAATGTGATCATATTGATTACCAACACATATGTCGGACCCGGATTTTTCAATCCAGAATCCCCTGTGAAACCACCGCACTATTCCCTGGATCAGTAGATAATGCTCACAGGTACATTGCCGCATCATTACATACATTGCATGAATCACATCAACTCATAATAATATTAAATAACAGAGTTTGAATTATGCCGCATCGTGCAACAGTTTTACATAAGGGCTGGTCAGGCCAAATGTTCACATTACTAAAGCACAGCAGCGAAAGTATAAACAAAGTAAGGTCTTTAATCCACAGGCAAGCGACTGGGGGTAATTATGTGCCATATGATTATTACCTAAGCTTAAGCAATAATTATAGGCACACAACACCATGTCCAATTGCCTAGGACCCAAAAGCGTAGGAGTCATCCTAGTTCTCGGCGTTGTTTCCTCCTCCTATAGCGGGGGCATCCTCATATGTGTAATGGTCCTGGTTCCTGGTTTTTGTTTTTGGTAAGGCGAGGGTGAGCACAAATCCACCGTGCTCCGCGAGCCAACACACATGATGCAATAGGTAATATGCATGGCTTATCAAAGGGTGGCTCGGGTTATTTTATTTACCAAAAATGTTTTTAAATACAATACTTACCAATTGCCTATGACCTAGCATTTTGAACTAAAACATGTTGTATAAAAAGTATGCTTTACCATTAATGATTCAGAGACAATCCACCATTACATGGTCTTTGCTCTGTATGCTATACTTTCAGCGTTATAGCCGCTTACATTATCGCTAGGACGACACCCAGGGCAACACAAATCAGGGTCTTTCTCTGCCCTCCATTTTACCAATTCCACCCACAATATTTTCAAAATAAAACTATATCTAGTCAAGTTCTCATGTCCGCCCTTGACTGTGGGCGCAACTATTCAAATAGTTTTCTACTCTGCAGAGTTTGTACACTTTACCCACAAGAGATAAATCTGCTCGTTGCCCCACATGATTCCTTAGCCATGCGGTTGAGTAGATTATCACAAGACTGTTACAATGCATAATCCTACTTGTGGTTACACCCGCTAAGGTCTATCTTCTGTAGGATGCGTACATCCCTCGAGACGGGTCCCTCGTGAGCCATCACGGGCAAAGGCGGGGATGAGACCATCCATCCCTTTGCTTGTGTTCACACCTTCACGTAACCACACTAGAGTTATGCAAATTAGTTAGCCCTGCCTACAATTTGCCAGCTTGTGGTTGTACTGTTGTACCTTGGGAGGTTATCACAAGATTCAGTCCTTAGGGTTATCTGGGCGGTGCTACCACTAACCACACTCTCGTGCACCGCTGCACCACACCCCCGAACCATCCACCCAGATATTTAAGCAAGTTGGGGTTTTTGGGAACATAAAATATCATTGTCCAAATACAACAGCCATTTTCACCATGACTTCCCAAATCAGTTTCTTATAATTTAAGGTGATGCTTGGGGCATTTTAGTGCCCCCGAGTATCTAAGCACAACTAAGCATGTTATATAATTACGGAATTATTTTTGAAAGGTTATTACTATGGTTTTACTAGGGTGACAAGGCTCACATATTTGATTATTCCAAAAGAATGTATTATTAACAAGCTTATTAATGGGCATGTAACTAGGATATTGAAATCAAGCATAAACTTAGCACATAAAATAATAGCATGCAGTTGATAATTTAAACGAAAGTAAATTGCAGAAAATGTAGGTCAATATGATCAATGTATTGACTCGCCTTGGTCACAATGAGTTTGGTCCTGGTGGTTTAGAGCGGCTTCTGCTTCAGTTTCTTCTTCTTGAGCCTCGTACGCTATTATTACGCGCACGAAAATTTGGATAAAAACAAATCAGCAAGCCAAATAAACATTCGCAAGAAAATCCAAATAACTCCAAAATTCATGATTTCAATTCCATTGGGTAGACTTTGATTTTTGGGTGAATTTAGAAATGTTTTTCATTCAATTTGGAGTTAGAATGAATTGATTGTAATCATTTGAAGTTCAACCATAAGTCAATTGTATGCAATATAGCCTCTAATTTAATTTGAGTATTATAGTCGATAAAGAATTCTCATCATTGCTAGGGCGTAGGATTAATATTTATGTTTTTAAACCATATGGTGGCTAGTCCTACAATCTTTACTAACATGCAAGAGTTTATGATTTATTGTTTAGTAAATTTTTATTTACTAAGTTATCATTTCATGAAAGCATATCCCTAAGCAACATTCCTACTAAGCCTTTAGTTTAATAAAGATTTAAAATAAATATTCAAGGCATATTATTTACTAGCATGTGATGATTAATCTATGGTTAAATGTTTAAGAAGCTCACTTATATCCTACATAAATTTTTGCATCATTTATGGATTAATTCCTGATTTTCCTTAATTTTTGTTTACTGGGAGGCGCTCTGCAAAAAAGATTAATACTACTCCTAAATACTGCGGGATGGGGGATCGAACCCAGGTCGACGTACTGAACGCGCGCCCGGCTAGCCAGCTGCTCACTCGGCGTTACCTGACGGTAAGGGGAAGGAGTAGAAGAAGAACCGAGCAGATGGAGTCCCAAAACAGAGCAGCTTCGGGCAGCGTACGGGCGGCGAGGGGTGGCCGGAGGGTTATCGGTGGCAGGAAAAATGGGTTGCTGACGTCGCGTGGAAGATGATGGAGGTGCCGGTGGGGGGCCGAGGAGTGCCAGAGGTGGGTCGGCGACGTGCGGCGGCAGGCTCGGGAGAAGCTCGACACCGGCGAGGTACGGGCATGGTGGAGCTCGGTGGAGGGGGGAATAGTTTTGCCGTGCTCCGAGGATGCTCCGGGACGAAGGAATTGGGTGGTGATTGCTTGACACGGTGGTGTGCTCATCGGCCGGACATGGAGAAGATGAGATTGTCGACAAGCAAAGAGGGCACAGGAGGCCGATTGGTTGCTAAGGGGAGGGGAGTGAGTTATCGCGGTGCGAGTGGAAGCCTCGGGCATGCTTTTATAGTAGAGAAAAGGTGCGGCGGCGAGGGGGGGCAGGTGAGCTGAGCTCGGCTGCGGCATGGCCATAATAGGCAACGGGACGGGGACGGGTGACGCGGGCTGGCATGGGGCGGCGCGCGCGCGGCAGGGCCGTGGTCCGGTGACGCAACAGCGCCTGTGGCCGACGCAAGCGGCGTAGAGGGTGGTTCGGGCGTCCTTCGGCCGTGTGACGGGGAGGGTGACCGAGCCTGGCGTTCCGGCATTGATGGAGATGTGACCACGACGGGACGGTGGTGGACCCGGGTGACGCGCGCGGAGAAGCGCCAGTGACCGGCAGTCCGAAGGAGGTGCCGCGGGGCAGGCGGGCTGCGGCGCCGTGCTGTCCGAGCGGAGAGGTGGCCTTCGGCCCCTGTCCGAACGCCGCGAGGGGCAGAGAGGAAGAAAGGGGAGCAGGCAGGCCGACTGGGCCGATTTGGCCGGCCGCAAGGCCTCTTTTTATTTATTTATTTATTTATTTATTTATTTCTATGTGACCATTTTCATGCACATTTTTACATGTATAATTTCTTTGCCCGTATTTCTTTATCACTAATATTCTTGTATCTTTTTATTTTTATTATTTATTTATATTTTCATTTACTTATCTATTTATTATTATGGTATTCACACCTACACATTTATTTACTCCATCTATTATTATTATTATTATTATTATTATTATTATTATTTTCATTTTCACTCATAATTCCTTACTAGTTTCATTCTTCCATTATTGAGACCTTAAACCAGAAATCCAAGAAAATCCAACAGAGTTCAAATATCAAGAAATATATTCCAAATAATTTAAGGGTTACACATTTCTCAAAACTCAAAATGTTAGGGTGTTACAACATACCATTAACATATAATGATGGGTCTAGATTCTTCAATCTCTCCCTTTTCAGTAATTGATGAAAATCTGAATAAATAATGAGATAATAAAAGATTTGTGAGTATATATCATGCACATAATAATTGTATACTCTAGGATAAGCTTTAAAAGTAATTAACTCATTTGAATAAAAGTGTTTGTCTTTGAATTAATTGCTAGTAAAGCTATATATCCGGTTGTCATTTATCGTATAACCATTAACATATAATGGAGGCAAAAAACATTGTGACAACTCGATTGCAAATGATTGAATTTAAATAAATCATGAGTATATATGAACTACACAAGTTTTATATACTCAAAAGGATATGTTTCAAAGTAGAGATCCCAAATAAGTGGAAAAAGGAACATGTATCAATACTTATGAAACCGCAATATATAAAGTGAACTCCTCCTAAATGTGTGCATACAAGAATGTGTAATAAAAATATATGCATATATTCAAATTAGACTTTTGGCGGAGGTCAACATATATTTTGGATCCGAGAAATGCAATAATATATAAGTAATATAACATGAAATGCGTACCTACAAGATTTTCACCTTTTATCCAATGAGACTAGACAATATAATACTTCAACAAATAAGTTAGTCTTATATATAGATGTTTCATTTAATCATATATTTAGATGTGAGGAGTGCAACAATATATAAGAATAAGGTGTTGAATGCATATCTCTATGATTTTCATATTCTCATCCAAATGAGATCAAACAATAACATACTCAACAAAAGAGTTAGTCTCGCATTTAGATTTGTTATTAATGGGTTAAGTTCATATTTAGATTTGTCATTAATCGAGTTAGTATCACATTTAGATTTGTCATTAATCACGAAAACTAATATAATTGGAATTTGAACTTACACACCATCAACGGAGGATACATAATAACATGGTAGAGAGCCAGGAACCATTCTCATGATCTGACATGGTGGTGTGAGGAATTTTAGGTTGGGCGGGGTTGGCGGGGAAGAGGGAGCGGCGCGGTGAGGCGGTGTGGGCGCTGCCAGCCTCCAGTGGTGGAGGCAGGGGAGGGGGAGGGGTGGAGGCATGCAGAGCATGTGAAGAAGTAGAGCGGTAGCGGTGGAGGAGCGTCAGAGATGAAGGAGATGAAAAGGGAGTGCTCGTGGAGGAAGAAGACGGTGGCGGTGCGTGGCGGCAGAGGGAGCAAGGTAGAGGCGGGGGAGCGAGGCGGAATTAGGTGCGTGAGTTGTAGTCTGACCCATTATAGAACGAAAGCAAAATAAATAAGATGCATTTAAATCAGCAACCAATGAGAAACACCGCTAGGTAGCAACAACGACCAGCAGTTGTGCAGCGAATTTGAGATTTCGTCATGCCCCGAGTTATGAAGAATTGGATACCTCTACTACCTAGTCTAAAGAAAGATTATATCTCAAACTTACTCAGATTTAGCACGGCTAAGGCCCCGCTTGTTTCGGCTTCAGCTTCTGGCTTATTTTTCACTATTCATAAATTTCGTCTTTTTCTGAACTTTTGGCTTTTTTGAGCTTTTTTGCCCGTTCTTTTTTCCCTTATTCGTTTGCGTTGTACGTGATGAGCTAGTATATCTTTTCTATTTTTGATTTTTTTAAATTTAATTACACAAATAAGTCACCTTCAGTTACAGTGAAATTTCAGCCGTTACAATGTAATTTCAGCCATAAACCACATCTTTTCAGCCCAACCAAGCAGGAGGGCTGTGCTCAAAATGGCTTATTTTTAGTGGCTTATGGCTGAAAAGCAACAGAGTTGGTCAAAAACATCAGAATCGACAAAGGCTTATTTAGCATAATTAAATTTAAAAAAATTAAAAATAGAAAAAAAAACATATTAGCCCATCACGTGTAATGCAAACAAATACAGAGAAAAAAGAACCGGCAAAAAAGCTAAAAAAGCCAAAAGTTCAGAAAAAGACGAAATTTGTGAATAGTGAAAAATAAACCAGAAGGCAGAAGTTGAAGCCAAAACAAGTAGGGCCCTAAAGTGCTATCCTTAGATTGAATTTTAGGCTATCAAAGATCAAGATTCAACTCTACGTCTAAGTGTACTGAAAGCAGATAGAAGACCGCATGCGTGGCGGGTACAACAGTCGTCCATGTGCGACGATCTGCACCGACCACCATCAACCGAGGAAACAGGACAACATGGCAGGGAGCCACGGACCACTTCCTGATCTGACGTGGTGGTGTGGCTGGATCGTTGGATCAATTGTATATATTGTTAAGGAACCATCGCTGGCGACCAGTCCGAGCGATTCCTCTGTTTAGAACAAGAACGAATCAATCACAGAATCACAGAATAATAGCTTTAACACACAGAGAGATAGAGAGAACTCTTGTTCTTTCTTTATTGCTTTCATTCATGTGTACATAATATGCTGGTTTGGCTCCCTATTTATAGACTACAATGAGATGCCCACCATGGTCTTCATGACTTTATTCCCTTGGGTACTTAATCTTCATTATCAAGATTTAGTAACGGGCTTGAGAGAATTCTCCTCCTGAATTCTGCACTTCTCTAAATCTCATCATTCCAATCCCTCACATGCACCTTTCAAAGCTAGATGCGGGGAGTGACTTAGTGAACAAGTCTACATGACTTAGTGTGCAGTACTTTAATCTTATCCATCTTTGCAATTCATGAGCATAGAGGAACTTGGGGTTGATATGTTTACATAGCCCGTCTGCACTTGTGCAACGCAAGTTGCATTATCTTCATGGATAATTGTGGGGGTTTGCACAATGTTCATTACACATGACTGCTGGATGTGGTGAACTGTTCAGCGGAACCAAGCGCACTCTCGTGCGGCTTCATACAGTGCTATAATTTCTGAGTGGTTCGTCGAAGTAGCTACAAGACTTTGCTTTAGACTATTTCTAGGAAATTGCAGTTCCACCACATGGAAATACATAGCCTGTTTGCGACTTAGCGGTATGCGGGTCAGACAGGTACCCAATATCTGCATAGTCAATCAAGTTTAGATCTTAATTCTTTCTGTAAAACAATCCAAGGTCCTTGCTTCCTTGGATATCGGAAGGTGTCCTTTATGCCCTGCCAATGCCTTTTGGTGGGCTCTGCACTGTACCTTGCCAACAGGTTCACGGCAAATGCAATATCCGGTCTAGTGCAGTTTGCTCAAGTATGGGAATTCCGGTCCCAGGACTTCCTCCCCCTCTTCTCTAGGTCGGAAAGGATCTTTTTCTTGCTGTAAAGACCTACCGATCATCAGTACTTTCGAGGGAAATGCCTTCTTGAAGCCAAACCTTTCAAGCACCTTCTGGGTGTAGGTCGACTGATGTACCAAGACTCCTTCAAGGACATGCTCAAGCTGCAGGCCTAAGCAAAACTTGGTCTTGCCCAAATCTTTCATTTCAAATTCTGACTCCAAGTAGGAGCTTGCTTCTTTTATGTCTTCGGCTGTCCCGATGATGTTCAGATCATCTATATACATAGAGATTATACAGAATCCATTCTGGGATCGCCATATAAATACACAAGGACAGTCTTCATTGTTCATGTAGTCTTTCTTGCAGAGAAAGTCGCTCAAGCGATTATGCCACATTCTTTCAGATTGTTTTAGTCCATACAGTGACTTTCTGAGTTTCACACTGTACAGATTTCTATTTGCTCTGTCTTGGTTCGGGAGAGGTATTCCTTCAGGGACTTTCATATAAATCTCCGAATCCAAGTTACCGTAAAGGTATGTAGTCACAACATCCATCAATTTCATTTCTAAGTTCAAGTTCATTGCCATTGAGATCAAACATCTAAAGGTAATTCCACTCATAATTGGGGAGTAGGTTTCTTCATAATCAACTGCAGGACGTTGAGTGAAACCTTGTGCTACCAGCCTTGCTTTGTATCTTACTACTTCATTTCTTTCATTTCTCTTCGAACAAATACCCACTTGTGCCCAACGGGGTGTATGTGGGGAGGCGTGCGGCATACGGGCCCAAACACCTCTCTTTTGTTCAGAGACAGCAATTCAATTGCTATTGCCTTCTTCCAATCTTCCCAATATGATCTTTTCTTACATTCAGCGAGCGATGCAGGCTCGGGATCAAGATCGATGATGGTGGCAATTTTCTTTGCGAAGTAGATATCGATATTAGCTGTTGTCCTATTCAGGGACTCTCCCGTGTGCACATAATTTATAGCTATTTTTTCATGAGTTGCTTCTTCTGGAGCGATTGCTTCTGCTGGAGTTTCACCTTGCACATCGCTTCTATCAATTGCGGTGGCAAGTCCCTTTAGTTTTTCGGCTCTGATGTGTGCGCACACATCCATGCCGATGGGGATATTCAGATTCGGTATGCCCTTTTCTGAAGATGTCATACTTGTGCCAGGTCTCAACTGGCTCCCTTTCTCATTCTGGGGGACTTCAGTAATCGGCTGTGATAAATCCCTCTTATCCTTCTTCACCAGGCATTCCCAGTTACTAAGGATTCGAGGAGCCGGAGTTCTCGTCCTCTTTTTATTTTTGAGGCCTCTGGACGAGATTAGGGATAACTTCTGCTTTCTTTGGTATTTCAACCCTCTCCGGTGCAGTGCGTGCAAGCACATGCGACTTAGTCACGCTCTTCAAATCACTAAAGTGATCAGGTAGCTGATTTGCTAATGCTTGCAAATCAATTATCTTCTGGACTTCTATTGTCTTCTGGACTTCTCTATTTGCTTCATTAATGTGCAGGTCATCTGCATGGATTCCCATGGCTTGCCATGTAATGTCTTTTGGACTTCTCTAGTGCACGGGTCATCTGCATGGATTCTCGTGGCTTGCCATGTAATTTCCCGACATTCTTCATCAAGGGGTTGATTTCCTCCCCCTAATGTTGGGAAATATTCGGTGGTGACACTTGCGCTAGTTGCATAGGTGAATGGATGTTGTAGGCCGAAAGTCTAAGGTTGATAAGATTCGCTGCATGTAGGACTGCGTGTCCCCAACATGTAGCTGGCAAATTACAATTATACAAGAGGGGTCGGGTAATAAATTTAATTATCTTAATTAAAGCTTCTGTCAAACCATTCTGGGTATGGACATGCGGTACCAAGTGCTCAATTGCAATTCCCATTGCCATGCAATAAGCATCAAATGCCTTTGAAGTAAATTCTTTAGCGTTGTCCATTCTGATGGACTTGATGTGATGATTAGGGAACATATTTCTGATGCGAATGATCTGTGAGATCAATTTTTTTGCAAAGGCGTGGTTCCTTGTGGACAACAAGTCCATATATGACCACTTCGAGGAAGCGTCAATAAGCACCATGAAATACTTAAATGGCCCTGAGATGGGCTGAATGGGGCCGTGAATGTCTCCCTGGATGCGTTCTAGGAATGCAGGTACTTCATCCTTCACTTTCAGAGTGGAGGGTCTAGTGATTAGTTTCCTGGTGGCACATGTAGGGCACACAAAAATCTTCATGATTCAGCAAATTCTTCACATTAATATTATACCCTTGGGAATTATTTATTATGTTTCTCATCATCCTAAGACCTGGGTGGCCTAATCTGTCATGCCAGAGACAGAAGAGTTCAGAACTTCTAAATACTGTTTTCAGAACAGTGTACGCTGCAGGTGCCTTAATGTTGGTATAATATAGCTCAGTTTCTAGTGAAGGAAGTTTTTCTAATACCCTATCTATTCTCTTCACGCTTCGTAATGAGTAGGTATTCCTTACCGTACTCTTCTTCAGTCTCAACATGGAAACCATTGGCGTGAATATTCTTAAAATTTAGGAGAGTTCTAGGCGATTCTGGGTACAATAAGGCTTCTTCAATGACCAAAGTTGTGCCCATTGTGGCTCTTCCTGAACTAGTTATACATGCATCACTTCTAGCGATTGTCGTAAGGTTGCCAGTGCTCTTACGAATCGACTAAAAATTTAGTCTCTCTTAAGATGATATGCGTTGTGCCCCTGCTAGCTAAGCACACTTCCTTCATATGGCGCTACACGTGTTCTAATATAAGGTATTTATTAACATGTATGAGAAGGCAATCAACATATAAATAAAATACTCCAATATCAGAATATACCATGCCATCATAAACTGAATAAATAAATGAATTCTTCAAATATCATCCAACCATCATGAGAAAATAACAATTCTTAAGTACCATCCATGCAAATTCTAACATATTCTTCCACACAAAATAAATGACATTTAAAGTCTAAATGCATTCTGTGCACTAGACTTGTTCTGCTATTCTCTCAGGGGTGACATTCTCTTCAAGAGAAATCATGGCGGTAGCTGTTTCTAGGTCAATAGGGGGTGCTGCTGTCGTGATGGTTTCAACCTTCACCAGTGCAGACAACTACTCCAAACTCTCCCCCTCAACCGATGCAAAGTGGGCTTCATGTTGCCATTTGCCATCCCGCTTTGGCTTGCTGGCCTTATTCTCTCGTGGAGCATCTGATTCGCCTTTCTGGGCTGCGGCCTTACCCTTCCTTCCCCTTTTCTCTATCAAGGGCTTTCACACCTTGTTGCTCCCGGCGTTGGCTTCATGTCCAGTGGAGCTCCCAGATGGCTGAGTGACTTAGTTCTTGCGGAGAACTTCTGTCAAATCCCAAAATTTGGCTTTTTGAAAAATTTAAATTCAAATTAATTATTTTAAGGTAATTGGATTTTACTTGGCTTTTAATTGCCTTTCTAGATTTTTCTGGAATTTAAAAGCTATTTTCAGAATTTAAAAATAATTCAAAGTATGAAAATGAAATATCAACAATAGTTGGAAATAATTTTATTAAGTCCAAAATATTCCCAGGAGCTTCTGTGAATTTTTCTGGAATTTTTGGAGGTATTTTCTTATTTTTCTGAGGCCTAAATAATTTTCTAGCCTTTTCTGAAAATCTAAATCAGCAAATAAAAATTCCCCTTCCTCCGGCCGACGCGTGGACGGCCCAGATCCGCCCACGCGCCGCCGCCAATCCAGCCACCCTCCTCTCCTCGCTATCCAATGGGCCCGCCCACACCGAGGCCCCGCCTTCCTCCCGCGCGCCGACGCGTGGACGGCTCGGATGAGCTGAGTCTCCGCGGCCATCCAGCCACCCGCTCACTCCCGCCTCACCCCACCGACCCGCGGGCCCCGCCTGCCACCCGCAAGACGCCTCTCTCCCGCCGCCACCGGCCCCACTGTCGGATCCGCTGCCTCGCGAGCCGGCGCCTTCCTTTCTTTTCCCCTTTTCCTTTTCGCCGCCGACCGAGACCGCGCGGATCCCGCCTTGCCTTACCGCCCCTCGGTTTTGGGAAGCCACGACGCCGCCGCGACCAATCCTCGATCTCTGGGCCCCTTCCATCGCGCCCCTCTTTCCGTTTCTCCCTTTCCTTCCTTTTTTCCGGCCGACACACCGGCGAGCAATTGCGCGCCGTGTGTCCTCCTCCGCCCTATAAATAGCTCCTCGGCCCGCCTCCTCCCGCACCACCTCCCGAGCACTCCACCTCTCTCCCTAAGCCCCGAGCGCCGCCGCACCGCGAGTTCCCGTGCGCCACGGTAGGTACTCCGGCGAGCCTTCGCCGCCGCCTCGGCCGTCTCGGAGCCCGCTGCCGCCACCTCGAGCTTCCTCGCGCCCGGCGAACCTCCCGACACCTCGGCCGCCCTCCCGCGCCGAGCGCCGTCGCGTCGGAGGACCCGAGCGCCTCGCCACTCCTTGTCGCCGCCTTCTCCGCTCGCCGCCGCACTTCGTTGACCCTCCAATCGGACCCTCCGCACCAGATTACATATCACGCACCGCCGTAACCTCTCGGCCTCCTCGCCGCCGACGACCTTGCCTCCGCTCACGGCCGCCGGACCACCCAAAGGTACCCTCAAGAGGGTTACCTACCCTTATTGGGTAGGCAAAGCCTCCCGCCACCTGGTTACCGGCGCTAACTCTTCCTCCTCGGCTCCTCGGCGCGCTGCTCGAGCCCCGGCCCGCACGCCGAGGTCGAGCCATTCTTTAAAATCTCGCACGACAAGTGGGTCCCACCCGTCGCCGGCCGCCGGCTCACATGGCCGCCATCGCGCCGGGCCCCACCTCTGTCTTTGGTCTCGACAAGTGGGCCCAAGTCCGAGGGTCCCACATGTCGAGGTTAAGTCGGTGGGCTCACCGTCGCTGGGTCCCACATGTCGCTGACCACCTGGTTACTGCTCAGTGGGCCCCACTGTCGTCTCTCGAATAAAAATAGAAATTAAAATCTAATATTCCAGTGGGCCCCACCTGTCAGAAATTTGGGAATTTCTAGATTTATTCAAATCTGAGATTTTCAAATGAGCATAACTTTCTCATTTTAACTCCAAATTCAGCCATTCAAATTTCTAAATTCATCTAAAATCATAATCTATCCAACTATGGCCTCTGTTGAATTTTTTGATTTTATTGAATTTTCGTTTGTATTTATTTGTTTTGTTGCCTTGTCTTTTCTCGCGAGATTCCAACGTTGTCAACTAACCCTCTTCACAGAAGAAGAAGACCCGAGACCCTGCAAGAAGGCAAGTCTCCTTTGATCATCTTGAACCTATGATTTTGAAATGTTTTAATTATTTTAAATTATGTGCATTGCTATTTACATAAAGTCACTACTTCAAGTCTTTAGGAATTAGTTACTCCAACTTTGTTATGCCCTCATTTGACATTGATTGCCATGTACCTTGTCACCCTAGAACTCTCTTTGTCTCAATAATGAGATTACTATTAATCTTTGTGAATATTAGAATGGTAAGTTAATGCTTAGTCTTGCTATCTAATAACTTTGGAAAATCTTGAAAATGGGAAATTATGCTTTATTAAAATCTGGTGTTTGAAAGTTAAGTGGCAATTGGAGTTGTCACTGTGAGTTTGAAATAAAATAAAAATGTGAAAGTTGGTTTAGATTAGGGTGGATGGCTGTTTGGGTTGGTAAGCACGAGAACTTGTTAAGTGTATGTTCCACCCTAGTCAATTAAGGACCGACGCTTGTGTTTGTCCAAACTGAGCATTAACCGTACAACCACAAGTCTATATGGGTGCGACCTAGCTGACTAACTTATGATAGTCTAGTTTAGGTGCCACCAGTGGAAAGTGGGTGCCAGGGATGGACTGGTTATTCACCGTGAGGGACAGGGATTTACTGTACTCATATGGCGCAAGAGGGGACTTCAGATTGGGCGGATTTAACCCTTCTGCGGTGAAACCTCAGCGGGTGGTATCTAGCTAGATTAGAGTAAGGTAAAGGCTTTGTGATATTTTATCTGGGTCTCATGCCAAAGGAAGCGTGTTGACTTTTAGGATAATGTATCTCTTGTGGGTAAAGTTGTACAACCTCTGCAGAGTGTAAAACTATTCGAATAGCCGTGCCCACGGTCAAGGGCGGGCAAGGAATGCATTCACATGGTAGATTTCTGGCTTTGTTTTAAAATCAAAACGTTTTGTATTCCGAGGGTGGAGGAACTCTCGGAAGGAATCTGGCGGATGGAGCAGAGAGGGTGGATGGAACCCGCGGTTTAAAAACTTGACCTGTGGTAATTGGTTAGCTAGTGTTGGTAGTTGGAACCTTCACTAGAAAGTTAATTCTGTTAAAACATTTACTTTATTAACTTGATGCCTTCGAAAATAATTAGTAGTAATTGAATTTTTTTTAAAATGTTGCTTTGTGCAAAAGAACCATATAGCCTTCCTTTGTTAAGCCTTGCATCTATGCATTTTTCCCAAGACTTCATGAGTACTTTATGTACTCACATGCTACACTTAAAAATAAAATCTCGGAGGAAGTTGAAGCTCAAGAAGGTGACTACGACTCATCGCTTCGCTTGTGGCGGCGATGGATTCTTTTCGAGGACTAGGTCGCGCTTCCCGACCAATCGCTCGTGGCATCTTGATGGGTCTACTTTAATTTCGCTTTGCTTCATTGTGTTTGATTGTGCGAGGTCTTGAAACCTCCAATGTAATAAGGTGACCGTGGTCGAGATTTTATCTCTGTAATAAATCGTTGATGGTGATGTTTCCCATTCTGTTTGACTGTGTGCACTAGCTTTGATCTGGGATTAGTGCTGTAATACACAGAGGGTCCGGGTTTGGTAATCCGGGGGCCCGACAACTTCGTCCTGAGCTTCCGCAACTTGCATCATATCAATCAATTTGGTATATTCTTCATAGCCGTCTTGACGATAATTGCATGCGGATTGTATTTCATTTGGGTGGAAGGGTTTTCTCAATTTTTTTGTATTGGGGTACATATCCTGTGCAAGGCAGAATTGTTTTCCCTGACCGTCTTAAAGTCGGCAAACCTTAGTCTGATCCACTCCTACTCTGTTTGAGGAAGAATGGTGTGCTTTAGCCTCTCAAACCTGCTTCTTGAGTGCGGTCCAGAGTGCTAGCGCACTTTTCTCCGCCATATTCTCATTCTTGAGAGTGGGGCAGAGGTGGTGCCTAAGAAAATAAAGTGTTTGATCATTCTCCTCAGGTGTGGGTTGAGCGTCATTCAGTCCGCCAATCCCAATAGCAGCGCGGAGCTTCTTGGCTCAAGCACATTCTGACATTGGATGCCTATGTCATATAGTTTTTGGCCATGCTGGGCCAACTCCTCGATCTCCCAGCTCATGATGCTACTCATCTAAATGTGTATAAGTCTACTCCTGGTAGACATGCACAAAATAATTTACTGCGGGTAAATAAATGGTACAAAAGGTTCTCGCAATGTTTCATAATTTTCTATGCATTTTCTATAATTTTACTGCTATTTTCAGTGATTAAAAGCAATTTTCAACAATTACAATTAACCAAAACAGTAAATACATAAAATACAGAAATAATAATGGCATAAATAAATATGATTCAAATGCTAAAAATGATTCAAAATTCAGATTCCCGAGGCTCTTTTATGCTAGAATATAAATTTTTAGTGAATTCTGCATTTTCTGGGGGGTTTTACGCAAATATTCAGTTCAGAGAAAAATTTGTGCAATTTTCTGATTTGCAGAGGGGTTTTCTGCAAAATTCTGGACCCGCTCATAAATTTGAGGGCTCATACGTAATTTTCAGAACTACGAAGCCTTTTAGGCAAAATTTAGGACTTATATGCGAATTATAGGGGCCTTTCGGTTAAATTACAAACATGAGGGTGTTTTCTGCAAAATTGCCTCACTCCCCGCCGGCTGGGCCTTTCGACCTATTTTGTTTCTCAGCCTGACTGGCCTTTTCACCCCGCGGCCCATTAGGCCTGCTTCAGCCGGCACAAATGCAAGTGGGGTAGGGTTTCCCCTACCCCCATCACTCCCAGGCGACGGCGGCGACCCCTACCGTGCGGTCGGTTGGGCGTGTGGCGGTGCGCGTGGAGACCGGCAGCGTATGGGCCGGAGGCCGACCGAGGCGGCAGCGGCATGCAGGCCTGGGGCCGATCAAGGCGACGGCTTGCGGGCCGGAGCCAACGGGATGGCGGCGGCGTGTGGGCGGCTCCATGTGGGGTGGCGTGCGGCCGACGACGAGTCGGCGCGGTCTACGATCCGCGGTGGGAGGAGAAGGTGGCCGGCGCCGTTCGGGGCTAGTGCTTGGTTAGCCGTCGGTGGCGGTATTCACACGGAAACGGCGGCGGCCGGAGGGCTCGGCTTCGGGCAAGCTGTGCGGCGGCGGACCAGGCGAGGTGGAGGTGGTAGTCGGCGTGCGCGTTCGGGCACGGGAAAACGGTGGACTGCAGCGCAATGAAGGTCGGCTCAGATGCGGCTGCGGGCCGACGAACCGAGGCCGACGGCGGTGTGCGCATGCGGGCGCGTGGCGTGGAAACCGAATGGCACGGCCGGCCGGCGGCCGGCCGTGTTGGCCGTCTTGCGGCGCGGACGACTTCGGGAAAGGCGGCCGGGCCGGCGGCGCGCAAGGAGCGCGCGGCGGCGCGCTGTCGCACGCGAACACGCGCGTCCGACGTGGGATTCAGGGCGCCGATGGCTGCGGCTAGTAATGGGCCGGTGATCCTTGGTCGGTTTCAGGCTGCACGCATACATGCGCAGGCGCACAGTTGCCGGTGGTGGTCCAGGACGCCGGCTGACTTCGGGAAGCACGCATGCGGGAGTGAGCGTCAGCTAGTGGTCCATGGTGACTTCATGCCGGTGGTGGACCGGCGGCGGCTTCAGGCCGTCGCCTTGTTTTTTTCATGCAATGGCTGTGTGATACCAGATGGGTGCAGAGGCTGTGCAGAGCCTTCATGCAAAACAAACAAATTCATGCAAGAATTTTCATTTCTAATTCTACGATGCAATCAACATCTACCCCGTTTCGCAATCTACCGATCGACATTGTGCCGGCGACTTTAAGTCTGCTCGCGGTAGATTAGGGCGGATTTGCGTCGTTCTAATCTACAGTGCAATCAACATCTACCCTGTTTCACAATCTACCGATCGACATTGTGCCGGCGACTTCAAGTCTGCTCGCGGTAGATTAAGGCGGATTTGCACCGTAGAAAATCAATCTAGAACGCGAAAAGAAAATACAGATTCAAAAGCGATCTAGAAAATTCAATCTGTGCTTCGATGATTACCTCGTTCACTAGAGCGAAGTCGTGCTGATAACGTGTTAAGGAACCGTCGCTGGCGACCAGTCCGAACGATTTCTCTGTTTAGATAAAGAAGGAATCAATCACAGAATAATAGATTTAACACACAGAGAGATAGAGAGAACTCCTGGTCTTTCTTTATTGCTTTTATTCATGTGTACATAATATGCTGGTTTGGCTTCTTATTTATAGACTACAATGAGATGTCTATCATGGGCCGTGGGCTGCTGGTCCAGGCCCAGGTTTCTTAACATATATCTTGGTGATTATGGTGAGTGATAACGGTAATCACTTGAAGGGGGAATGATTAGAATAATGTTGAGGAGTTGGGTATTGATGTTGTGTTTATGGAGGCTAATGGCTTCATTACGGTGTGGATATGATTAATGTTAATGAATGAATGGTCGCATCTGCAGGGTGGAAAGCAAGGAATGGCATTCTATGGGGGAGCAATCGACAGATGGATGACGTGGCCAAACCTGAGATCAACATCCGATCTGCACCTTTGGTACATCTGAAGGCTAAAAATAAAAGAGACCAATGTGGCACCGTAGAAGAGGATATTATCGTTAATTACAATTAGCGGAGATTAATGGTATAGATATAGGGTCTGTTCGTATCGCTGTGGCCTTATTTTTTTTGTTGTGACCGATTATTTTTTGTTGTGTTTTTTGAAACAGCGGGTATACGATGAAGACGCTGACACAGATAACAAATGTGATTTTAGACTTGAAAAGTTGTTTAAAGAAGTGACTTGGAGAAGCCACTCAATTTGCTTCGGCTTTTGGAGAAACAAAAACCAAAAGCATCGAAAAACAAAAAGAATAGAGCCTGCGGCTGATAGCTTTTGGCTATGGCGAATGATTTTTATCTGAAAATGTATAGTAGTGCTAGAAAGTAGTGACTTTTAGAGAGAGGAGACGGGCGGTGGGAAAATGAGGGAGAGATGTATATGCAAGATGGGAGTGAGAGGAGTGAGATGCCTATAAATCCTTGCTTTATCTTTAAAACGAGTTATAAGTAAGATAGGTGAGAAAATTACTTTAGAAAGTCGGATGTTTATAAGAAGCAGCCAATATTAACGTGTCCGTACGGTATTCGCTCCCCACGATTTACAGGGAATGAATCGCAGGCCCTATTCGGCCCGGCCCAACGAAGTTCCGAGGCCGCTTTAATGTTCTTAGTTAGAATTGGTCCCCGGCCATATTAGCAGGCCCACCATCAACCGTGCGCCCTGGGCCTGCTGTTGGTAATAATAAAAAGGCCATTCAAGGAAAAAAAATTGCACCACACCACGATTAATTCCTCGCTTACATCGTAGGCAACGCCGCCCAGCGCACACCAACAGTCCGCCCATCCGCGTTTAGCCTCCACGCGTCCCGACACGTGTCCCGCAGCAGCTTGGACTCACCGACGACGAGCCCCCGGCCCGTCCGTTCCTGACTTCCGCACGAAGCAAAGCAAACCATGGGGCTATTATTCTAAACTGCGGTTTATAATTTTTTTATTATTAATAAAATAGTATGAAGAAAAAGATTTATATGATTTTAGCTGATATAAATAAAATTAATATAATATCTATTATAATTTATTTATATATTTTATTTTATAAAAATATTTTATTTGAAAATTAGAAGCTACTAACCGTAAAAAGCCGGATTCGAGGAGGGGAAAAAAAAGCTCCGGGTCGTGCTTGCGAGAGCATGCGCGTTGCTGCGACGCGGCCCGTCTGCGCTTCCGGCCCCCTCGTCCTAACCCTCGTCCTCCTCCTCGGCTCCCCGTCCCTCGCGATCGGAGCCATGGCCGACCACGTCCTCGGCGGCGCGCGCGACAGCCCCGCCGCAGCCAACAGCGCCGAGACCGACGCGCTCGCGCGCTTCGCCGTCGACGAAC
The DNA here is from genome assembly GCA_036346575.1 of Dendrocalamus sinicus. Taxonomy (NCBI): domain Eukaryota; kingdom Viridiplantae; phylum Streptophyta; class Magnoliopsida; order Poales; family Poaceae; genus Dendrocalamus; species Dendrocalamus sinicus. The sequence goes on along the minus strand of CM070641.1, from coordinate 12,415,912 downwards.
ACAACAAGCGCGAGGTGGCGCGATTATTCCTTTTTCTCTTTTTTTTCTCCCACTTCTCCTTCCAGATTTCCCCCTTCGAGTGGTCTGCGATTTGCTGATGTGAACTGGCGCGATGGGGTTTTGGTGTCGCAGAACGCGCTGCTGGAGTTCGTGCGGGTGGTGGAGGCCAAGGAGCAGGTGGTGGCCGGCACGCTGCACCACCTCACGCTCGAGGCCATAGAGGCAGGGAGGAAGAAGGTCTACGAGGCCAAGGTCTGGGTCAAGCCGTGGCTCGACTTCAAGGAACTCCAGGAGTTCCGCCACGCCGGGGACGCCGCCTCCTTCACCAACGCCGACCTAGGCGCCAAGAAAGGTTAGCTCCCGCTGATGAGATAGATACGATTCGTCTGTTGCCTGGTGTGCTTGTTTGCGCTGAGGCATGCTTGCTCGTAGTTGATTGCAACGACGGGTGGTGGTGCAGTGAGCAGAACGTGTTTGTAGAAATGCCTATGGCCTGGTATTGGATACAACCTCCTTCGAAATAGGAAAGTCCATATAACTAGATGGCATCAGGATCCTCTCTATTCGTTTATATTGTTTTGGTTGAAAAAAAAATCAATTGTCTAGATTATCAATGGGGGAGAATGATAGATTTGACTTGATTTCTAACACAAGGAATTACCAACCTTCTGCTCTAGTTTCTGGGATTTCTAGGCCGATCCATTGTTTAAGGCCTTATGTGCAATAGGTTAAGCCTTATTTCAACATAGATCACATTAACTTGCTATATTATCAATTTCTGGCACATTAGTGATAGCTTGGAACATGGGATTGCAAACTCTTTCAGTTAGATGGCTATACCTTAATGTGCATTCCTGAATTTTGGTAGCTGTGGCATGGTTGACAGATTACTATTGACTCCATTGAGTTTATCAAAATGAACATAAGTTGTCATGATCAAGGCATATTGATTGCATATACAGTGGCACATGTTGTGATTTCTGGATGACCATTTTTACGTTTCTCTTAGTTGCTTATAGTGTGTCCTTTAACTTACAAAAGTTACATTTTTCTTAGTTGCTTATAGTGTGTCTAACTCCTTTAACTTTCAAAAGATAATAGAGTTACATTGGTTCCATAATTAAATTTGGATAGTGGAACTTGGAATGTAAATAGATTTGTTAACCTTTAGCTGTTTTTCCTTGTTAAGTTTCGTGGTTAAATAATCTGGGAGATTTTTTTTATGTTACAGCAGGCATACATTTGATCATATACTGGGGAAGCTGATCCCTGCAAATGTATCCCTCCTAAACTTTTGACACACTGTGCCACTGCTTGATATCTTTGCTCTGATATACTGCTGCTGCTACAACCTGCCCTGTGCCACCTTGCGTCCTTGCCCACCTACTAATTGCCACTATTTCGTGCATTCCACCGAACTGATGTCTCACCTGGCTGCGGCACGACCCAACTGGTACTGTGCTTGGCCTATCAGCACACATGTCCACTAAATTGTTGCTCTGTCACACTGGCGCTGCCTTTGCTCACTCGATGGCTGCACCACAACCCAGCCACTATGCCTAGATGTTGCCACTTGCGTAGTTGAACGAGGAATATTATTGCTTGGATACATTCTAGAGGTATTTATCTGCAAATTCATTGTCTTCTTTTTTTGAAAGAACCAAACTGTTTGTCTTTAAATGATGGAAAAATTTTCTGAGAGAATATGATCAATGTGCTGTTTTTTTTAATCTTCTTCTGCTCGTTGTTGCCGTTAGTCTAGTGCTATAATAGGGTAGCAAATACAAAAATTTGGGTGAGCTGTGGTGAAGTGAGGAGTAGGAGATAGTTTTACTGTTCCTCATCAGGTTACAATGGCGTTCCATTGACATCAAGGCATCTTGGGCACCAATTTAAACCCAAGTTATTAGCATGCTATAGCTAGAAATACTTCTCAGGGATTCTCACATAGTTCTAAATGTTTGCCAAAACTTTAGAAGTGTTTATACAAGTTCATAATCTTACTTCAGCATTGAAAGAACAGTCCTAGCTCCTAATCAAGTTACAGACAATGAAGCCATTATGTTCATCTAACACCACATGGAGTGATTCGAAGTAACACTAGATTACATTACTGATGCTAACTGTTGCTACATCAATTTACATTATTTTGGCATATGTTTCAAATTCTTCCAATTGCTTGTTAGTGTTATGGCTTATGATCCGACGAGGCACTGCATCAAACAGACAAGCAGTACTGCGTGCATGGTAGCATGTAAAGTGTAAACAGTACACGCGTGCATTGTAGCATGTGAACAGTGCCATACACACTATAGCAGACTTATTAGGAATAGTTGTGCGCGTATCTTCGTATTAGGAATAAGTAGACAAATATCTTTATATTAGGAATAGATATATACATATCTTTATATTAGGAACAAATATCTTAATATTTAGATAGTATGGATGTGATATTATCTTTAGTTGATTGGTTACATTAGATTGTATTAGTTTCCATATTGTTAGGGGCTAACATTATCTGTATAAAGAAATGAGCTGCATCATTCATAAGCAAGCAATGAATAAACAAATATTCTCTAAGTAAACCTCACTACCTCATCAGGGAAGAGCTCTGATGACGGTTAGACGAGGGCAAGTGCCCTATCTTTGGTCTTCGGACTTGTACCTAACCACCGACTACAATAGTTAGGTTCTCTTTATTTTCCGATTCCCTAAATGGTTCTTGAGCAATGAGAAATGTATGTTGCACTGTGTGATGTCTACTAACCATGTGTACAGTAGAGGAAGGCTGGGGGTGAAGAAATGTTATCTAGCATCAGGCTGGGGGTGAAGAAATGTTATCTAGCATCTGCAATTCTGCATTTAGTGAAGACATGTTCTTATTGCACTGCCATGTTTTTGTAAGAACTTACTCTACATAATCTTTCTGAGCTGGGATCGAGTGGGCACGTCAGCTCATTCTCTTCTACACCATCTGGATCTGTTTCCTTTTTCTGGCTGAAACTTGTAGCAAGGAACAAGATAAAACACAACTGATGCACAATGGTTAAATTAGAAGTCATTGATTTGTCAATTTTTTTGATAAGGATAGTTGATTCATCTATCAAGCATTAGTATGTTGCTTGTGACATGGATGTTAAGAGTTGACACAAAACTTGTGCTACATGTGAGATATTGTATGGTTTTAATTCTCTGTAACTCGTACTATTTAACTTAATGATATTTCAGGGGGACATGAGCCTGGATGGCGTGATGTGCCTGTACATGATCCTGTAGTCAAAGATGCTGCAAGCCATGCTGTGAAATCAATCCAAGAGAGGTCGAACTCCCTGTTCCCATATGAACTTCTTGAGATCATTCGCGCAAAGGCAGAGGTTGGCTGTTGCAAATTGGTCTTCTTTTTTAATTCTTGTATGTTTGATAATGTTATAACATTTAGCTCAAAGTTTTCTTTGCTACTACTGTGATGACCAGGTTGTTGAAGACTTTGCAAAATTCGACATCCTCATGAAACTGAAGAGAGGAACTAAGGAGGAGAAAATCAAAGCTGAGGTCCATAAGAACCTCGAGGGAGCTTTTGTGCTGAACGAGATGCAGCCAGAGCATGATGAATCTAGCAGCCAGTGAACTTGACGTGCTAATCTGTAGTAATGCAATTTGCGTTCAATAATATGCAGTGAACTTGTTTCTATCTGGATATCAAGCATTCTACACTGGCTTGGCTTTTGAATGCAGCTGGACTGGAACTCTGTACCTATCTAGTTGGAACTTGTGGTTGCTGCTAATGTTGGAACATGCTACTTATCTTTGTAAAAGGGAACCGCTACTTATCTTTGTAAAAGGGAACCGTGGACAATGGCATACGTTGGACTGAGAAATACTATATTGAAATATCAAAAGTCCCAAGTCTTTGGTTACGAGAAGCGATGTATGCAAGTTAAACTGAGTTTTTACTGCTCTATCCGTTATTTGTTGTTTTGTCTTGTTGCTGCCATTGGTTGAATAAACGTGTGAGATAAGTCGGTTCATTTTGAAGCAAGAAGCAATCAATAGGCAGTCTTGGGGTTGCTGTGTAATACCTGGGCCAGATTTGGCCCAGCCCAACCCATCTCGTAGCCCTATAAGAGAGGAAAACCAAGTGGAGGAGGCAAAAGTCATTTTGGCTTCTCCCTCGTGCTGCCGCTCCCCCTTGCGTTTGTTGTTGCCGCTTGCCCACCCGTCAGCACCGTCGCTCGTCACCCTTCGGCAGCCGCCGCCGCTTTATCTTGTTGCACCGCCATTGCCATTGCCAGCTCGCGCACATCGCTGTCGCCTAGCGCCACTGCCCTCGCCTTGCTTTTCCCGCCCTACTGCTGCCATCGCTCCTCCTTGCAGCTCACCGTCATCTTCCCTTGCTCCACTACGCCGTATGCCGCGTAGGAGGGAGTCAAGGAAGAGCAGGGAGCCGGCCGGGGGTGGAGGGCTGGCCAGCTAAGAGCAGAGGAGGGAGAAGCCGAGCACCTCCGGTGACTGTGCGCTGCCGCCCCGCCTCCTGTCGGTGAAAAAGAGGGAGAGGGAAGTAGCAGAGGAGTCTATTGGGGAGGCACTGACTGTGAGGGAGAGAAGAAGGAGTTGGCCGGCGGAGAGAAAGGCGAAGAGGAAAGCGCCAGTCAGCCGCTGAGTGAGAGAGAGGAGTGGGAGAAGAAAAGAAGAGAGAGCGACGGCGTGAATAAAAAGAAGAGAAGGAGGGAGGATCCGGTCGTAGAAGAAAAAGGGAAAGGAAAAAAAGAAGAGAAAGAGAAGAAAAGAGGGAAGGAAGAAAAAGAAGAAGAAAAAAAGAGAAAGTCTGACCCGCTGTCAGATCTGTCAAATCCGGCCAAGGAAAGGAAGATAGTGCCCCGATCCAATCGTTTGGGCTAGGGTAACGCCTCGAAAACCCTTCTCCTTGCTTATTTACCGAGTTGTGCAAAAGTAATATGCCGATAATTAGAATTGATGCATGTGGCCAGTTAGATATCGTTTATTAATATGAAGGCCTGAACGGTGAAATCGGTATTGCCACTATTGATCTGGTCGATCCATGGCAGGGAAGGGAGGAGGAGAGAATAAATTGAGGTTAAGTAGTATAATTGATTGAAGAGAGATTAAGTGTGTAGGACTCGATCTGCGAGTATAAATAACGAAATCGTTAATTTTACAGACTAGTTAAGTATCGGGACAATGGGAAGTTGCCCGGTGGTATAGGATTGGTTATGTCGGGTTGGACGTTAGAGCGATGTCATTTGTTCATATATGAATGTATTGCATTAGCGATGAATTGAAATGGTTAATGCTTGTTCAGGTGGTGATTCGAGTCTAGTGCCGTCCACGCACCGTCTGCCAGGTTAACAGGCAAGTGCATGGTAGAACAGTAAACTATGGTGAATATTTATTATTCGTGTTTCCATGCCATAATTTACAATATTTATGAGATGATGCATGTGATTATGTGCTAATCATACCTTGATGAGTATCGCTTATGATTAGACATCCACATTTGAAGCATATTGCGTCATGTAAAATGCATAACAGTCAGGTCGGTGAGAAAGTTATATAACTAGTCCGGAGTGCTCTTGAATAAGACCTACAGAGGTAGGCACCTCCACAGGATGGAGGGAGAGGGTGACATCGACGTGTGTACCCTCCGCTATACTAGTATAAGCTACAGTTACAGATGCATTGCATAGTACTGCATTATATGAAAGTGACAGAGAAAGTGATACTGATTCTGATTCTGATTTGATTTATTCTACGATTCTGATTTGATTTATAGTTTACGATTCTGATTTGATTTACTGACATTCTGATTCTGATTTGATTCTGACTTACGATTCTGAGTGAATTACAATTTCTGAATACGAATTGATTTACTGATTTAGATTACGGACTTAATTTATAGTTTACAGCATAGAGTTGATTTACAGCTTACAGTTCATGAAATCGATTGAATTGCTAAAGTGATGTTACCGTTTTATCGTGTGCTTACTGAGTCTCCAGACTTACCCTTATTTTGTCGTTGTTTTTAGGTGAATGATGGCGACATGCATGGAATGAGGATAGTTCTTTTGGCACTGCACATATGAAATAACAGCTTAGCCTTACGCTGAGCTTTTATGCTTAATCTAGAGTTAAGTCTTTTGTGGCTCGCCGTTTGGTTTAGTTTGCTTGCGAGCCATGATGGTGGGTCTCCATGGTCGTGGAGCTCAAAGTCTGTTTATGTTATAGTCTGTGCAATATGAAGTTAGTTGGCTTATTGCGATTATCCGATATTTATTTGTTGTTTGCTCCTGGTGTAATCATAAAGGAAAAAAAGGAGGTGCTGCTAAAAGTTAGATTAGCAATACCTTTGAAATTGTAAGTGTGTGATGATAGTATCTTGGACCCTGTGAAGGACCAAGGTGTTACATGCTGTTCTTTTACTTCCAGACTGCTGTGATATGGGTGTACCTGATCCATCAGTTAGACCCTGTGAAGGACCGAGGAGTTACATGCTGTTCTTTTACTTCCAGACTGCTGTGATATGGGTGTACCTGATCCATCAGTTATTGTTAGTTGTCTGTCCCCTTGAGTAGCGTTGCTCTTCTTCTGGCGCTGCTATGGCATATGGATTGTTTACCTTTGTTCTCTCTATTTATGCAGCTACAATGGTCTTTGAGGGGATTGTCGAGAAAAATCTTGAAGTGACCATACAATAACGACCAGCTGTGTTTGCAATTTTCTGTTGTTTGAGAAGCAATATGTTTGCAGCATCAGGTCTTCATCAGAGACGATCTTACCCGTCTTCTGACATCACAATATACTATTGGTATTAAATAAGGAAACTTCTAAAGAACACTCGTATGTTTCCCCCCTTCAAAACCTTAGAATTTATCACAGAGATCCGTGTGGAGATTCATGTTTAGTGGTCTCCATCTACATTTTGCTTTGCGGTCAATGGTAACACGTACTCAGCATGGCACGGTACAGCCAGAGGCGAAGTGCCGAGTTAAATTTTGGGGTAGAGGTCAGCGGTGGCACCATTGTAACCAGTGGCAAATCCAAAATAAAAACAAAGGGGTATATCTTATATGGACTACACAAGTAAAAATTTAAAATGGATCTGGTGTCTTATGCCACGCCTAGCTCAATTTGGATGCGCCCATGATTGGAACTAGCGGGGCTGGTGGTCGGGACACTGGAGGTGGCGGTTGAGGAGTTTGCTGAAGGAGGTAAGAGTGCCGGTGGGCCTTGTCGGCGCTAGTGGCGACTCAGGCAGGACGGTGGGGGGAGAGGAGCACAGGAGTAGAGTTGGCTATAAAGGCCTCGTTTGACACAGCTCTAGCTCCGAGATTTATACTGGATCTGTAGTTTGTTGACTAAATTAAAGTGATTTAAATATTTTTATTTAATATATAATATAAATGAAATGAGTTATGTAAATGCACTTAACATGCCTGCAACTCTAGATCCAGAATTTCCTAGAGCTACAGATGACCAGCTCTAAAAAATCTGTAGATTTCCTAGAGCTAGAGCTCTACTAAACGGGACCAAAGTAGGGTTGGCGGGAGGAAGCACAACCAAATATATCATGTTAATCCTATAGATTGAACCCGAGTGAGTCAGAACGAATAAAATACTCCCACCACTATGCAACAGCTAGTCCATAGTAGGGGGGTGCGAATGAAGTAGATAATTTTCATCCGATCGACCGATTGAAGGTTCGGAAAAAGGTAAATAGGTATCTAGCACTATCAGTGTCCGACTTCGAAAAAAAATATAGAATATGATACGTGATGAGATATATCCGTCTGTATATATACGTATGTCAAGTGATATGAGAAAGTCTGTCGTGACTTTATTTAGGAACAAGATAGTAATATATATAGGCGGATTGTCATATCTAAACAGACGGAGAATATTGAGTGCTCTTCCTTCAACATCTCAACAATTAGTCTCTCTGTGTTCGCTCTGATTGCATCCTACTATTCAATGTTTTCTGTAAAGAAGCGGATAATTTTCGTCCGACCAACTATTCGAAGGCTTATAGAACGAATATGAAATAGAGAAATAGGTATTTACTATTATCCGTATTTGACTCCTAAAAAATATAGAATATGATACATGATAAATAATATCTGTCTATTATCCGTTCTGAGTGAACCCTTAAACCTTAGATTCAAGTGCTTTTTGTCTTGTGCTCACGTCACAAGCTTCCTACCATTGGCCATCTCTCGTTATCTCGAGAGTTTAGTGATAACACAAACACACAAAACAAAGTTAAATTGAATTAAAAGTGTTCGCCAATCGGTTGAGTAATTCTGAAGCATGAGAACACCCTGCCGAGGAGCGTTGGATCGCTGAAAAGAGCGCTACTATCACACTACTGGTGAATTTTTAGCATAATTGGAACTATTTGATTCCGTATTTACAGAAATAGCAATATGCATGTAAGAATAATAAAAATATTGTTTTTGCCGCCCGGGCACCGGACGGCGACATTGTATAACCGACACGTGCACCATGCAGCCCGGTCACGGGCTTCAAGCCGCCTGCCGCTTGGCCACCGAGCGCAGGTGTTTAGTCGCACAATTAATTAGTGTAAAATGTGATTAGCAAAAATAAATGGCCTGCCGCACGGTGGCCGGGGAGGTAGAAATTTGGCATCGTGCAATAGCTGTGGGCCCGATGTGTTTTTTTACTCACTTTTTGGTTTGTTTTTAGTCACTTTGCTACATGCTACCATTCATTTCATTCTCCCATGCCAGACGCGACGAGGGAGCAAACCACCGAAAGTGAGGCGCTATCACGTCTGCTCCCTACACGCATTTATTTTCCGTAATTATCGGGGCGTTGTTAGCGCGCCCTACCCTCCTACTCTCGTTATAAATTGCGAGCAATCTCACAGTCGCTCTCACAATTTTTCTCGCAATCTTCTCTCGTAATTTTTGTTGTAGTCACTCTTGAAGTGCCGCAAATATTAGCAAGCAATTAACAGTCATATTAACAGGTAATTATGGTATAACACATATGTAATTATATAATATTGTACTACCATTATACTTGTAAATGTATATTTATGTAATTATTTATTTTATCATAATTGTTATTTTGTAGTATTGTGCTACTATTATCTCTACTCCTTAAAAATATGAGTTGGTGGTCGTTGGTCCGTTCTCCCTCATCTCTTTTCAGCCATCCAGATCAGCATGTAGGTAGTTCTTCCGCTCCTCGTAGAAAAGGTCGGGTCGACACGTGGGCTGCGCTCCTACTCTTCTCTTCCCCCGCATCCTCTGCCTCCCGCAACCACTCCACCTCCTGCAACCGCCGCCTCCTTCTCTCCCCCGAACCCTTATGCCACGCTTCCTCCTCCTCAACGCCACCATCAATTCCTTCCCTGTTCGACAGCATCTGGTCACAATCCCCCAACTTCCCCCAACAGCGCCGCATCACCCCGTCGCCACCCCCCAACGCATTCGCCTGCCGCCTCCTCTCCCCATCTGCCCATCTCCGCCTCCCCACCTCCACCTCCCGCAACTGCCGCCTCCTTCTCTTCCCCGAACCCTCGTGCCGCACCTCCTCCTCCTCCTCGACGCCGCCACCAATTTCTTCCCCATGCGACAGCGTCTGGGCATAGTCCCCCACTTCCCCCAGCAGTGTCGCATCTCCCAGTCGCCGCCTCCCCAACACATTCGCCCACCGCCTCCTCTCCCCATCTACCCGCTACCGCCTCCCCACCTCCATCTCTTGCAACCACCGCCTCCTTCTCTCCCCTGAACCCTCGGTGCCACCACCAATTCCATCTCCCATCGCCCCTCCATTCAGTGGCACGACTCTTAGTGACAGCTGTCGGTGGATTGGAGAGAAGCGCGCTTAGCGACAGCGGACGGTGGATCAGAGAGAAGGGCACTCGACGATGGTGGTGGTGGCTCCATCTTCCTATGCCTGCCCACGTGGCTCTCCCCCCATCGTCACCGCCCAACGGTCGCTCGCACAATGAGCCTCTCTACCTTCTCCTGCTCTTCGCTCAGAGCCCGTCGCGCTGTCTAGCGATTTTAGTCTCCCAAGCTGGTCGTCAAAGTCGGTGCCATGGTCGAAAGGGGCCATGGTCGAAGTCAAAACCGTGGTCGAATGAGGCCGTGGCTGAAGTCGAAGATCAGTGGTCGAAGTCAAGCCGTGGTTGAAGGGGCGGTGGTCGAAGTCAAAGGGCTGTGGTTGAAGTTAGGCCGTGGTCGAAATCAAAGAGTCGTGGTCAAGGTTCAAGCTGTGGTCGAAGGGGACAGTGGTTGAAGAGGGTAGTGGTCAAAGTTGAAGGGTCGTGGACGAAGTTGATCCGTGGTCGAAGTCAAAGGGCCATGGTCGAAGTCAGGCCGTGGTCGAAGTCGAAGGGTCGTAGTTAAAGTCCAAACCATGGTCGAAGGGGACAGTGGTCGAAGTCGAAGGGTCGTGGTCGAAGTCCAAGTTATGGTTGAAGGGGACAATGGTCGAAGGGGGCAGTGGTCAAAGTCGAAGGGCCGTGCATGAAGTCGGTCCGCGGTCGAAGTCGAAGGGCCATGGTCAACGTCAGGGCCATGATCGAGGTGAGCTGTGGTTGAGGGGCCGTAGAAGAAGTTGAAGATCCATGGTCGAAGTTGAAGCCGCGGTCAAAGGGGCGATGGTCGAAGGGGAAGTGGTCGACGTCGAAGGGTCGTGGTCAAAGGGGACAGTGGTCAACATCAAAGGGCCGTGGCCGAAGGGAACAATAGTCGAAGAGGATGGTAGTTGAAGGGGACAATGGTCGAAGAGGAAAGTGGTCGACGTTGAAGGGCTGTGGTCATCGAAGGGCCGTGGTCAAAGGGGATAGTAGTTGAAGTCAAAGATTCATGGTCGAAGTCAAAGATCCGTGGTCAAAGTCGAAGCCATGGTCGAAGGGAGCCATGGTCGAAGGGGAAGTGATCGACGTCGAAGGGCCATGGTCATCAAAGTGTCATGATCGAAGGGGATAGTGGTTGAAGGGGGCAGTGGTCAAAGTCGCAGATCCGTGATTGAAATCGAAGATTCGTGGTTGAAGTCGAAGGGGGAAGTGGTCGAAGGGGGAAGTGGTCGATATCGAAGGGGAAGTGGTCGAAGAGGGCGGTGGTCAAAGTTGAAGATCCTTAGTCGAAGTCGAAGCCGTGGTTGAAGGGGGAAGTGGTTGGCGTCGAAGGGCCGTGGTCAAAGGGAAACAATGGTCGAGGGGGGCAGTCGTCAAAGTCGAAGATCCATGGTCGTCCTCAAAGCCATGGTCGCATAGGGAAGTGGTCGACGTCGAAGGGCCATGGTCGAAGGGGACAGTGGTCGAAGGGGGCAGTGATCAAAGTCGAAGGGGGGCAGTGGTTGAAGTCACGGTCATGGCGTAGTCGTAGCGCCCGCGAATGTGGTCGTAGGGCCGTGGTCAAAGGGGATAGTGGTTGAAGTCAAAGATCTGTTGTCAAAGTCGAAGCCATGGTCGAAGGGGGCCATGGTTGAAAGGGGAAGTAGTCGACGTCGAAGGGCCATGGTCGAAGGGGACAGTGGTCGAAGGGGGTGGTGGTCAAAGGGGGAAGTGGTCGATGTCGAAGGGATGTGGTCATCGAAGTGTCATGGTCGAAGGGGGGGTGGTGTCATGGTCGAAGGGGATAGTGGTTGAAGTTGCAAATTTGTGGTTGAAGTTGCAAATTTGTGGTCGAAGTCAAAGTCATGGTCGAAGGGGGCCATGGTTGAAGGGGAAAGTGGTCGACGTCGAAGGGCTGTGGTCGAAGGAGGCAGTGGTCAAAGTCGAAGATCCGTGGTTAAAGTCAAAGATCCTTGGTCAAAGTCGAAGCTGTGGTCGACATCGAAGGGTTGTGGTCATCGAAGGGCCGTGGTCGAAGGGGATAGTGGTCAAGGGGGGCAGTAGTCAAAGTCGAAGATCCATGGTCATCATCGAAGCCGTGGACGAAGAGGGAAGTGGTCGATGTTGTGGTTACAGACCAAACAGAGAGAGATGTGGTAGTGCAGAGTTGGGAGAAAGTGATGACCTCCGGTCCCCCTCCTAGCCTTCCCTTGGTATATATATTCATATGGGCTGTGCTTTTACAATTGTGCCCTTACATCGGTACCTCCCTGTCAGGGGTATTTAAGTCATTACATATGTCCCATTTTGGGCCCTATAACTTTCTAACAGGCCTGCTGGGTTTAGGTGGGGGCCACCCCTACAATAGGAGCCTCTCATGGTGAAGGGCTTCACAGGGCCGAAGCCATGTTGCCGAGTCCTTTGGCCCCCTCCGTCCCTGCGGCCTGTGAACTTCTCCGAACTTGCGGAGCCTTGGTGTGCAGCGGGTCCCGGGGTCTGAGGCCGTAGCCGAAGCCGATGCCTGGATTGGCAGCTGAGGTAGACGCGCGAGCGTTCCGTCCCGGGCTGGCGCCTAGTCAAAGTAGGCGCGCGCGCTCCGTCCCCTTCCCTTCGAATAGGTGGTAGCGAGCCGGGCGCCAGTGGTCGGTAGACGCGCGAGCGCTCCGCCCCTACCTTTGAGCGGGTGGCGCGGCGTGGCGCTGGTCGGGTGGCGCCCGACGCTCCGCCCCTACCCTTGAACGGGTGGCGCGAGCCGCGCTGGTCGGGCAGGCGCGCACGCCTCGTCCCCTTCCTTCGAACGGTGGCGCGAGCCGGGCGCTCGTCGGAGGTGCGCGCGCTCCGCCCCTACCCTTCGAACGGGTGGTAGCGAGTGGCGCTGGTCGGCGGCGCGCGCGCTCCGCCCCTTCCTTCGAATGGGTGGCGCGAGCCGACGCCAGTCGGCGCAGACGCGCGAGCGCTCGCCCCTACCCTTCGAACGGGTGGCGCTGGTGGCGCTCGGTCGGGTAGCGCGCGCTCCGTCCCCTACCCTTCGAACGGGTGGCAGCGGGGCTTGCGCCTGGTAGAAGTAGGCGCGCGCGCGCTCCGTCCCCTTCCTTGAACGGGTGGCGCGGAGTTGGCGCTGGTCGAAGTAGGCGCGCGCGCTCCATCCCTACCTTCGAATGGGTGGCGCAGAGTGGCGCTGGTCGGCGGGGCGCGCGCTCCGTCCCCTTCCCTTCGAGTGGGTGGCAGCGGAGCTGGTGCCTAGTCGAAGTAGATGCGCGAGCGCTCCGTCCCCTACCCTTCGAACGGGTGAAAGCGAGTGGCGCTGGTCGAAGCGCGTGGTGGAGGCGGCCTCGCGCACGGCGTCGCTGCCACTTTCGGCTATTATGGCCCCGATGCAGTAGTGCGCTTTTAATGGTGCTCGAATCGTGCCGACGCCGCTGTCGAGTGCAGCGTCTGCCGCGCCGCCCGCCTTCCGTGGGTGGGGCACACGCGCTTGTGATTGGTGCGTCGTGGGATGTGAGCGGTTGCGTGACTGCGGCAGTTCGCCTCTTCCCCAGGGAAGCGGGACGCGTGGCAGGCGCCTGTTGGCGTTGCGCGCTGTCTGGCCACCTACCAGGCACGCTCCCCGAAGTGCTGGCGGTTCTTCTTTCCAAGCCGTGGGTAGCCGAACCGCTGGGGGTTAATCTAGCTGCGCTTGTAGCCGTAGGGGAAGGCGAGTGGGACTTATAAGGTGCCACCGTTGTAGTGGGGACGTTCTGTCTCGCCTGTCTCCTAGCTCTGCTTATTCTGACAGTAGCGCAACTTACTCCCGCCTTGGTTCCTTTTGCCCTGATCGCAGAGAACAATGGCCGGCCCTGACGATGCCTCCCACCATCCCGGCGGCGGCTCCTTGTCTAGCCGGGACGAGTTGTCTGTCCCTTCTGGGGAGTACGAGCTGGTGCTGCGGGGGCATTCACGTGCCGACAGGCGGTGGAACGCCATGGAATACTCGGGGGGCCACTGCTCCCGTGTGCTGGGGAGGAGTCGCGTAACCGAAGAGACGCTGTAGCGGCTTGTGTGGGAAGGGAAGGTCGAGGAGCGTGATGGGGCTCGCCTACCCCGTTGCGACGAGACAGAGCCGAGGCCCTGGGAAATGGAGGCGATCATTTTCGTCGCGTTCTTCGACGCCGGCCTTCGAATGCCCTCAACGATGTTTGTGGGCAAAGTCTTGCGGGCCTACGAGTTGGAGTTAGCACAGCTGACGCCAAACGCCATAGTCCGCCTAGCTGTCTTTTTGTGGGCGGCACGGACAGAAGGCCGGCGTCCCAGCGTGAGCCTGTTTGTCACCCTGCACGACGCATGCTGCCAACCCAAGAAAGTCGGGGAGGGGGTTGTATCCAACTTTGGCGGTGTGGATTTCGTGCTACGAGCATCCTGCACGACGCTATTCCCTGCGTCGGCCACCCTGGGAGGTGGGAGTCCGGCTGGACACGGCGGTGGTTTTATTACATCGTGACCAGCACAAGTGGCCTGCTATGCCGAGGTGGGCCAATCTCGTTCAATAGCTCGCCAAGTGTGAAGCCGGAGGCTGATGACGCACAGAGGCTATGGAGGCTTGCTGGCGTTACGCGCCGGCTAAGTATGCGCGACTTGGCCGAGGAGTTTATGATGTACGGGGTGGCGCCACTCTCCACCCGGTGGAAGTACGCGCGACGGGGCGACGACTGAGAGGATGGGGTTCGCCCACCATTGCCTTGCCTGCTTCCGCCCTCCGCTCCTTGTAAGTCGTGCAGTGCGTTGGTACGCATCCCTTTGTGTCTGCGTAGTCCCCGCCTGATAAGACTTGTTGTCTTTTGTGCAGTGGCCCGGCTAGAAGATGCGGAGCGCGCAGTTGTAGCGTTCCTGGGTCCGTACACGCTCAAGGAGCACAAGCTGCGTGAGGCCGTGACCAAAACGGCGAAGCAGAGGTGGATAAACCGCACGTGTGAGGTTACGGGCATTCTTGTGCCCGAGCGATGCGTGCCGCGGAGGCTCCCGCAGGACTTCGCCATCGTGGCGGTGGGCTGCGGGTATTGCCTTCGCGCGCGCGGGCTGCCCGAGGTTGTCGTACCCAACCCGCCACCACCTCGTGGCGGCCGGCACCGGCTGACGAGAGATGTGCGCCGGCGATGAGTCCGGCCGGACCAGTTCGGGTGGGCGCGTCGTCTCGAGCCCATTGGCGGCACCATCCGCCGCGTGCCGAGCCCATGTGTACGGCGCTTCGTTGGCCGAACACGCCAACCCGGGGCGTCGCTCTGGCGAGTGCTGCGGCCGGCGGTGCTTTGCCACCCACAGCGGCTGCCAAGGACGCGCCCGGGGCGGTAGGGACCGAAGGCGCGACAGGAACTGCAGCTGCTAGCGCCGCGGAAGAATCGCCTGCAGTGCCACATGCGAAACGTCCTCGAGTCCAGTCTCCCTCACCTCCGAGAGGTCAGTACGGCATCGCCGGCCCTGTGCTTGGAGTTGTGGTGCCCGACGCGGCCGAAGGGTCTTCTCGACCGCCTCCCGAGGCACTCGCCCCCCGATTAGCGGTTGAACGGGCACCCCCTTCCGTCGCAGCGGAGGGTGCCGGAGGTAGGCGCAGTTCCCTTTCCTCGCACGACTTCACGAAACTCTCTCCGATTTGCTTGCTCATTCCGTCGACATCAGGCGAGACGAAGTCTCCTAGACGTGGTGAAGGATCGAGCAACGGGGGTGTGCGCGACGTCTCGGACCCTGTGCAAGGTGCCCTGCAGGCGTCTGCCGCCGTTGAAGTGGCCGAAGCCTTCGCAGCCCCTGACGCGGCGAGGGTGGAGCTTGTCCTCTCCAACTTCCTTCCACGCCTGGAGACACTTCACGCTTTTAATGAAGCCGCGGAGCGCGCCCGCGGTGGCTTGGATCGACAGATGTTGTCGTCGTGCGAGGGAGACCTCCTGGCGCTCGCGTTGCAGGCCTCGGAGATAAGGGTAAGTATGTGCGCTCGCGATTGCTAGAGTACTATCGGGCACCTGCTGACTCTTATTGCTACTCCCAGACGCTTGTCATCAGCCAAGCGCTAGATGAGGCCCATATCCAGAAGCGGAGAGCCCTGGAGGTCGGTCTTCGTGCTGTAGATGACGCCCACGCCACGAAGGACGAATAGCTTCACGCGCTGGAGGGCGCCCTGGCGGCCGCGTAACACGAGACCGAGGAAGTCCAGCGCGCCGCGGCGGAGGAACGTACCTCCTTTTTGCAGCAGATCACCGCTCTAGCGGAGGAGAAGGCCCAGCTGGTGGAGTCTCTTGCGGAGAAGGACTGCGCCTTGGGCAATGCATCCATGTCGGCGTGGAGGGCAATGGAGTCTCTGAACCGGGCCCTCCGGGATCTGTGTATCGACGTGCCGGATGCTACTCACGAGCCAGAGGACTTGATGGAGACGCTCGAGCTGGTCGAGGAGGGGGCCGGCGTTGCTCTCCGCAGCGCTACAACCTTCGGCGAGCATTGCGGCTTCCTCGGCGCATGCCTCGCCCTCGCCATGCTTCACACTCATGGGTGTAGACATGTCCATGAGCTGGCGAACCCTCACCTGGATCTCCCTGCCCGGCCGGAGGCGATGTTGGACGCTATTCACTTCATCGAGCTTGGCCTCCGAAACTTCCACCGACGGATCTGGGGCTATGTCGGGGAGGACGCGGCCAGGGTTGCAGGGCGACAAACACTGCATGGGGGTGGGGACCTCCTCACGTGGCGCGAAGAGTTCCGGTGCCACCGGCGCGCTGGCCCATCGGCACCGCGCGAGGGATGAGCGGTTGGTTAGGGAATGGTGTACCGTGCGCGCTCGCTTGTGGTCGTGTAACCCGACATTTTTGCGATGAACCAAGTAGCACCCTTTTTAATGTTGTATGTCGCTTTTATACTCCGAGGAGTACGCACAGAGCAACGCTTTGTGCGTCGCGCGATTCGCGTGTTGTTTATACTCCGAGAGTGCGCGTAGGGCGTCCTCGCTGCGTCTTATTTAGAGTTCAGAGATCGGCGCGTGCGGAGGCGGACTCGACGCCACGACTTAATTTAGAGTTCGAGATCGGCGCGTGCGAGGCGGACTCGACGCCACGACTTCATTTAGAGTCCGTGGATGGCGCAAGCGAGGCGGACCTCGACGCTACGACTTCATTTAGAGTCGTGGATCGACGCGTGTGGAGGCGACTCGACGCTACGACTTCATTTAGAGTCCGTGGATCGCGCGCGCGCGAGGCGGACTCGACGCTACGGCTTCATTTTGAATCAGATCGAGTGCGCGCGAGGCGGACCTCGACGCCACGGCTTCATTTAGAGTCCAGATCGCGCGCGTGAGGCGGACCTCGACGCTACGACTTCATTTAGAGTCCATAGACTGGCGCGTGCGGAGGCGGACCTCGACGCTACGACTTCATTTAGAGTCCGTAGACTTGTGCGTGCGGAGGCGGACCTCGATGCTACGACTTCATTTAGAGTCCGTAGACTGGCGCGTGCGGAGGCGGACCTCGACGCTACGAATTGCAGGCCGTTGTCAACGGTGAGCTCCCTGGGCACGCCGAAGCGACATATAATGTTCTGCCAGAGGAAGCGCTGCATGGCCGCTGAGGTTATTTTGACCAGGGCTACCACCTCCGGCCACCTGGAAAAATATTCCAGCGCAACTACCACGAATCGCAGGTCCCCTGGGGCTCGGGGAAGTGGCCCCACTATGTCGATGCCCCAGCGTGCCAGCGGCCACACGGGGGGAATAGGGTTGAGGTTTGTCGGGGGCCTGCGGATGATACGTCCCATCCACTGGCATCCCCACCGACGCACGAGGTCCTGGGCGTTAGTGATGGCAGTCGGCCAGTAAAAGCCTTGCCTGAATGCCTTGCCGACCAACGACCTTGGCGCGAGGTGAGACCCACACACCCCCGCGTGGATCTCCGCAAGGAGCTTTTTCTGCTCTTCGCGCGAGAGGCAGCGCAGGAGCGGTTCACAGACTCCCTTTTTGTAGAGTGTCCCTTCAAACACTTGGAAGGATCTGGCACGGTGTTGCAGACGCCGAAGCTCGGCGGGTCCTCGGCCGGCAATGCCTGCGCAGAAATTGAAGATAGGCTCGCCGATCGCCTGTTGGACGATGTGGTGAACGAGGGCCGCGTCCCGGTTGTCCTGCGCGATGGCCGCCTGCGGTAACACTTCGTAAAACGCCCCGTCAGGGGGTGGCAGTTGTTGGCTGGCCGCCTTTGCGAGGGCGTCGGCCTGCTCATTTTCCGCGCGAGGGATGGCCTTGACCGTGACGCCCAAGAAATGCCTTTCCCTCGCTCTTACGGCCGCGAGGTATTTGGCCAGCTCGGGGTCCTTGGCTTGATATGACTTGTCTACGTGGCCTGCCACCAAACGCGAGTCCGTGCGGATGAGCACTCGCCGCGCACCGATTGTCTTGAGCTTTGTCAGGCCGAAGAGCAGCGCTTCATACTCAGCTGTGTTATTGGTGGCTGGAAACGCGAGGCGCTGCCCCTCGGGCGTAACAATCACTGCGCCTACGCCCGCGCCCGCGACGCCGTAGGCTCCGTCGATGGTGAGCGTCCATACTGGGTCGTCGTGCTTCTGGGCGGGCTGAGCCGGCGTAGTCCATTCTGCGAGGAAGTCAGCGAGAACTTGAGATTTGATTGCCGTCCGCGAGGCGTATGTCAGGGAGAACAGGGCGAGCTCGGCAGCCCACTTGCCGATGCGCCCCGTGGATTCCTTATTGTGTAACATCTCCGCCAGGGGGAACGAGGAAGGCACTGTGATTGGGTGGGCCAAAAAATAATGTCGAAGCTTTCTGGAGGCCATGACCAACGCGTAAGCGAGCTTTTCAAGCTCCGTATATCTCATCTTGGCGCCTTGGAGGGCTTCAGAGATGAAGTATACGGGCCGCTGTATGGCGCCTTCCTCTAGGACGAGGACGGCACTGTCTGCTGTAACCGACGCGCCAGATAGAGCAAGAGGGGAGCCTCTGGTGTCGGGGTGATCAGAGTGGGGAGGCTCGCCAGGTGTTTCTTGAGCTCGTTGAAGGCCTCCGCACAGTCGCTATCCCAACGAAATCCGTCGCACCCGCGGAGTGTCTTAAAGAATGGCAGACCCCACCCGCGCCCTAGATAGGAAGCGCTTAGGGCGCCATGCGGCCCGCCAGCCTCTGGACCTCCCTCGTCGTCTTGGGCGGCTCCATACCCAGGATGGCCTCAACCTTGTCGGGATTCGCCTGGATGCCCCGTCCGGATACGAGGAAGCCTAGTAGTTTGCCCGCCTGCACGCCGAAGATGCATTTGCCGGGGTTGAGCTTGATGCCGGCCTTCCTGAGGTTGTCGGTCTCTGGAGGTTCGGTGTGCGGCGAGTGCGGGTTTTGACTACCACGTCGTCGACGTAGGCTTCCACATTCCTCCCAAGCTGGGCGGCGAGGGCAAGTGCGACGAGGCGACTAAAGGTAGCGCCTGCGTTCTTCAAGCCGAAGGGCATCCTGACGAAGCAGAAGGTCCTCGTCGTCTTCGGCCATGTATACCTGGTGGTAGTGAGAGTAGGCATCCAGGAAACTCATTAGCTCGCACCCGGCGGTAGCGTCGACCAGTTGATCGATGCGTGGCAAGGGGTAATTGTCTTTTGGGCACGCCTTGTTGAGTGCCGTGACATCAATGCACATACGACAGGCCCCGCTAGCCTTTTGACCAATACAGGGTTGGCGAGCCACTCTGGGTGGTGGACCTCGCGAATGACTCAGGCCCGGAGAAGCTTCGCCACCTCCACCTTGGCCGCCTGCTGCCGATCCATGGACATGCGACGAAGCTTTTGTTTGACCGACTTGGCTCAGGGCAGACCGCCAAGCGAGCTCGATTACTGCACAGTCTACGCCCTTAATGTCCTCCGGTGACCATGCAAAAATGTCAGCGTTGTTCTGAAGCACTTGGAGTAGGTCTCGCTCGACCTCCGTAGGGAGCCCCTCGCCAATGGACACAAACTGCCCCTCCGCCTGGAGCGGCACCTTTTTGACTCCACCTTCGGGCCGAGGCTTAGGTGTCCGACCCGGAGCGGAGGGCGTATCACCGAGTATGCCTGAGAGGACGTGCATCGGGCGGTGTAAGTCCCGGCTACTGACTTCGACGCGCCTGGCGAGGTCCTGGTCACCGAAGACAGTGATCACGCCCTCCGAGCCTGGGAGCTTCATACATAAGAAGGCGTGGTGCGGGATCGCCTCGAGGGAGTTGATGGCTGGCCGTCTCAATATGACGTTGTAGGGGTGCGGGATGTCGACGACATCGAAGATGACGTGCGCGCTTCGGGTGTTACCCTCCTGGCGGAATGTAACTAGAAGGGACACGTGTCCTATGGCCTCCAGCGGCTGGCCTCCGAAGCCTTGAAGTGGAGCTCCTGACTGCTCTAAGCGGCTTCGGGGGATTCCCATACGATCGAGGGCCCCTGCGAATAGAATGTTCGCAGAGCTCCCCCCGTCGACGAGGATGCGCCTGACGTCATGGCCTGCGATGTGAGCCTGAATGACCAAAGGGTCTTGGTGAGGGAACTCCGCACCCCTGGCGTCATTCAGGGTGAAGGTGATGTCACGGGGCGGCACCCACGGTTGCGGCTGCTCCAAGGGGGCCCCCGATAGGGACCCTCCGGTGATGACGCTGATGGAGCGGCACCACGTGCCTTCCCCGGATGAGGCCCGAGCTCCGGCCGTCATCCGTCGCAACTCCATGACCTCGATGCACGTCTTCGTGTGGTGATCGCCGTAACCGTGCACCTCACACCACTTGTCGTGATCTAGAATTTCTTGTTCCGCGCGGGGTCGCCCGTCGCGATCTGGTCCGCCTTCCCATCCCCGGCCCCCTCCCCGCGAGGTGGGGGCAGGTCCTCGAGGAGTGTTCTCAACGCCGAGGACATGGCAGACCTTTTGTGGCCTGCGCTGGCGACGTCGGGGTTTGCGCCTGCCCCTTGAAGAGCCTTCCTGCTCCCCGGTATCACTACCGCCGGGAGTGTCTCCCTGGGGTTCTCGTCTGCGGCCTCGCTGGGAATCATCACCGCCCCTCGGTGGTAAGCGCCGCAGGTGAGGTTGGGGCGGCGGCGCTGCGTCTCCGCGCCTCTTCCTCTGCCCGCGCATACTCCTCCATTTTGTCGAAGAGCTTGGCGACTGTCTTGATAGGCTTCCACATGTTGTATTCAGCCATGGGGCCCGGACGAAGGCCCTGTATGGCCGCGTTGATGACGGTTGTCTCATTAATGTCCTTGACTTGGCAGGCACCTTCGCGAAGCGCTTGGAGTAGTCCCGGAGCTTCTCCGAAGGTTTCTGCTTCACTGCGAAGAGCTGGTCTGCGTCGACCCGCTCGACATAGTTCCCTTGAAAGTTGTTGTAAAGGAGGTCGCGGATCTGCTCCCACGCATAGATGGAGTTTGGCTTTACGGTAAAAAAACCAGGAAAGCGTCACTCCTTGCAACGCGAGGGGGGTCCCTTCGCCTTTGTGGTGTCGTCTCCACCCGCGGCCTCGATTGCGGTTTCGTACACGCACACGAACTTGCGGGGCCCGACGCTTTGTATGGCTCGATGACACCGGGAATTTGAAGTCTTCGCCACGCCGCGCTGTAGTCCCCGCCAAAGCGGGGACTCGATCGGCGTCGCAGCCGCACGCGGTGGATGTGGGGCGTCGCGGTATGCGCCCTTTCCGACGTGGGCTCTGGCGTGACCACTGGCGCGGCCTGCTGGCTCCGAGCCTCTTGCATGTCTCGGACAGCCCCGCGAAGATCCCCTAGCTCCCGCCGAACGCGGCCGAGGGGCGCGGCAGGCGCTTTCCACTGCTGGTGCGGGCGGGGCCGCCGGCGCGCCAAGCGGACGAGTCGGCACGGGTACGATCACCTCGTGAGCTCCCGAGCTATCGGTCGCTCCGTTGTGGCTATCTCCAACCGCCCGGTCCACGCCACGGCGAGCGTTGCGCGCGGGTGGCGGGGTTGGTCGCCGCGATCGGCGGTTGGTCATTAGCGGCGGTGGCGGGGTTGGTCGTCGCGGCGCCGATGGCGGTCGATCGTCGCCGCGACGGTGGTGGGGTTGGTCGTCGCAGCGGCGGTGGCGGGGTTGGTCGTCGCAGCGCCAGTGGCGGGGTCGGTCGTCGTAGCGCTGGTGGTGGGGTTGGTCGTCGTAGCGGCGGTGGCGGGGTTGGTCGTCGCAGCGCCGGTTGCGGGGTTGGTCGTCGCGGCGCCAATGACGGGGTTGGTCGTCGCAGTGCGAGCATCGACGTCCGCGACCACCGAGCCCACGCCGTCACCCGTGCCCGCGACAGCCGATGCCGAAGCCCTGGTACCCACGCGACGCTCCGACCCAGCCGCCTTCTTTCCCTTTGCCGCCGTCGACGAAGCTTTTTTCGGTGCTATCCTTCTTCGGATTTCAGCTTGCTCTCGCCCTCCCACGGACGGCGCCAAGCTGTTGTGGTTCTGCACCAAACAGAGAGAGATGTGGTAGTGGAGAGTTGGGAGAAAGTGATGACCTCTGGTCCCCCTCCTAGCCTTCCCTTGGTATATATATTCACATGGGCTGTGCTTTTACAATTGTGCCATTAAATCGGTACCTCCCTGTCAGGGGTATTTAAGTCATTACATATGTCCCATTTTGGGTCCTATAACTCTCTAACAGGCCTGCTGGGTTTAGGTGGGGGCCACCCCTACAACAGTCGACATCGAAGGGCCGTGGTCGAAGGGGACAGTGGTTGAAGTCACGGTCATGGACATAGTCGTAGCACTCGTGGACGTGGTCATAGAGGTCATGGTCATAGTCATAGCGCTAACCCAGAGGGCACCTACTGGTTCGTCCATAACCTCCGCCGCTACAAATTCCCCCTCCAGTTGGACATCCCCGTTGCCTATCCTCAAGTCACCCCTGAGATCGAGCTCCCCACCCTCGACGGTAAGACCCACAAGGTCTCATACTCCCCATGGATTGTAACTATTGGATCGGAAATGGCGACAGAGGGGGGGTGAATGGAGCGATTAAAAATCGACCCCCAAAAATTCACACGAAATGCTCAAAGGTAATCGCAAAGATAATAACTTGACACGGCAAGAAAACTGAAGAAATTCATTGCCATGGCAGAGAAATCAGCTCTAAAACCTTGTCATGGCAAGAAACGGTAGTGAGCGCTGTCACGGCAGAGAAACCAGCAAGAATCGCCGCCACGGCAAAGACAATAGCAAGAAATGCGCCACGGCAGAAAAGCGAGAGGACTAGCCGCTGCTGCTGAACCGATTAGTGCACTGTCACGGAGAGAAACCAGCAAGAATCGCTACCACGGCAAAGATAATAGCAAGAAATGCTGCCACGGCAGAAAAGCAGAGAGGACTAGTGCTGAAAGCACAAGTCAAAGGTCGATCAAAACAAACAAGAAATACCGGACCAAAACTGAAAACTGGAATGAAGAACTTATCAAGACAAGATAAAAACAGAGAAAACAAGGGTTTGCTTCCAATCTTTTTGACCTGAGCACCACCACTATATTCCAAATAGCAAGGAGGGCTTGGGAAACAAAGAAATCACATCAAGAGACAAGAATTTCAGATTATGGACAAAAACCTGAAAAGTACAGAGAGTTGCCCAAAAACTTAGATTCCCATTTCATCTTTGATCATGTGGCTATGAAACTTTGAGGATAGGTTAGCAATAGCCTCTGG
The DNA here is from genome assembly GCA_036346575.1 of Dendrocalamus sinicus. NCBI lineage: Eukaryota > Viridiplantae > Streptophyta > Magnoliopsida > Poales > Poaceae > Dendrocalamus > Dendrocalamus sinicus. The sequence goes on along the minus strand of CM070641.1, from coordinate 12,392,445 downwards.
ACCTCTCATGCCAAGTTTCATGCCATCTCGTGAAGGGAATAAAAAATAACACCAAACCCTAGAAATTCAGAGAAGGGCGAAATCCTGAAAACTTACAGAGACTCCATCAAAAATCAAATTACTCTTCAATCGTTGATCCTCTGGTCATGAAATTTTGAGGGAAGCTAATTTATAGCCTCAGGACACTAGAACCCAAGTTTCAATCCATCACACGAGAAGAATAAAGAACAGCACTAAAACCCTAGAAACTGAAATCATGAACAGAGGGAGGCCAAAACTTAAAACTGAAATTAAAGCGAAGATTGCTCTTGGGAAACTCTATCTAATGATTTTGAGGCACTATCCCATCACTGAGCAACCCATTTTGCACCTTACTAGCAAGAAACAACAAGAAAACGAAAATCTCACAAATCCACTTCAGAGAGCATCGAAGGAAAAATGGACGAACAGGAGATAAAAATCGGATTTCCATTCCAAAACAAGGATGATTACAGAGGAGTCCCGATACCCCGATTACAAGCAGAGGAATGATTACATGAAGGTTCTCAACTCACCATCTCCCTCTCCCCAAGCCAAGAACTCAAGAACTCACTACATGCTTGGAGGAGACACTCAACACAGAGACAACGAAGGGACAAGCACTGCTGCCTTCCACCCCATTCTCACCAACTAAAGAGCAAAGGGAAAACAACCCTCCAAAGCCTCTTTTGACTCAAGAAACCCTAACTCTCTCCCAAATCCATGAGGGGGCATGCGGCCACCAACCTCTATTTATAGCCCTTGGCTAACGGGTCTCCACCCCGTTACGCCCGCTAAATCCAATGAAGCCCGCTCCCGCTTGTGCAGCCTCGCGAATTTACCGATTCGCCCCTCCTGCACCTTCCGGAAAGCTTCCGCGCTCCTTGTCGTCCACGACTCGCAACCACATCGAATCTCCGCTGTCTTCGACACATCCGACCGTTCTGACCTCGACACCGCCTGTGTCTAGTCCGGTCACCTCGTGTCTCACCACGACTCCGCCTCGACGTCCTATAGTCAACACAAACAAGAAACACGTCAAATAGCACCGCTTGATACATGAAAGCATATGAGCATAAAAACATCATACTTACCCATGATGAAGTCCAAACCTGTCGAATCAAAGAATATGCATCCTAATCCCATACGACCAAGTTTGACCAAGTTCGACCGAGCCCGATTGCACCACGCAACATCAAGGTCCGAACCACCCAAACCAAACTCGACTTACCTAATCATATGTCAATTACTCATCATTCACATGAGATGACCTCCACATGGTCTCTCAATAACATACTTTTGACCACGAGGTATGATCGACAGCTTCCAATTTACGACCATGACGTGTGGTCGATGTCTTCCGACTTACGACAACGAGTGCTAGTCATAGTTGAAGATCTGTGGTCAAAGTTGAAGCCGTGGTCGAAGGGGGCCGTGGTCAAAGGGGGAAGTGGTCGATGTCGATGGGCCATGGTCGAAGGGGCTAGTGGTTGAAGTCGAAGGAGGCAGTGGTCGAAGTCAAGGGACGTGGTCAAAGTTGGGGCCGTGGTCGAAGTCGGGGCTGAGCATGTCGGGTGGGTCGAGCAAGCTGGTGCTGGTAGTTGGGCGACAGGGCACAAGCGCACTGGAGGCCTACCAACGTGCAACCACCAGCGATGGTCGAGGGCTTCTAACTTACGACAATGAGGTGTGATCGACGGCTTCCGATTTACGACCATGAGCACTGGTCGATGTGTTCCGACTTACAACCACGAGGTGTGGTTGATGTCTTTCGACTTATGACCACAAGCGCTGGTTGATGTGTTCTGACTTACGACCATGAGGTGTCCTCGATGGCTTCTAACTTACGACCATGAACGATGGTCGTTGGCTTATGACGTACGACCACGAGCCATTATCGAAGGCTCCCGATTTAGGACCACGATCGATCATTGACCGTTGCCAACTTACGACAACCAGCGATGGTCGACCGCTCCTGACCTACGATCACGAGGTGTGGTCGATGGCTCCCGACTTATGACCATGAGGTGTGGTCGATGTCTTCCAACTTATGACTACGATGTGTGATCGATGGCTTCTGACTTACTTGACGGATTTAAAAACTTTTAGAACATGTTTGTATGCATATTCTAAAAATTTTTACCACCCGTGAGTTTTAAAACATGCAGTATGATAAATTTTAAAAATCTATAGCAATGCACGAGCATTCAGCTAGTATATGTATATGTATAAGTATATGTGTATATATATATATATGTAATTATTTATTTGATCATAATTTGTAATATGTAGTATTGTACTGCCATTATATATGTATATGTATATTTATGTAATTATTTATTTCATCATAATTGTTAATTTGTAGTATTGTACTGCTATTATATATGTATATGTATATGTATGATATATATATATATATATATGTATGTATATTTATGTAATTATTTTTAATTTGTAAAAACTGCATTATCAAACAACAATCCATCAATCTGGTAATTAAAAATGTGATGCTTCATATTGCTACCATTATATATGTATATGTATATGTATATATGTACATATGCATATACATATATGTATGTACTGTTTATTTCATCATAAATTTCAATTTGTAGTATTTTATTATCATTATCAATCTTCACACTAGTATTTGGTCTATCCCATTTTTAGAAGGTATGTTTTTACCGGAGCTTCTCGAACAGTTCTACGATGAGAACCACCGGTGCCACTCATGGATGACAGCTGATGCGGATGGCCCTCCGTCCTTCAAGCTATAGGGACAAGGAATCATTGGGAGCTGGACGATCGCTACGTCCCATCCTGCTAGCCATGGGCTTGTTGCCCTTTGCAAGGCTAGTCTCCATCGGACGCCAGTTCACCCTCGATGGTAGCCTATTGGCGGCACTAGTGGACAGGTAGAGGCCTGAGATACACACGTTCCACTTTTGGTGGAGTGAAATGATGGTCACTCTCTAGGATGTCTCGTTCTTGACCAATCTCCCTCTATGGGGTGACCAGTCCTACACCAGCGGACTGGAAGAAGAGGCTGGCATATCGGTTCAGCTAGACTCTCCCAGAGGGTTCTCGAGGTGTCCCCCACACTTGGTTGAAGTATTTTAGTGTGTGCCCGCAGGATGCACTGGTCGGGGTCGTCAGGACACACCTCGTCGCATACCTTATTCAACTCTTTGGTTGAAGCATGTTTCTAGCCACACATGGCAATATTTGCAACCTTGAGTTCATCCGGCTCGCAGAGTCTTTGGTTGATGCGGAGGTTGGGGCAATGCCTCAGTACAGCTAGGGATTAACCATCCTATGTGTCATATATCAGGGGTTGTGTGACGCTTACCAGCGCAGCACCGGTGGTCCCCCCAACTTGGCTATCTGCTACGTGCTTTTGTAGCTATGGACTTGGGAGCACTTCCCTGTCGGGTGTCTGGCCATCCTAAGGCCAGTGCACCTGTTCTGTGAGTTCACCGACCCGATAGACGGGCCCACTATGGGCTTCTAATGGATTGGTGCCCGTCTGCGCTAAGCGAAGGATAGGACGTTGAGGTGCTACTTGTTGTAGCACAACGATTTCGAGTCGCTGCATGACAATGATATCATCTAAGCTCCATGGACTCCAGAGTACGTGATGAGTGTAGCGCCGCATGGTCTGTACGCGCAATGCCTGCAGGGCGCGGAGCTATGGGTGATGACCTGCCATTTGGTGTTCTCGTATATGGTAGAGGTTTATGCACCATAGCGCGTAATATGACAGTTCGGTTTGTACCAGATTGTGTTCCCTCTGAACGGCAAGTTCCTACCGTGAGCCATATATATCAGTGAGTCAAACTTTATCTGAGTAATGTTTACATTTTGTATGTCTTCCTCTGTAACATTGATGATTTCGAAAATGCAGACAATCGAGGGCGGGTTGGCATGGCATGGCTGGCAGCCACTACAGCAGGAGCGGATGATGACATGGACAGACATGGCGCTGTTAGAGGCCATTATGGAGCTGCGTCTGTACGATGTTAGGACATACGACGAGTACCTATAGTGGTACGTACCCCGTTCGCATGGCAGAATTACTGTTCCTCCACCAGATCGCCTAGAGTAGGTCACGCATGATGACAGCCTACAACGCTCGATCGATCACCATCGCGCTTCGTGGCACCTTGACACCATAAGATAGTTGCAAATTCTGATTGTTTCATTTATGAAATTCATACTAATCGTTACTGAATCTGTTTCATATGTCACTTCAGTTGGAGCGGGTGTAGTGCATCGCAAGCGCGTTTGAAACTGCCATCAATAGCCTAAACACACCACCGGCCTTGCAGAAAACTTTCAAGTTCATCCTATCACAGTCCAAAAAAATAATGGACAACTTGAGCTGCGGCCAGATCTGCCCGATCCGGCTGAGAAAAAGAAGGCAGTGTCCTGATCCAATCGCTCGGGGCCAGGGTAACGCCTTGAAAACACTTCTCCCTGTTTATTTGCCGAGTCGGGCATAAGCTAATATACCGATAATTAGAATTGATGCTTGTGACCATTTAATTATCGTTATTAATATAAATGCCTGATCGGTGCAATCGGTACTGCCACTGTTGATCTGGTCGATCCATGGCAGAGGAGGGAGGAGAGATTAAATTGAGGTTAGACAGTGTAACCGATTAAAGAGAGAGGTTAAGTGGGTATTCGAACTACGAGTATAAATGATGAAATCGCTAAATGTTCGAATTGATTAAGCACTGGGGCAATGGGATGTTGCCTAGTGGGACATGAATGGGTTATGTCGAATTGGACGTTAGAGCGGTGTCATTTGCTCGTACTTGAATGTATTGCATGAGTGATGAATTGAAATAGTTAATGCTTGTTCATGTGGCGGTTCGAGTCTAGTGCCGTCCACGCACCGTCCGCCAGGTTAACAGGCAAGTGCATGGTAGAAAAGTAAAATATGGCGAATATTTGTTATTCGTGTTTCCATGCTATGATTTACAGTATTTATGAGAAGATGCATGTGATTAAGTGCTAATCATACCTTGATGAGTAACATTTATGATTAGACATTCACATTCGAAGCATATTGCATCATACAAAATGCATAGCCAGGCCGGTGAGGAAGTCATATGACTAGTCCGGAGTGCTCTTGAATAAGACCTACAGAGGTAGACACTCCATGGGAGTGGAGGTTGACCTCGTATGAAAGAGGACGAGGCGAATGAGTGGTCCATCGATGGGTAGACACTCCGCTATACTGGTATAAGCTACAGTTACAGAGCATACAGATGCATTACAGATGCATTGCATGATATTGCATTGCATGAAAGTGACAGAGAAAGTGATACGATTCTGAGATAGTTGTGATTTCTGATTCTGAGTTGATTCTGATTTATAATTACAGATTTGATTTCTGATTCAACATTGATTTACGATTTCTGAGACATAGAATTGATTTACAAGATATACAATACTGAGACTTAACTTAGATTTCTGATCATAGAGTGGATTCTGACTTACGATTCATGAAATTGATTGATTTGCTAAAGTGAAGCTACTGTTTTATCTTGTGCTTGCTGAGTCTCCGGACTCACCCTTGCTTTGTCGTTGTTTTTAGGTGAACGATGGCGACATGCATGGAATGGGAATAGTCCTTTTGACACTGCACATATGAAATAACAGTTTAGCCGTACACTGAGATTTTATGTTTAATCTAGTGTTAAGTCTTGGTGGCTCGTTGTTTGGTTTAGTTTGCTAGCGAGCCGTGTTGGTGGGTCTCACATGGTTGTGGAACCTAAAACTTGTTTATGTTATGGTTTGTGAAATATGAAGTTAGTTATCTTTGCAATTATCTACAGTTATTTGTGGTTTGCTCCCTGTGGGTAATGATATAAAAAGAACAGAGGAGGTGCTGCTAAAAGTTGAATTAGCAACACTTTTGAATTGGTAAGGGTGTGGTAGTAGCATCTTGGACCCTGTGGAGGGTCAGGGTGTTACATAGGGTTTGCACCGTACGCAGGACAGAGCTCATCATTCACACCATACATAAGGTTTAGAGACTTCAATAGGCAGAGCTCCTCCCACATCGCTGCCACACCGTATGGTGAACGCCAGTGCTCCTCCGCACATTAGGGATTCCTAGAGTCCTTCCTTCACAACCTCATCTCTAGCGGCCCCCAATTTGGCATGTCACAGCAGGAGCACCTCGACGCTTACCAACAGACTCTGTCTGCTATACCTCAGTCTACTGGACCACTGTCGGTCACTCAACAGACATAATGGTCTCCACACCTCCTCCGAACCGACACGCAAGCTCCGAACCAACTGTCGCATCCCACGGGACATGCTCGTATCCAATGGAAGACAAGGCCATGCACGGGGAGGCAGACGCAGCGAGGAAATAGCAGTGGTTTAGATGAGTAAGCCATATCGCATCCCTTACTATGTGTTTTTTGTACTATTATATGTACTCCTATGTACTCCTTGCGTAATTGAATAAAAATTTCACCATTAAGTCCACTGCTATAATTTTTTTCATCTCATTTCCTATATTTAGAAATTCATACAAATATTTATTACACAATTTAAATATCTTTAAAGCATATTTCGTTAAAATTGCAAAGTCATGGGGACTAATATCGAGCACACCGATGTGTTCTCGGTCGCTTGACTGTGAAGATATGAGCTTTCGCCTTTCTCCTTCTCTCGCTCTCGCCCATCGTCTCAGCTCCTTGCCTAATTGAATAAAAAATTGCACCATTAAATTTACTGCTATAATTTTTCCATCTCATTTCCTATATTACAAATTTCCTACAAATAGTTTACGTAAATTAATTTTTGAGTAAAATTCAAAAAATTATGAGCAAATTACACAATGAACTACGCTGTGTCGGGAACCTCCACAAAAAATTCCGTGAGTTTTTATACTCATTTGCTATATTTACAAAATTCTATGAGCACCTATCGCTCGATGGTGGGGCTTCATCTGCCACGTATGGCTTCTATGGCATTGCCGACGGGTGGCCAAGTGACAAAAACCACATTTCTGCCATTATCGCGCGCGTAGTATCATCATTTTTTATAAATACGAGTTGGAACTAGGGGTGGCAACGAGCCGAGCCAAGCCTGGCTCGGCTCGGCTCGTGAAAGCTTGGTGGAATGGAGGCTCGATTCGGCTCGGCTTGGTTAGGATATCAAGCTTTTTTGTGGGCTTGGTTCGGCTCGTGGTGCTCGAGCGACTCGCGAGGGCTCGCGAGCCAACGCGTGCCTCGCCGGATCATCGAACACCGGCTTCGCCTGCCTGCCGCCGCGCCCGTAACGAGATGAGATCTGGGGGAGGGGTCAAGCGGGAGTCCTCAGCCCACGGTGCCCCCGACCACGGCTAGCCGTCGCGCCGATCTGGCTCTGCCAGTCCGCCCAGCCGTCGCACGCCGAGCGGCCGAGGGAAGCACACGGATTTACAGCAACATACCACATTCATCCAAGCTTAGCCAATAGTGAACTAGAGACAATAAGCAATCAATCCTCGGTAGAGCACAATGGACCAACCCAAAAGTATACCACCGGAGGTAGATGAGGAGAGGAGAGGCTTACCGAAGAGGGTGGCGGCTGCGTGCTACCGCCGGCCGAGCCACACCACTAGCTGCCACCGGGTACTTCCTCGGCGTACGGGCGGCGGCTAGTCGGCCTTGGCTAGCCGGGGCAGCTCGCCTCCCAACCTAAAACCTCGGGCAACCAAAAATAACAAGCCAAAACCGGTAGATCAGGGGTGAGACATGGAGAAAAGACACCAGATCAGCTGGATCTAGCCGCAGACTTACCTGCGGCGCGCACGGCGAGAGAGGAGGCGTAGAAGAGAGGAATCGGGAAGGAAGCCGATCGGGAGGCGCGCGCGCGGCACCAACGGGTTGGGCGGTGCGGCGACGACGGGGTAGATGGTGCGAGGAGGTGGAACCGAGCGGCGCGGAGGTGAGGCAGTAGCGGGCGCAGCGCGCGCCGCTGGGATCGGTCGAGCGAGGAGAAGGCGCGTGCGGGAGAGCCTCACCCGGGCGAAGCGGCGGCGCGACGTGGGAAGTCGGGGCCGGGGAGTTGAACCGCGGAGAGGCGGCGCAAGGGAGCGCAGAGAAAGAGGGAGCCGAGAGGAAGAGACGAGGAGGAGAACTGGAGAAGTGGAGGCGTGACTCGTGAGGCGTCTGCGGTGTAGGCACCGCACAAGGACCGGGGAGGAACGGGGGAGTTGGGGGGAGTCGGGACTCGGCAGGGTTTTTAGTTGGGCGGTTGGGCCTATTGGCTGAGCCAACCGAGCCGCTCACGAGCTGGCTTGGGTTCGGCTCGTTTAGACCCTGAGCTTTTTTACTGTCTCGGTTCGGCTCGTTTCATTCACAAGCCGAGCCAAGCCTCCACAAGTCCGAGCCAAGCCCGAGTTGGTTCACGAGCCCGAGCTTTTTTGGAACTGTGTTATATGTGCGAAAAAAAATCCACTGCTGGCTACTGCCGACCAAAACCTAACTCCCCGCTTCAACGTTTCTGCAGGAGAGGGGGAGAGAGACCACCGTCTACTCTCAAGCCGTCCGCCCGCGCCGCCCCCACCCGACGGGCTCTCTCTGAGCGCGAGCGCCCGGCGCTTCCCCCTCTCTCCACCTCCACCTGGGATCCGGCGCCGGTCCAGCCCAGCACCCGCCGTCGAATCTCACCAGCCGCACCACTGCCGGTACTCCAAAACCTGCCGCTCTCCTCCTTCCTCTCTCGCTCTCGGCCGATCGTCCCAGCTCCGCACGGTTGGATACTATTGCTAGCTAGCTAGCTGCAGCCAGCCGCCCAACCAGTGTAGCAAATGCGCGTGATTTTACAATTTAGCTTGAGCGCACGGCGTTGGGGCTGGTCATATTGAGTTGCTTGTGCCATTCAGATCGCGATATTATTTTCCCTGGTTTAGTTCCGCGGAATAACTGGGGTAGATTGCGATATTGCACTGTATAGAAGGACTAGTGCGGGAGTGATTGATGCGCCCATGTTTTTTTTTGCCTGTCTAGTTTGCAATCTGAACAAGTTTGATTGAATCCACGGAATGGATTTTTAAGTGCAGCCAGACTTTCTTGTACATATAGCTGTTCTTGTCAACCGTTTGCGCAAAAAATGAGCGTTCTTTGTTATATGCAGTTCATCTGGAACCAGACGCTGAAATGACGTTCCACTGGCAAAAGATTGGGTTCTAGGATTCAACGTACACAGGTACTATATGTTCTTGGAAATATCTTGGTTGCGTCAGGCTTCTTTTGTTGTCTGTCGGTCTATCGTGCTTAAATGTAGAGCCTCGTGCTTTGCTTTTCTAGATGATATGTTCTGGTAAACCCAAGTTCTATTTTCTGACTGGCTCTATGGGTTGCTATACTGCAATATAAAAGTTGTCCGAGAAAACTATCCTAGACTGCACAACTTTACCGCGCCTGTTGCTAATTTGTATGGTGTTAACATGGGAAGACTTATCTGCAATTTTGAGAAATTTACCATTTACATCCTTTTTTTGCATGTAGGACCACTCTTAAATTCAAGTATACTGGTTGGATTTTCATCAGAATAGAAGCAGGCTAGAGTAGGAGGGAAGTGCTGGGGGATCTATAATGGCAGGTGGATCAGGTGTGGTGGTGATAGACAATGGGGGTGGTCTTCTGAAGGCTGGTTTTGGTGGGGACAAGGATCCAATTGTGGTTGTCCCCAACTGTATGGCAAAGCCTCCCGGTTCCAATGCAAATTCCAAGAAATGGCTAGTGGCTGACCAGCTGCAGGCGCAAGATGTTGATGTGACCGGCATGACATTGAGGCGTCCTGTTGATCGTGGCTATCTTATCAATACGGAGGTGCAGCGGGAGGTGTGGGAACGGGTTGTACGCAACCTGCTGCAGGTGGATCCTACCAACTCATCCTTGTTACTGGTGGAGCCACAGCACAACCCTCCAGCACTGCAGCATGCAACTGACGAACTTGTGTTTGAAGAGTTTGGCTTCAATTCTCTTTGTGTTGCAGACGCTCCTTCCCTTGTCCACCTTTATGAGGCCAGCTGCCAGCCGTCGCTCTTTCGTGCCCAATGCAGCCTTGTTGTTGACTGTGGCTTCTCCTTCACCCACGCATCCCCTGTGCTTCACAACTTTACACTGAATTATGCTGTGCGGCGCATGGACCTTGGTGGCAAGGCCCTCACGAACTATCTCAAGGAGCTCGTTTCGTACCGTTCACTTAATGTCATGGATGAAACTCTCCTCATTGATGATGCAAAGGAAAAATTATGCTTTGTCTCCCTTGATGTACCTGGTGATCTTCGCCTCGCCAGGTCTGCTGCCTTTCTCACCAGTCAACATAGGGATATATCATATTCGCACTTCTCCTTTTTGTTTGTTTACGGTTGGAGTGCAACAATTTTTTTGATTTATTTTAATGGTCAAATGGCGACCTTCATATGGAACGATCAGTTAGGGATGTGTAGCTTTTGAACTCTCAGTGAGTTGTTTGTGTAACCAATTTAACCAGCTGTGCTGATAACCTAGTATCTTTGGACTAAACTATGTAGCTTCAGAACAAATTGGTGTTGTGTTTTTTTTTTGATTGAGGGTAACCCATATTTCCTTTATTAGAAACAACTAGAGTTCATTAGTTTCCAATAAATGTTTGGGCCTGTTTAGACAGGCAGTAGTAGAAAGGCTATGAAAGCTTCAAACAACTTTGGCTAACATTTTTAGCCAACAATTCCTTATAGGCACGGCAAGCATAAAAGATGTTGGAAAAGTTTAGTTATGAAATGTAGTTCTAGAGCCAAAAAAAGATCATGGACATGAGTTGGTTACAGTTGCCAGATAGCAAACTTTCTATCTGGCAAAAGACCAAAGACTAAGGCACTAAGCAAATACAAAACTACTTCACCAAGGCCGTAGTTGAACAATTAGATGCATAAGAAACAATGATCTTCATATATGATTCTTCTCTAGGAAGTTGTTTAGAAACATCTTCCTAAAGCACACTGGATTTTACAACCATAAGAACACATGTTATGATGTTATCTCTAGATGCCATAGGATGTACATGATGAATAAGTCTCTGTATTGTGGTCTTTGTGGGGCTGTGGTAGTTTTTGTTTTTTGACTGCTTTAGGACAGCATCTGCTTTTAGGACAGCATCTGCTTTTGCTTTAGGACAGCATCTCGCTTAGGACAGCATTCGCTTTAGGACAGCATCTGCTTTTAGGACAGCATCTGCTTTAGGACAGCATATTGACCGCTTTAGGACAGCATCTAGGATAGCATCGTAGCATATGCTTGGCTGGTTCTCAGCCTATAAATTTGTATCCCCAACCCCTCAGTTGGCATGGCATTGTGTGAGCAATAAACAAGAAAACTTGCCCCATCTCCTAGTGTCATCCTCTCCATGAGAGTAAGGATTTTGCTATCACCAAGAGCAAGAGTCCGCGACTAACAAGTGGTATCGAGCCTTAGTATCCTGTAGCTGAGCATCTCCTGCTCATCTCCTTCTCCGCCTCGCAGCCGGCCCGGCCCAGAGCGCAGCGGCCTCGGTGTCCCCCGCCACTCCTCTCCGAGACGGCGGCGGCTCGTCGGCAGCCTCTCTCCACGCAGCCCCGTAGCGCGCCATGTCCGCAGGCGATCTCGGCCTTCGGCCGCCTCGAGCATGCGGCGGCGTCGTGACGGCCGAGCTTCGCGCAGAGCAGCAGCAGCCGCAGCGAAGCGGAGCACGCCGCGGCGGCGCGAAGGGCGTCAAAGGCCGGGCGGCGAGCGGCGCAGCGGCGAGGCGGAAGTGGAAGCGGCGGCGGCGGTCACGGCGCGTCGCGGCGGCAGAGGTCAAGGTTTCTGCGGCGGCAACAGCGGCTCGGCCTGATGATAGCAGCCGCAGCGCGACCCTCGCTGGAGAGGGAGGCGCGCAGGGCGAAGCGGCGCAATGGGCGCGCGCCGACGCCACGAGCGCGGCGGCGGCGGCAGGCGGCGGCGCGCGGCGGCGGCGCTCTGAAGAGGCGCACACGGCGGTGGCGCTCACGGAGGAGGCATGCACGGCGGCGGCATGCGGTCGGCGGAGAGCGCGGCCTCGCGAGTAACGCGCTCTCTCCCGGTTCGATGCGTGGTCACCACGAGTACCGGTATCGTCGAGGGCGTCGGCCGGCGGCGGTGGCCTACCCTCACCAAGACCAACTTCGTCGAGCGGGGTGCGGTGATGAAGGTGAAGCTCGGTGCGGCATATGTGGGATGCGATCCGACGGCGGCGTCGACTACGACCGGGATCGGCGTATTGGATGCTCTCATCGCCGTAGTCCCGCCCGAGATGCGCTTCGCTACCAACAAGCGGTCGCCAAAGAGGCTTGGGACGCCATCATTGCAAAGACGCATCAGCGGACCGCGCGCGCAAGTCTACACCGCAGCACTACGCGCGGAGTGGGAGACACGGCCTTCAAGCGGTGAAGGCGTTGATGACTTTGCTCTCCGTCTCAACACTCATTGCGGTTGGTGCGGTTCGGTGGCGACACCTACGGCGAGAGAGGCGTGGAGAAGCTCTTCATTGCGCCCCCAGAAGTACAAGCGGATGGCTCGCTCGATCGGGTCTCTTTGGACCTTTCCACGATGACCATCGAGGAGGCGTTGGGTCGCCTCAAGGTCGCCGACATCGATGAGCCACGAGCCTCTGGGCCCGTCACCATTGGCGGAAGCTCCTCCTCGCTCGGGAGCGGTGGGTCGCGGCCAAGGTGACAAGAAGAAAGGAGCCTTCTTCCACGACAGCGACGCAAGAGTGGCAGCGCGCAAGCGCGCAAAGGCGCCAGCGGCGATCTTTGGCAAGCAAAGCGGCGACGAGGCGACTCTTGCCACAAGCTGCGGCAAGCTTGGTCATTGGGCCAAGGAGTGTCGGCGACCACGACGCGGCCAGCCCACGCGCGCAAGCGGAGGAGGAGGAGCGGCCGATCTGTTCATTGCTCATGCGAGCATCGAACTACCTCGCCGCACCGGCGCGCAGTGGCTCTCCTCCACCTTGACGAGCCAAAGCACACGCCTCCTCGGCGGCGATTCCGCAATGACAAGACCGGCGGTGGTGCCTCGACACCGCGCCACCCACCACATGACCGGCGGCGGGAGTTCTTCTCCGAGCTCGACTCAGCGTTCGAGGCACCGCTCAAGTTGGCGACGCCTCGCGTAAGTGGAGATCAAGGCGTCGGCTCTGTCGTCCTCGTCGCCAAGATCGGCGAGCACCGGCCGCTCACCGGCGTCTACTACATCCCCGATCTGCGAACTCCATCATCGGCTTGGGACGGTGGATGAGAACGGCTCGCGTGTCGAGATCGAGCACGAGTCTTCGCGGATTTGGGATCTTCGGCGCCGCCTCCTTGCCAAGGTAACTAGAGGCGCAAATCGACTCTACACTCTTCACGCGGTGGCACAACCCCTCGTCTCGCGGCTCGTCGGACGACGACGGCGTGGCGATGCACGAGCGCTTTGGGCACCTTTCACCCGAGGCCCAGGCGGCTCGGTGCCACGGAAATGGTGCGAGGCTGCCGTGCCTTGACCATGTGGAGCGACTCTGCGGCGTCTGCGTGTTGACGGCGCAGGCGACTCCTTTCCCGGCAAGCGAAGTTTCCGAGCCAGGAGAGGCTCGAGCTCGTGTGCGGGACTTGTGTGGCGGTGACACCGCCACACCGAGGACGACGCTACTTCTGCGCTCGTCGGCGACCTCTCCCGCTACATGTGGTGATGGTCCTCGGCGGCAAGGAGAGGCTGCGGACGCCATCAGCGCACGCAGTCGCTGCGAGGCGAGCGCGGCGCAAGCTGCGCGTGCGCGCGCCTGGACAACGCGCGCGAATTCACGGCGGTGGTCGCGTCGTCATCGCGCCGATGAGGGCATTAGCGCCACTACTCTGCGCCGCATGACCGCAGCAGAGCGGCGTCGCCGAGCGCGCAACGAGGCGGTTGTAGGGATGGCTCGGGCCTCCTCGCAGCGAGGGGATGCCGGTGTCTTACGGGGAGAGCGGTGGCATCGCCGTCTACATCCTCAACCGCTTCGCCTACCAAGGCGCTCGACGCGGGACGCCGCACGAGGCTCGCATGGCGCAAGCGGCGGTCTCCACTTGCGGGTCTTGGCTCCCTTGCGTTCGCCAAGGAGCTTGGCCACATCGGCAAGCTCGGCGGCGGGAGCACTCGAGTGTTTATCGGCGGCGCGAGGGCTCAAGGCTACCGCAGGCCTCGCATCCTCGACCTGTCACCTGGCCCGCATCTCGCGTGACGCCGTGTTCGACGGCGCGAGGCCGACGTGGGACAAGGCGGCGGGCGATGGTTGGCCTCGATTCTCGGGGACTTTGTTGTCGACTCACGCCCACCGAGAGCCGGGAGCTAGCATCTCGTCTTCACCGAGCTCGTCCACTCGACACCTTGCTCGCCACCGGCTCGGCGAGTGCTCCACCACCTCGCACGGCCACGCCCACCCTTCACCACCGGCCACGCTCTCCCGCACCGCCGCCACACCACCGGATCGGCCCCCCGCGGCCGGTCCACGATGAGGAGCGCATGGTGGGTTCGCTACTCCGCTGCCCCACGACGAGACCGCGTCGGCGCCTACCACGACGGCGAGCCCTGCGCTATCGTACCATGGACAACATCCTCGGCCGTGCCGTCCTCGATCGGCGCAGCGCGATCGCGAGGCTGAGTGCGCACTTGGCATGCGACGACGGCGAGCCCCGCTCCTCGCCGAGGCGGAGGAGACGCGGCGTGGCGTGTCGCGATGAAGCGAGAGATGGACGCCGTCGAGCGGAACCGGACGTGGGAGGCGGGCGGATCTTCTGCCGGCCACCGCGCGATCACCCTTAAGTGGGTGTTCAGCCGAGCGGGATGGCCGCGCCATCGTCAAGCACAAGGCTCGCTTGGTGGCACGAGGCTTCGTGCGGCAGAGGGGTCGACCGATGGCGCCGCACGCGTCGCGCGGATGGAGTCCGCGCGACTCCTCCTGCGCTAGCTGCCCAGAAGGTGGCGTGTTCATCACATGGATGTCAAGTCGGCATTTCTTAACGGCGACTTGAAGGAGGAGGTCTCGTGCATCACCGCCGGATTTGCGATCCCGGCAAGGAGCAGGTGCTCGCTGCGCAAGGCCCTCTATGGCTTGCGGCAGCACCGAGGGCGTGGGCGCTAAGTCGACTCCACCTCAAGCAAATGGGGTTCCAGCAGAGCGCACACGAGGTGCGATCTGGCGGGGCAAAGCGGCAACGCTCTGGCGGTGGGTGTCTCGTCGGCGACTTGGTGATCGCGGCACCAAGGATGCGGAGGTGGCGGCATTCAAGGAAGAGATGAAGGCCACCTTCCGGATGAGTGACACAGGGTCTCTCTCCTTCTACTTAGGATCGAGGTGCACCAGATGATTAGGGATCACGCCGACGCACCGCCACGCCAAGCGCGTCGTTGAGCTAGCTGGGCTCACCGATCGCAACCCGCTCTCACTCCCATGGAGGAGAGGCGGCCGAGCCGCGACAAAGACGACGGAGAGGTGGGCGCTACGCGATCTGGCGGCGTCTTGTGGGAGCCTTCGCTACCTCGCCCACACACGGCCGGACTTGGCATTCTCCGTCGGCCTCGTTAGTCGGTTCATGCAACGGCCGACGGCGAGCATCGGCGCCGTGAAGAGGATCATCCGCTACGTTGCGGGGACCCTTGACCACGGCCTCCATTACCCGAGTGTCTGGCGCGCACGCCGTCGCTTGCGGCGGCGGTGACCACGCGGCGACATTGACACCAAAGAAGAGCACAAGCGGATTCTCTTCTTCCTCGGCAAGTGCCTCGTTCAGCGATCGATCAAGCGGCGGTGGTGGCCTGTCGGTGTGAGGCGAGTACATAGCGGCTTCCCACCGCTTCGACGAGCACTCGGCTCGCTCGATCGCTGGTGATCTCTCGGCAGGACATCAAGCGATGGAGCTCGGGGTGGGCGACAAGTCGCTCTAGCCTCGCAAAGAACCCCGTTTTTCATGAGCGAGCAAGCACATCGGGTGAAGTACCATTTCATCAGAGGTCGCTGGATGAAGGAAGCATCAAGGCAAGCTACATCAACACAACGGATCAGCTTGCGGATCGCGCCACCAAGCCTCTTGGAAGGATCAAGTTCCTTGAGCTCTGCTCCAAGATCGGTGGTTCAACCCTCCCACAAGACGACGCACAAGACTTAGGGGAGAATGATGAATAAGTCTCATCTTGTGGTCTTTGTGGGGTGTGGTAGTTTTTGTTTTTGATCGCTTTAGGACAGCATCGCTTTTAGGACAGACATCTGCTTTTGCTTTAGGACAGACATTCGCTTTTAGGACAGCATCTGCTTTAGGACAGCATCTGCTTTTAGGACAGCATCTGCTTTAGGACAGCATATTGACCGCTTTAGGACAGCATCTAGGATAGCATCGTAGCATATGCTTGGCTGGTTCTCAGCCTATAAATTTGTATCCCCAACCCCTCAGGTTGGCATGGCATTGTGTGAGCAATGAACAAGAAAACTTGCCCCATCTCCTAGTGTCATCCTCTCCATGAGAGTAAGGATTTTGCTATCACCAAGAGCAAGAGTCCAGCGACTAACAGTACAAAGGCATGCTAGACAATGTAGTTAAGCATAATACTGATAATAGTTGCAAGCTTATAAATCAATTGTGAAAAGAAAGTTGTAGTGGTCTCATGGAGTTCAAGAGTGCTTATATGTTAGGAGATATCTGAATAGACTTTCTCGAAGTGCATGGAATTAGTTAGTTGATTTAATTAATGATACAAGTCAGTTAGTCCTCTCACTCTCAGAGCCTGAGTGTTTTTTCAAGATACTCGAAAGCCAGACTTTTGATATATCTTATCTATAATGGTAACACACTTAGTGGGAGTTTAGAATATTAGTTTATGTTCGACTAAGAAGATTTGATGATGCATGGCTGATCCTTTGTGGTTTGAATAATAGGCCATGGGCTCGATGTTGGTCTCTGGGTAATGAATGAGGTGTGTGATTGTATCAAAGTTAAATTTGAAGAGTTTGAACTTTAAAATTTTGAATTGCACCACTGGGACTGCACATATCTATTGGTTGAAACCGTAAAAGTTACTCTTGCTAGGCCAAGATTAGATGATATTGTTATCTCATTGCGTAACAACTTGGTTAAATACATTTGAGGATATTTACCCATCTATGTTTTGCATTCAAATAATTCTGATTACACTGTCTTTTCTAGTATAGGCACTGTCTCTCTAAATCCTTTCTAGTGTAGGTATTGTGCATATCATGCCAATCACCATTGCACTATCTTTGTATATTAGTTACTCAAATCTCTTAACAGCATGCTATGCAATTGCTTTGCAGGTTATCATTTAAGGACAACCCTTTTAGATGTTCTTACATTCTGCCTGATGGCATAACATACAAGAAGGGGTTTGTCAAGGACATGGATGAAGCACATAGATACTGTTCTCTACCTGTCGATGGAGAATCAAATAGAAAAGACAATGGCAGCGATACAAACAAGTCTGAGGATCGGAAAAGGCCTGAATTAAGTCAAAATGTAACATCCTGAGTTTTAGTTACATGTTGAATGTTATTTGGTATCATCTAATGGAGTTAGTGGTCTGCAGGAATTTGTGTTGACCAATGAGAGGTTCCTTGTCCCAGAGATGCTTTTTCATCCAATAGATCTTGGTTAGTGTCAATTTTAAATGTCATGTTTACTTTTGTCATCTGTTCCCCCTGTTGCCCTAGGTAACCAGAGAAGATAAATAGCTAAATTGATTCCTCAAATCACACTTATCAAATATGATCTTTCTGATGCTGGTTAGGGATATCTGATTTTGCTGACTAGATTTTTCTGCGTTCCAGAATATCTGTCAAAATTTTGGATGATTATGCACAGGTAGGATTTGTTAGATGTGTATTATATATCTGTGTATTTACCCCATTGTATAAGGGGTTTCTTGCATATATGCCACCTGTACATGTATATATATATTGGCCCTTTGGCCACATGAGGAATACAAGCGTTATTCCAACATGGTATCAGAGCCAAGTTTTCATATCTAGGGTTTCGTCATACCTAGGGTTTTGCCTGGCTTGCCGCTTGCTCTTTTCCACCGCCGATCGCTTTCCACCGTCTGTCACGGGCTCTTCGCTCAGATCGGTATCTCCCGTTGAGGCTGCCGTTCGGGAGCTTGTCTTGGAGCCGTCGCTCTGGAGATCGTCTTCCCGCACCAGATCTGGCCGTGGCGATGTTGGTGAAGATCGCTGTTGCTCTGCTTCTGTTCGCAGGCCCCGCCGCGCCGCCGCTCTCGTCGCCGCCGCTCGCGCAGAAGAGCCGACCGCCGTCGCAGTCCCGCCGCGCGTTGCGCTCTCCGTCGCCGCTCGCCGGCCGCCGTCGGCCGCCCGAAGTCGCTGGGACTCCTCACTGGACTCGGTCGGTTTGGTGGGTCGGGGTGGCTTGATCGGTTTAAACCGATTGAAAAAAAGCGCAAAAAAAAAAGAAAAAAAAAAAAAAAAAGAAAAAATGTCTTCTTTTACAGTATCGTTTTCGTTCCTCGTTGCGGTGATCTTGATGGTCTCAATTATCGGATGGTTTCAAAGATACGCGCATCCACATGCGTGGTCGGCGCTTTGGGAGTTTCTTACAGGCGAGTTACCTTGCCCGCCTCGCCCTACTCCCCTGTTGAGCCTGTGCTCCCGAAGGATGCTTCCGAAGACACTCGTACACAGGCTTCTGAGACTTTTGAGGATGCCATGGAGACTTTTCAGACTCAGTATGCTGCTTTCAAGACATGGATTGATGAAGATGCTCGTACCTCGCTATTTTGGTTGCTAGCATGGAGGTGCATCTCACCGGTGATATTGTTGGGTAGCTTCCGCACATGCGATGTGGACGATCACGCACCGCCACGAGCCATCCGTGATTCTTTGTACCTTCTTTGTTGCGACAGAGCGATCGGCCGCTGTGAGGAGATGCCACCGTGGACGAGTTATATGCTCGATTATTCGCGATATGGCGTCGATCGACTCTTTGGGGCGGATGTTTGCCACACCGCCGGTGTTATCGGCGTCGGTAGTCTCACATGGAGCCGCCGCATCTCGTCTTTTGACACGCCTCCGATGCGAGTTTGAGCGGACTCGTGCTCGATTGATGGCTCGTCATCCTCGTGTGACTTTGTTGGAGGCCCTTGCGCTTGTTAAATGCGAGGAGATTCGACCGTGGAGCGGGTTTGCTCTCATTATCGATTCCTTGATTTTGGTGGCTTCTCGGCTTCTACACCCATGTGCCTTTGCCTCCACGGTGTGTCTCCACCGATGGGATACCGCTGTTGGTAAGGGCCTTCACCGCACCTATTGCAACAAGGATGGACATGTGGAGCAGCTTTGCTACAAGAAGAAGAAGGATCTTCGCCGTGATGCTCGTCCTCCGCAGGCATCGGCGGTTCCTCCTCACACAGAGCTCGGTACCCGACACTCGTGACTTTTCACATTGCTCAGCCGCATGGTTGCTTCTGCATCGTCTGGTTCTGCTGGTTCTGCTGCTCAGCCTTCCGGTGAGAGACCACCTTCTACTTCTCCTTCCTCAGGTACATCACCTTGGATTCTTGATTCTGGTGCTTCTTTTCATATGACATCTGATTCCACCTGTCTTACTTCCATTAGTCCTTTAGTTGCTCCTATCACCGTCCACACGTGGATGGTACCTCTCTTTCTGTCACAGGACGAGACACTCTTTCAAATTCCTCTTTTCATATTCCTGCTGTGGCTCATGTTCCAAAACTAACCATGCAGCTCATATCTGCTGGCCAGCTCACTGATCATGGTTGTCGTGTTATTTTCGATTCTGACTCTTGTTGTGTTCAGGATCGTCGCACGGGGACTCTAGTTGGTGCCGCCCGCCGCCGTGACTCCCAACGGCTTTGGGAGCTTGATCGCTTCGCCTTCCTTCATTGCGCGCCGGTCTTCTCGCCTCCACCTCTGCATTCTGCCGCGGCCTCCACCGCTTTGTTTGCTCAGTGGTATCATCGTTTAGGACATCTTTGTGGTTCCCGCATGGCTTCTTTACTTCGTCGAGGTCTTTTAGGGTCGGTGTTTGGTGATGCTTCTCTACATTGTCAGGGTTGTAAGCTTGACAAACAGCTTCAACTTCCTTATTCTTCTAGTGAGTCAGTGTCTCAGCGTCCTTTTGACCTTGTTCATTCTGATGTATGGGGACCAGCTCCTTTTGTTTCGAAAGGAGGTCATTGGTATTATATCATTTTTATTGATGATTTTTCTCGCCATACATGGATATATTTTATGTCATCTCGTAGTGAAGTTTTATCTATCTACAAGACCTTTGCCGCCATGATTCGCACTCAGTTTGACTCCTATTCGTGTTTTTTACCGATTCCATTGGAGAGTACTTGTCGGAGTCCTTCGTGGTTTTCTTCTTTGGCGGTGGCACTCTCTCGGTTTTCTTGTCAGTGCTCATGCTCGAATGGTGTGGTGAGCACAAGCATCGCCATCTTCTTGAGACACTCGTGCTCTCATGATTGCTTTTGTTGCTCCACCACATTTTTGGCCGAGGTCGCTTTCATCGCCACTTTCTTGATCAACATTCAGCCCTCCTCGCGCTCTGCAGGTGGGATTCGATTGAGCGTCTCGTGGCGGACTCGATTATTCCGACTTCGCCTCTTTGGGTGTGTGTGCTATGTTCTTCTTGCACTCGTGAGCGCACCAAACCGACCGCTTAGTCGGCTTGAGTGTGTTTTTCTGGCTACGATCTTGAGCACAAGGGATATCGTTGTTGGGATCTGTTGGGCGGCGGATGCGATTTCTCGGGATGTTACTTTTGATGAGTCTCGTCCTTTCTATCCTCGTCCGTCTCCTTCCTCCACTTCAAAGATCTGTCGTTGAGCCGCTTTCATTTCGACTTTTCCTTCTAGTCCTATAGTCACCACTCCACCTGACCTTTAGTCTCTCTGGTACCTCCTTCTCGCCAAGACCTTCTTCACCACCGCATCCTCTCCCGAGGTCGCCCCGATCTTGTTCCTTATCATCTCTACTATACTGTCGTCGCGAGTTGAGGTTCCTTCGATATGCCCTCTCCTTCGATGGGTCATCTCCTTGGCTACTCCTCGTTATAGTCTCGCGATCGCCATCCATTCGGCCTCCTAAGCGTTTTGGTTTTGCCGCCACGGCTCTTGCCGAACCGACTTATCGTGATGTCGTTGTTCATCGTGAGTGGCGGCATGCGATGGCGGAGGAGATTGCTGCTCTTGAGCGTCTTCGCACGTGGGATCTTGTTCCTCTTCCGCGCGTGTTATTCCTATCACGTGCAAGTGGGTCTATAAGGTTAAGACTCGCTCGATGGTTCTCTTGAGCGTTACAAGGCTCGCCTTGTAGCGCGTGGTTTTCAGCAGAGCATGGCGTGGATCGTGATGAGACTTTTGCTCTCGCCGCTCACATGACCACGATTCGCACTCTTCTTGCCGTGGCCTCGTCCGACAAAGATGGTCTATCTCTCGGTTGGACGTCAAGAATGCCTTTCTCAATGGCGAGTTGCGTGAGGAGGTCTACATGCGGCGACCCCGGGTATTCATTCTCGAGGGTATGGTTTGTCGTCTTCGTCGATCTCTCTATGGCCTCAAGCAAGCTCCTCGTGCCTGGTTTGATCGTTTCTCCTCTGTTGTCACTGCAGCTGGTTTTTCGGCGAGTGCTCATGATCCTGCACTTTTTATCCACACTTCATCTCGTGGTCGGACGCTTCTCCTTTTGTATGTTGATGATATGATCATTACTGGAGATGACCCTCAGTATATCACTTTTGTCAAGGAGCGGCTTCATGAGCAGTTTCTTATGTCTGATCTAGGTCCTCTTCGCTACTTTCTTGGGATTGAGGTTATTTCTACTCCTGAGGGTTTCTATCTGTCCCAAGAAAAGTATATCCAGGATCTTCTTGATCGTGTCTCTCTTACTGATCAGCGGACAGCTGAGACTCCCATAGAGCTTAATGTTCATCTTCGTCCCATGGATGGTGAGCCTCTTGCTGATCCTACTCGCTATCGTCATCTTGTTGGGAGCCTTGTTTATCTTAGTGTCACTCGCCCTGACATTTCGTACCCTGTGCATATCTTGAGTCAGTTTGTTTCCGCTCCCACTCAGCTCCACTATAGTCATCTTCTTCGTGTTCTACGATATCTTCGTGGAACTATCTCTCGTTGTCTCTTTTTCCTCGCTCCGGCTCTTCTGACTCCGGGCATATTCGATGCCACAGGCTAGTGATCCTCCGATCGCGGTCTCTCTCGCTTATTGCGTTTTCTTGGTGGTTCTCTCATTGCTTGGAAGACTAAGAAGCATGCCAGCTTCTCGTCGAGTGCCGAGGTGAGTTGCAAGCTATGGCTTTGTTGATCATGAGGTTACTTGGCTACGGTGGTTACTTGAGAACTTTGGTATTTGTTTTCGCACCGACTCCTCTTTTGTCCGACAAGACAGTGCTATTAGCATTGCTAAAGATCCGGTGAAGCATGAGCTTACAAAGCATATTGATGTTGATGCTTCCTACATGCGGACACGTGTGCAAGACAGATTGTTGCTCTTGTATGTGCCTTAGAGATTTAGTTGGCGATTTCTTCACAAAGGCACAAACGGGGCTCAAAGAGTTTTCATCTCTCCAAACTTCATGTTGTTGATCCACCATAAGTTTGAGAGGGGGTGTTAGATGTGTATTATATATCTGTGTATTTACCCCATTGTATAAGGGGTTTCTTGCATATATGCCACCTGTACATGTATATATATATTGGCCCTTTGGCCACATGAGGAATACAAGCGTTATTCCAACAGGATTTAGTTTCATGGAATGATGTTTCATTGAACAGTATTACCGGTATTTACTAGGGAGTTGCTCCAATGATGACAACATCAGTTGGGTCATTTATTGCCTTACAGCCTTAGAAGTTACACCGAATGGGCTTTGTGATTATGTGATAAACTAGGCAAGCAGCCTAGAAAAATCATTCTTCATTCAGTGGAGCAAAATGTAGTGAACATAAAATAAAAGGAAAGGGATAAAAAATTGGAACGGCAACAAAGGTGTTTCTGGTAATTGTGCCATAAGATCAAAATTTATGTGTTAAAGTTTTCTCTCATTTGTTCTCCCAAATTTGGATAGGCAGCAAATCGCTATCTATGCAGATTATCTCATTCTTTTCTTCTTTTCAATTTATTTCCTAAAAATCATTAAAACATAATAGTTAATTTTTCTTTCCATGTCTCACCTCTCCTTTCAGATGAAGCATTAATTTACTTTGGATTGTGTAGATTTGCCCTGTAAAGTTAAAAAGCAAGAATAGGTATGTTGTGGACGCTTTTGTCGGCAAAACATATACGCGCCGCAAGAAGTCCAATCCAGCGCCCACAACATGAGTTGGCAAGTTTGTTATATCTTTTACTAGTTTTGCTGCAGGTAGCATTAGTTTGGGAAGTTAAGAAAAATAAAAGGAAAGATAAGAGTAATTGTAGGGATTAGTTAGCCTCTATGGCTATTTATATGTAACCCTTTGGGAATTAGAAGGGGGAGAAGAGTTTATTAGATCTAACCTCCAAGGGAGGAGATCGGACTCATCTCGTACCAGCTCTAGGGTTTCCAGATCAATAAAGCCAAGTTCCCAGCCATAACATCTTTGGTATCAGACTTCTGATCCTGCGCCTCCCCTCTGCTCTTGCGCCTGATCATGGGCGACTCCCTCACCGCCACCGATTTCCAGGATTCCATGAACAAGATCTTCGCAGAGTTCACATCCATCAAGTCGGAGATTACCACCCTCAAGGGCGAACAGAGTCGCTGTCGTCGTAAATCAACCACCGCGATCCGACAGATAGCGGCGGAGGGCTCCGACCGCGGCGAAAAGAAGGAGCTCCTTCCCGTGGAGCCGCCACCCGCCTTCCACTAGGCCGCTCACAAACTTCGCTTTCCCCGCTATGATGGCGCTACGGATCCAGTCGTCTGGCTCCACAAGGCGGAGCAATTCTTCCGTCAGCAGCGCACACCATCAGAGGAAAAAGTTTGGATTGCCTCCTTCTACATGGAAGACGCCGCCCAAGATTGGTACTACCGCCTGGAGCAGAACCGCGGCGCACCAACCTGGCCGGAGTTCGTCGAGCGTGTGCAACGTCGCTTCGGGCCTCCCTTGCGCAGCAACGCCCTCGGCGCCCTCATGAAGCTCCGCCGCACAGGCACCGTGGAGGAATATCAGGCCAAATTTTTGCCTCTGTTGGCCCGATGCAAGAACATCACGGAGGAGCAACAGATCGATATCTTCACGGCTGGTCTCCGCAATCCGCTTCAAACCGATGTGGAACTTCAGTGTCCGGCGACCCTCGACGATGCCATGGGTCTCGCGCGCGCCTTCGAACGTCGCTTGGACATGGACGACGACGCCGACGACATCAGTGCCGCCCGCGTACCTCCTCGCCCTACACCGACCCAGCGGCCGGCATCAACGGCGGCGCACACTCTGCGCACACCGCTTCCGGCCGCCAGGGCGCCGCTGTACACTCCGCCGGCCCCAACAAAGGCCGCGCCGCCGGCGGGCACTTGCTTCAAGAGGCTCACACCGCAGGAGATGGCCCAGCGCAGGGCAGACGGACTCTGCTTCAACTGCCCGGAGAAATTCACCAAAGACCACCATAAGTCTTGCTCGATGAAAGGCCTGTACCTGATGGAGTTGGCTGATGATGCTCCGGTCGACGGCACGGGGGCGGATGAATCATCCTCCGACACCGATGTCGAAATTTCCCTCCACGCCCTCACCGGCATCGTCACGGCGGCCACCATGCATCTGCCGGTCACCCTCGGTCCAGCGCGGCTGCGGGCCTTGGTAGACTCCGGCTCCACTCATTCTTTTGTGGCATCCTCGACAGCGCGTCGCCTGTGTTAGTTGCTGGACTCTTGCTCTTGGTGATAGCAAGATTCTTACTCTCATGGAGAGGATGACACTAGGAGATGGGGCAAGTTTTCTTGTTTATTGCTCACACAATACCATGCCAACCTGAGGGGTTGGGGATACAAATTTATAGGCTGAGAACCAGCCAAGCATATGCTACGATGCTATCCTAGATGCTGTCCTAAAGCGGTCAATATGCTGTCCTAAAGCAGATGCTGTCCTAAAAGAGATGTTGTCCTAAAGGATGTTTGTCCTAAAAGCGATCTTTGTCCTAAAAGCAGATGCTGTCCTAAAGCAAAAGCAGATGCTGTCCTAAAAGCGATCTGTCCTAAAGCGGTCAAAAAACAAAACTACCACAGCCCCACAAAGACCACAAGACAGAGACTTATTCATCATTCTCCCCTAAGTCTTGTGCGTGCGTCTTGTGGGAGGGTTGAACCACCGATCTTGGAGCAGAGCTCAAGGAACTTGATCCTTCCAAGAGGCTTGGTGAGCGGATCCGCAAGGCGATCCGTTGTGTTGATGTAGCTTGCCTTGATGCTTCCTTCATCCAGCAAACCTCGGATGAAATGGTACTTCACCCGATGTGCTTGCTCGCTCATGAAAACGGGTTCTTTGCCGTGGCTAGAGCGGACTTGTTGTCACCCCGAGCTCCACCGCTTGTGTCCCGCCGAGGAGATCACAAGCGCCGAGCGAGCCGAGTGCTCGAGTCGGCGGTGGAAGCCGCTATGTACTCGGCCTCACACCGACAGGCCACCACCGCCGCTTGACCGATCGCCGCTGAACGAGGCACTTGCCGAGGAAGAAGAGAATCCCGCTTGTGCTCTTGCTTTGGTGTCAATGTCGCGGCGTGGTCACCGCCGCTGCATTCGACGAAGTGTGCGCGCCAGACACCTCGGGTAATGGAGGCCGTGGTCAAGGGTCCCCGCAACGTAGCGGATGATCCTCTTCACACCTGTTGATGCTCGTCGTCGGCCGTTGCATGAACCGACTAACGAGCCGACGGAGAATGCCAAGTCCGGCCGTGTGGGCGAGGTAGCGAAGGCTCCCACAAGACGCAGATCGCTGTAGCGCCCACCTCCTCCGTCGTCTTTGTCGCGGCTCGGCTTGACCTCTCCTCCATTGGAGTGAGAGCGGGTTGCGCGGTGAGCCCGGCTAGCTCAACGACGCGCTTGGCGTGGCGATGTCCGGCGTGATCCGGAATCATCCTGGTGCACCTCGATCCCTAAGTAGAAGGAGAGAGACCCTGTGTCACTCATCCGAAGGTGGCCTTCATCTCTTCCTTGAATGCCGCCACCTCCGCATCCTGGTGCCGATGATCACCAAGTCGCCGACGAGACACCCACCGCCAGAGCGTTGCCGCTTTGCCCCGCCCCAGATCTGCAGCCTCGTGTGCGCTCTGCTGGAACCCCATTTGCTTGAGGGTGGAGTCGACAGCGTTCCACGCCCTGTGCTCGCCGCAAGCCATAGAGGGCCTTGCGCAGCGAGCACCTGCCCTCCTTGCCGGGGATCGCAAATCCGGCGGTGATGCACGTAGACCTCCTCCTTCAAGTCGCCGTTAAGAAATGCCGACTTGACATCCATGTGATGAACACGCCGGCCTTCCCGGCGGCTAGCGCAGAGGAGTCGCGACGGACTCCATCCGTGCGACGGCGCGCTGTACGCCATCGGTCGACTCTCCCGCCGCACGAAGCCTCGTGCCACCAAGCGAGCCTTGTGCTTGACGATGGCGCGGCTTCATCCCGCTTCGGCCTGAACACCCACTTAAGGGTGATCGCGCGGTGGCCGGCAGAAGATCCGCCGCCCCACGCCCGGTTCCGCTCGACGGCGTCCATCTCTCGCTTCATCGCGACACGCCACGCCGTCTCCCTCTCGGCGAAGGAGCGGGCCGCTCGCCGTCATCGCATGCCAAGTGCGCTCGCCTCGCAGCCGCGCTGCGCCCGATCGAGGGACGGCACTCGCCGAGGATGTTGTCCATGGTACGATAAGCGCGAGAGGCTCGTCGTCGTGGTAGGCGTCGACGCGGTCTCGCGTGGGGCGGAGTAGCGAACTCCACCATGCGCTCCTCATCGTGGACCGGCTGTTGGGCCGATTCGGTGGTGTGCGCGCGGTGCAGAGAGTGGTGAGCCGGTGGTGAAGGGTGGGGCGTGGCGCCGGCAGGTGGCGGAGCACTCGCCGAGCGGTGGCGAGCAAGGTGTCGAGGTGGACGAGCTCGGTGAAGACGAGATGCTAGCTCCCGCTCTCGGTGGGCGAGTCGACAACAAAGTCCACGAGAATCGAGGCCGAACCATCGCCCGCCGCCTTGTCCACGCCCGGCCCGCGCCGTCGAACACGCCACGCGAGATGCGACGCTGCGTGACGGTCGAGGATGCGGTAGGCCTTCGAGCCTCCGCGTGAGCCGGCGAACACTCCCGAGTGCTCTCGCCGCCGAGCTTGCCGATGTGGCCAAGCTCCTTGGCGAACGCAAGGGAGCGAAGACCCGCAAGTGGGAGACCGCGGCTTGCGCCCATGCGGGGCCTCGTGACGGCGTCCTGCCGCCGGCGCTTGGTAGGCGAGCGGTTGAGGATGTAGACGGCGCCGCCACCGCCTCTCCCGAAGAGACGGCAGATCCCTCGCGAGGAGGCCCGAGCCATCCCACAACCGCCTGCGTTGCGCGCGCTCGACGACGCTCGCGCTGCTGCGGGGCATGCGGCGCGAGTAGTGGCGCCAATGCCCTCATCGCAAAGACGACGCGAATTCAGGCCGTGAATTCGCGCGTTGTTGTGGCGCGACGCGCTGCTTGCTGCGCGCTCGCCTCCGCGGCGACTGCGTGCGCTCGATGGCGTCCGCAGCCTCTCCTTGCCGCCGAGGACCATCACCCACATGTAGCGGAGAGGTCGCCGACGAGCGGCAGGAAGTAGCGTCGTCCTCCCGGTGTGGCGGTGTCACCGCCACACAAGTCCCGTGCACGAGCTCGAGCCTCTCCTTGGCTCGGAAACTCGCATGCCGGGAAAGGAGTCGCCTGCGCCGCCAACACGCAGACGCCGCAGAGCCGCTCCACATGGTCAAGGCACGCGCAGCCTCGCACCATTTCCGTGGCACCGAGCCGCCGGGGCCTCGAAGTGAAGGTGCCCAAAGCGCTCGTGCCATCGCCACGCCTCGTCGTCCGGACGAGTGCGAGACGAGGGTTGTGCCACCGCACGTGAAGAGTGTAGAGTCGATTTGCGCCTCTAGTTACCTTGGCAAGGAGGCGCGTCGAAGATCCCAAACCGCAGCACCCGTGCTCGATCTCGACACGCGAGCCGTTCTCATCCACCGTCCCAAGCCGATGATGGAGTTCGCAGATCGGGGATGTAGTAGACGCCGGTGAGCGGCCGGTGCTCGCCGATCTTGGCGACGAGGACGACAGAGCCGACGCCTTGATCTCCACGGCGAGGCGTCGCCGAACTTGACGGTGCCTCGAACGCTGAAGTCGAGCTCGGAGAACTCCGCCGCCGGTCATGTGGTGGGTGGCGCGTGTCGAGGCACCACCCGCCGGTCTTGTCATTGCCGGAATCTTCGCCGAGGAGGGCGTGTGCTTTTGGCTCGTCAAGGTGGAGGAGAGCCGCTGCGGCGGTGCGGCTGGAGGTAGTTCGATGCTCGCATGAGCAATGAACAGATCGGCCGCTCCTCCTCCGCTGCGCGCGACGTGGGCTCGGCGCGCGTCGTGGTCGCCGACACTCCTTGGCCCAATGACCAAGCTTGCCGCAGCTTGTGGCAAGAGTCGTCTCGTCTTCGCTTTTGCTTGCCAAAGATCGCCGCCTGGCGCTTTGCGCGGCTTGCGCGCTTGCCACTCTTGCGCGGCGTCGTCG
Organism: Dendrocalamus sinicus; assembly: GCA_036346575.1. Taxonomy (NCBI): domain Eukaryota; kingdom Viridiplantae; phylum Streptophyta; class Magnoliopsida; order Poales; family Poaceae; genus Dendrocalamus; species Dendrocalamus sinicus. Next base: position 12,363,686 of record CM070641.1, on the reverse strand, counting down.
TGGAAGAAGGCTCCCTTCTTCTTGTCACCTTGGCCGCACCCACCGCTCCCGAGCGAGGAGGAGCTTCCGCCAATGGTGACGGGTCCCGAGAGGCTCGTGGCTCATCGATGTCGGCGACCTTGAGGCGACCCAACGCCTCCTCGATGGTCATCGTGGAAAGGTCCAGCAGAGACCCGATCGAGCGAGCCATCCGCTTGTACTTCTGGGACGCGCGGCGGAAGAGCTTCTCCACTCTCTCTCTCGTAGGTGTCGTCGCCGAACCGCACCAACTTGTGCAACAGAGTGTTGAGACGAGAGCAAAGTCATCAACGCCTCACGGCTTGAAGGCGTGCACTCCCACTCCGCGCGTAGTGCCCGTAGTGTAGACTTGCGCGCGCGGCCGCCGCCGCGCGTCTTTGCGGCGATGGCGTCCCAAGCCTCTTTGGCGATCCGCTTGTTGGTAGCGAAGCGCATCTCGGGCGGATCTGCGCGATGAGAGCATCCGGCGCCGCCGATCCCGGTCGAGTCGACGCCGCCGTCGATCGCATCCCACATATGCCGCACTGAGCTTCACCTCATCACCGCACCACTCGACGTAGTTGGTCTTGGTGAGGGTAGGCCACCCGTCGCCGGCCGACGCCCCGACGACAACCGGTACTCGTGGTGACCGGTGCCGAACCGGGAGAGAGCCGCGCTCGTGAGGGCGCGCTCTCCGTCGACCGCACGCCGCCGCCGTGCATGCCTCCTCCAGAGCGCCACCGCCGTGTCGCCTCCTTCAGAGCGCCACGCGCGCCCGCGCTGTCTGATTGCCGCCGCGCGCGCGTGGCGGCGCGCCGCCCATTGCGCCGTTCGCGCTTGCTGCCGCCTCCTCTCCAGCGAGGGTCGCGTCGCGCTGCTATCAACAGAGCCGGAGCTGCTGCTGCCGCCGCAGACCTTGACCTCTGCTGCCGCCGCCGACGCGCATCTGCCATTCGCCGCCTCACTCGGCCGCCGGCGCCGCGTGCCGCGCCGCCTTTGACGCTTTTTCGCCGCGGCGCTCTCCGCCGCCGCTGCGCTGCTCTGCGCGACGAAGCTCGGCCGTCACGACGCCGCATGCTCGAGGCGGCCGAAGGCGAGATCGCCTGCGGACATGGCGCGCTATCGGGGCATTGCGTGGAGAGAGGTCGCCGACGAGCCGCTGCCGTCTCGGAGAGGAGTGGCGCGGGACAGCGGAGCTGCCGCTTTGCACTGGGTGAAGTGCTGTGAGGCGGAGAAGGAGATGAGCAGGAGATGCTCGAGCTACAGGATACTAAGGCTCGATACCACTTGTTAGTCATTTGGACTCTTGCTCTTGGTGATAGCAAGATCCTTACTCTCATGGAGAGGATGACACTAGGAGATGGGGCAAGTTTTCTTGTTTATTGCTCACACAATACCATGCCAACTTCGAGGGTTGGGGATACAAATTTATAAGTCGAGAACCAGCCAAGCATATGCTACGATGCTATCCTAGATGCTGTCCTAAAGCGGTCAATATGCTGTCCTAAAGCGAATCTTTGTCCTAAGCGAATCTTGTCCTAAAGCGAATCTTTGTCCTAAAAGCGAATGTTGTCCTAAAAGCGAATGCTGTCCTAAAGCAAAAGCGAATGCTGTCCTAAAAGCGATGCTGTCCTAAAGCGATCAAAAACAAAAATTACCACGGCCCCACAAAGACCACAAAGATGCAGAGACTTATTCATCGGCTGGGCTCGAACCGAGCGCGTCGGCCGGCGGTGGCGTCGCCAACGGCGACCGCGTTCCATCCGATGGCATCGCAGCGGTGGCCGTGACCATCGGCGAGGAGCAATTCTGCCTTGACCTTTATGTCCTGCCCCTCGATGACTACGAGCTGGTTCTCGGATGCCAGTGGCTTAGGACATTGGGACCCATACTCTGGGATTTTGAGCGTCAATCTATGGCATTCTGGCGTGGCGCTCATCGCGTGAAGTGGCAGGGACTAGATGCCCCGACTGCACTCCAACTCCACGCCATGGAGCGCCTGGACTTGCTGTCCCTGCTCCTGGCCGAGTTCTCCGACATCTTTGCAGAACCAAGCTGGCCGCCACCTCGCCATTTGGATCATCGCATCACATTGCTACCCGTACTCCACCAATCGCGATGCGGCCTTACCGTTATCCCCACCGCCAAGGACGAAATTGAGAAACAAGGCGCCGACATGCGACCCAAGGCATCATCGGGCCTAGCACATTGGCGTTCTCTCTCCCGTTCTCCCGTGCGCAAGAAAGACGAGTGGCGCTTCGCGTCGATCATCGCGCACTCAACGCCAAGGCGTGCGCGCGTCTTCCCATTCCGCTTGTCGGCGAACTCCTCGACGAGCTTAAGGGCGCCACCTTCTTCACCAAGTGGACCTCCGCATGGATACCATCAGTCGCATGCATCCAGAGGACATCGACAAGACGGCATTCCGCACACATCATGGACACTTCGAGTTCGTTGTGATGCCCTTTGGCCTCTCCAACGCGCCCTCCACGTTCCAGGCTTTGATGAACGAGGTCGCCGGCCTTTTCTCCGCCGCTCGCACTCGTTTTCTTCAAGACATCTTGATTTGATTCAACTGGTCGGACCACTTGCGTCATGTGCGGGCAGTCTTCACCACCCTCCGCGCCCACAAGCTTGTCCTCAAGCGCTCCAAATGCTCCTTCGCAGAGCGCTCGGTGGCGTATTTGGGTCACGTCATCTCGGTGGCGGGTAGCCATGGACCGGCCAAGGTGGAGGCCGCCCAACAATGGCCTCAACCCGGACTATCAAGGCGCTACGGTTTCCTCGGCCTCACGGGCTACTATCGCGCTTCATCCGGCAACTATGGCGCCATCGCCGCTCCTTGACGGCGCTCACAAGAAAGACGCGTTCTGCCGTCCCGAGCGGCCTCCGACGCCTTCATGGCATTGTGCGCCTTGACGCCCGCCCGACTCTCCGGCTCCCGACTTATCAAGGGATTCACCGTCGATCGCGACGCCTCGCTCTGGGTTGGCGCGTCCTCCAGCGCGGCGCGGCCCCATCGTCACCGCCATCGCACCGCAACATGCCAAATTGGCAGCTTATGAGCGAGAGCTCATTGGTCTGGTGAAAGCGGTACGCCACTGGCGTCCATACCTGTGGGGGCGCTCCTTCACCGTGCGCACAGATCATTTCGCCCTCAAGTACCTCCTCGACCAGCGGCTCTCCACCATTCCGCAGCACACGTGGGTGAGTCGCCTCTTCGGGTATGATTTTTCGGTGGAGTTCAGGCCAGGGCGATTGAACACGGCCGCTGACGCGCTGTCTCGCCGTGACGAGGAGACCATCGCTGCCTCTACATGCGCCATCTCTCAACCGGACTTGGCGCTGTTCGACGATTTTCGGGAGGCCGAACAATTGCCGGAGCTCCTGGCCAAACGCACCGAAGTGGAACAAGGAGTCGCCGGCGCTTCCTGGACCGTGGTCGACGGCTTTGTTCTCCACCGTGGCCGCATTTTCGTCCCTGATTCTTCGACCCTGTGGCCACAGATCCTTGCCACGCCCATGGCGCGGACACGGCGCGCCCGTAAGACGCCCATCGCTGCGGACATCTTTCTATAACCCTCACGCCAATCGACTTGTCCGTGACTTTGTGAGGGGCTGTACTGTCTGCCAGCAGAACAAAACCGAGCATCTTCATCCCGCTGGGCTCCTCCAACCGCTTGCGGTTCCACGCTCGGTTTGGGCAGACATCGCCATGGACTTCGTAGAAGGCTTTCCCAAGGTGGGCGGCAAATCAGTCGTGCTCACCGTGGTGGACCGATTCTCCAAATACGCCCATTTCATCGCCCTCGGACATCCCTATACGGCGACTTCTGTGGCACGCGTCTTCTTCGACCACATAGTCCGGCTCCATGGCATACCTTGCTCTATTGTCGCGATGACGCGACCCGTCTTCACCAAAGACATTCGGGCGTAATTGTTCGCTTTGTCGGCGAGAACTACGCCTCGATTCGCATTTCATCCACGCATCGACGGTCAATCCGAGGTAACAAGCAGGTGTTGGCGTTTACCTCGGTGTCTTGCCGAGACGACCTCAGATTGGTGCGTTGGCGCCTTGGGCCGAGTTTTGCTACAACACGCCCTACCAAACGACGCTCCAAACCACTCCATTTCAGGTGGTCTATGGCCGGGCACCACCGACAATGGCGAGCTATCAACCTCGAGTGGCGCGTGTTGCCGCCTGGACAAACAACTCATCGGCGGGGACGCGTTCTGGCGATATACGCGGCGGCTGCTGCGAGCTCGCACCCACATGAAGCGCCCTATGGCGCGGGCCATCGTGACATCCAGTTCAGCGCCGGCGACTGGGTATGGCTTCGTCTTCATCACCGCACTGCCGCAGGAATCACCTCCAAATCCGGTGGCAAGCTTTCCCCTCGCTACTATGGTCCATATCAGATTGTGGAGCGCGTGGGTCGATAGCGTATCGGCTTCAGCTCCCACCCAAAGCCAAGATACATGATGTTTTCCATGTTGCATTCCTCAAGCAGTTTGTTGGCACTCCTCCTTCTGCATTGGTGCCTCTTCCACCTATCTCACGTGGCCATGTAATTCCAACGCCGGAGTCCATCATCCGCGCCCGTCTCAATCGTGGCCAATGGGAGTTGCTTGTCCATTGGGTGGGCGGCCAGCTGCTGAAGCAACTGGGAAACCACGGAGTCTTTCGAGAAAACCATCCAAATTTCCAGCTCGAGGACGAGCTGTTTCTCCAGGACGGGGGTAGTGTTGTGGACGCTTTTGTCGGCAAAACATATACGCGCCGCAAGAAGTCCAATCCAGCGCCCACAACATGAGTTGGCAAGTTTGTTATATCTTTTACTAGTTTTGCTGCAGGTAGCATTAGTTTGGGAAGTTAAGAAAAATAAAAGGAAAGATAAGAGTAATTGTAGGGATTAGTTAGCCTCTATGGCTATTTATATGTAACCCTTTGGGAATTAGAAGGGGGAGAAGAGTTTATTAGATCTAACCTCCAAGGGAGGAGATCGGACTCATCTCGTACCAGCTCTAGGGTTTCCAGATCAATAAAGCCAAGTTCCCAGCCATAACAAGGTAGGAGGAACTACCTATCTTTGATTTAAAGAAGAGTGGGGACTTGAACCCAATACCTCAACAACGACAACCTTGTGCTTTACCACTAGCGCTGTAAAGTTAGGAAAATGCAACACCTGACACCTGTAATATATCTGAGCTCAGTGACTATAGTAGCCTAGTAGGATAAAAATCCTTGCAACTGACTCAGCAGCAGCAGCTCCATTGACCTGCTCCTTCATGGCCTCATCACTCATTAGTTTCTCTTCTGCTCGCTGAATTTCACTTTTATCGTCATTCTTTTTCCAAACGTTTGCAGGGAATAGGATGCTAGAGGTTTATAACAAAGAAACTACTGGATGTGTGCATCATTCAAGCTGTTCATTGTTGCATACTAATCTCTACTGTGCATTTTATAGGTATGAATCAAGCTGGGCTTGCTGAGTGTATAGTTCGTGCTATACAAGCCTGCCATCCGTATATTCAACCTGTGCTTTTTGAGAGGTATCATTTTTTCCGATCCTATCTTGACATTCGAATGTGATTCATGTTCACATTGTTGGCCTTTTTTCCCAGCATTATCTTGACAGGTGGAAGCACGTTGTTCCCTCGATTCACTGAAAGATTGTAAGTTGTTTATTTAGCATCAGAGACACTATGCTATGTCACATTGCAAAGAGGCCACACACATCATTTGATTTGTATTGGCAGGGAAAGGGAACTCCGACCTCTCGTGCCTGATGACTACAAGGTGAAGATAATTCCTCAAGAGAAGTACGTATCTTTCTCTCTCTCTCTCTCACCCCCCCCCCGCGCCCATGTACGAATGCCAATAATGTCTTGTTACCTTTTGTCTAGCCCAATTCTCGGTGTCTGGAGAGGTGGATCTGTTTTGGCGTCCAGCCCTGATTTCGAATCAATGTGCGTTACAAAATCAGAGTATGAGGAGATGGGGTCAGCACGGTGCCGTCGAAGGTTTTTTCACTGAAGAGTATGCCAAAGGCTCAGGAGACGTGAGCGTAGTTCGTAAATATTATGCAGCATATTTTAGATCAGATGTCAATTTAGTCATATGCAAATTAGAAGCTCGGTGGTAAATCCATCACGCCTGAGGCTGGCAGAAGCCTTCTTGTGGTTTAGTTTTGCACCAGATACTCAGGTCGTTGGTTGATTTGACAACTGTAGCTCATGAGTGCTAATTAAGTAGACAAAAATGCGTAGATGAGAGCTGAAATTTCCTGCAATCCTGTTTCATGTTACTGTCTAGCTTACAAGTTGGTTCTCTTATTCAGGATCTGTGTATTACTTCCTCCGTCGTGCAATATAAATCCCCTTTTTTAGAAACGATGTCTCCCAATATAAGTTCATTGAGAGGATCAAAATATAGTTATTGCAGTATTTTCACCCTTTATCCCTGCTTTAATATAGAGAAAGTAGTTGAGTAGTTGTAGTATGTCTTTTAATGAGGGTATGTATGGTCTAATGATATTTATTTTTTAAGATTTAATACTTCTTTAGGCTTAGCGTATAGTTGTCTTATGTTGCGGGACTGATGGAGTAGATTGGCTGAATGTGAAAATCTCCGTTGGTTGCCAACTTGGTTTGATTTGTGGATCCTGCCTGCGTACTGGCTTTAATGAAGAAACTTCATTTTGTTAAAGACACTGGCTGTGCATGTGTGCACGCGCTGTTGGAAGATGCCCCCCCATCTTCCGAAGTCACTTAAACCATGTTTTGACACAAGGGTCAGTGGATATAGCTTTGGCAAAATATATGAAAATTTTGAATTGCATTCTCGAGTAATCCTTTGCTTCCAATGCATACTAGTAATCTTTGCACCAGCAGAATGCATCTGCAGCAGCATGTCAATTGGCTGGAAAATGCGTATGACATTAAAAATGCAGGTCAATAAAGTACCTGTAGACAAACGAGTACAAAACCATGTTAATCGACAAACCGGAGGGACAATACAAAATCTCAACAATAGGCGATGAATTCAGTTCCCAGCCAGCCTATACAATGCGCCTTGGCAACAGCTCTCACACTCTCCACCAAAGATTCAAGTTTTTACAAGTTATCTATGGTAAATTGCTTCGGTCCAACAAAGTGACTCATTAGTGGCTTTCAAAAAGTACTGTTAGAATCAGACAACCTTGGGCTGGTGAACTTATGGCATGCCCATTAGACTTAGCGGCCGGAGATCATGGGTATTCTAGCCGAAACCCAGGAGCTTTGTTCTTCATTTTGTGATTTTTCCTTAGTCTTTGCTCCCCGAGAAGCGAACTGTGCGGCGCACTTGTGTGCACAGTATGCTTCGACGGATAGAAATCCATGTATTCACCATGGCTGGAGACAGCACCTGATTTCCTGATCACTTGTATTCATCATGAATGTACTTCTTTCGTTGATGAATAAAGTTTAAGCTTCTGGTTGAGTCTAAAAACAAAAACAAAGTGAGACATTGGCTAAGTTGCCGAGGGATGAAATCCATGTGTAGGCTAAGGAATAGAGGGGGATTCCTTTGGGAATATTTAGGATTTAATAATTTAAATTTGAACTAAATCCTAAGGATTTGAATCCAAATCTCCTCCCTATCCAAACAGTCCCTAAGAAGTTAATAAAAAGTAAAAGAAACATCAACCTGTATACATGCTGAAGCCCAGTAAAGGTCAACCAGATTGTTAGGAGGCTTCCATTGGTCTATCGTCTCTATAAACTCTCGGGCGATTTGGATGCATCTTGGCTGCAGCTATCATACCCTCCACAACAGAATCAACAATACTGCTGAAGAACTCTACTTCTTTTAGCTTCGGAAGGTTCTCAGCGCCAGAAATGCCTCCTCTGGGCGCTCTCACAAAAGCTAGTGTGAGTCTCTCAAGATCGGGTGCGCCTCCCCGGAAGCTGAGCTCATCAAGATTTTCCAAATTATCTACCATCAATTGCTTGAGCCTGGGAAATAGATTCTGGGCAAAGCATAGTTCTGTCCCCACGTACGAGCCAGCATACAGTTTGAGAGACAAAAGACTGGGAAGTTTCCCCAGTGTCTTCACCAGTTCACCCTTCAGAGAATTTCTCCGGAGCGATAGGTTGACCAAGTTGCTGAGAGATGAAATCCATGGAGGCAGAGCACTCACTCCTCCCCACAGGTACAGCTTTTCGAGGAAGAGAGGGGGTGAGCTTAGGTCGATTAAGAAATTAAGCCCATGATCCCATCTGTTTTTATGATTTATTGACAAATGCCGAAGGGAATCGCTTAGCTTGCTCAGGGAGGCAGCGAAAGGTGCCCATTTTTCTTTCTCCTGGCCGTTGATAGCAATAAGCTTGGTCAACTGAGGCAGCTCTCCCAGTTCATGCATCGCATGGAAGCTTGATGAGATGTTTACATTAGCAATTCTCTGAAGGGCACTCATGTTGTTTAATCCAGCTGGTATCATCACACCCTCATCGAAAGCAACATGCTTCACACGATGTGTCCTTGTATAGTACTCGTAGCGGCCTGCAAGCAGGTGTTTGAGACACCGGAGTTGAGTGACAGTTGCCGGTAATTCCCTAATATAAGTGCTCCTTACATCCAATGTCACAAGCTCTTTCAGGTTCCCCACTAGCTTTGGTAGCTCTGAAATATTTGTGCTTCTAAGGCTTAGGTACCTCAACAGATACAGTTTGCAAATGTCTTTCAGATCTTGATTACTTAACCAACAACAGCCTTCAAGGTCTAACACCCTTAGTAGTGTTAAATGAGCAAAAGTAATGAGCACTGGTTTTTCCATGCAGCCCAGAACTGTCAAAGAACGTGTATGCGATAGCAAGTTTCTACCTGGGAAATCTTGCTTCTTGCTGCCACCTGCATGGATGGAAAGCCGTCGAATTTTGTCATGCCCTGTTGTACTGTACCGGTAATTTCCTAGAAGTGAGATGAAGTTTTCTTGGACAGATTTGGCGGTGATTATTTCCAGCATGATGTCATGAACCCTACAGCTCCTGACCTCACCGCTGCTGTCAATCCGGGTGGGCGTAACAATGCTTCTACTGATAAACTCTTCAAAATAGTTCTCAACAGCCTCTTCCAAATTTGATTCGCACGCTCCGCCAATGAAGCCTTCAGCTACCCATCGTCTAACCAAGGGTCCTCTTTTGATCTCATAATCCTCAGGGAAAACACTAAGATACAAGAAGCAAGCCTTCAAATGGTAGGGCAAATCGTTGTAGCCAAGAGATAATATCTTTCTCATTCCTCCTAATGTATCGTTTGTTTCTAACCCAGAACCCAATCTATCACATACCTTTTGCCATTCTGCTCTTGTCCTATTTTCCTTTCGAGCTAGCATTCCGCCTATGCTCACTATAGCTAAAGGCAAACAATTGCATTTTTTTAATATGGCTTCAGAGATATCCTCCAAATCTTGATATCGTGAAGGACATTTGTCCAACTGAAACACTGTCCTGAAGAATAACCGTCTGGATTCTTCACTGGGCAAGGGATCCATTTTGTAAACACTGTCATAGGGATAAGAGCAGCAATTTTCAGCTACATGGTGATTTCGTGTAGTAATTAGTATTCTACTTTGTTTATCATTATCAGGAAAAGCTATCTTCAAATTTGCCCATGCCACTGGTCTCCAGATGTCATCAAGCACAACGAAGTACCTAAACAAGAAAAGAGGTGCTTATGTTAGAACATGTTGATAAATCATGAATTTAGTGATGATGAATTGTTGATATTTAGATTACTTTGAAATTTATGTTTATGAAAGTTATAGTCAATGCGCTATTGCTGCTAGAATATTCAGGATGTACGGTCTGATCGCCAGGTCCGATTGGCCTTGTGATGGACGATCTGATTGGTAGGCGTCGACTACGGCAAAACGACCACGATGAGTCAACCATGATAGAATGACCATGGCAGGTCGAGCATGGTAAGACGATCGGGATAGTTGGAGCTACAGTGAACCGGTTGTGAGCTACAATAATCGGTCGGAGGTTGTAAGCTACAATATCTAGTCAGTACTCGGTGATCGGTAATCAGTACTACAGTACCCGATCGGTACTTGGTAATTGGTAGTCTGTGCTACAGTATCTATTCGGTACTTGGTAGTAGATGGTTGGTAGTCATAGACTTCGAGTGCTACGATACTTGTGATTCTCGAGTACCCTGAGTACTCGTGGTTTTCAAGCACTCGTTGGACCAGCGATCTGACCAGATGTGCATGGTGGTCAGACCAATCTTTTTGAGTAGTCTGAGGTTGATTTTTGGAAAGCGTGGAAGTTGTTGTCATAGATGATTTGGTTCATGTTTATGGATGGACAAGGGTGTTTTATGCATGTGTGAGTTGATGTTAGTCAAGTTAGAAAGAACTTGTGCTGAGAAAATATTATTTGGTCTTACATGTGCAGGTTGGGCATGGAGATAGCCATGGTCAATGACGAGGAGGACCAGGACTAGGATGGGGAATTCCGAGATTCAAGTGGTCGTGGATGTCATGAGATGGTCAGGCTCACGCTGGAGTATGTGGAGATCAAAGGTGGATGATGAGTGGAGAAATTATGGGAGGTGTAGTCCTGTAGGTTTCGACACGTGATGAGTTGGAAGGAGTTATGGAAGGTTTCCATAATTGGAAGGTTTAGAAATTTTAGAAAACCCATGTTTGGAAGGGTTTCAGATCTCTTGATTTTCGAAATGGATAGCGTTTCGTATCCATGTTGATGAGGACACGGTTTGGAGCTCTAACATATAAAAGTAGGGAGAGGTTAAATGTTACGTGAGCGCTTTTGGAGAGAAAGCTTTTAGAGTTTTTATGCTAGGGTTTAAGAGGTGCCATGAGGGCACTTTGTAGCCAAAGAACATGATTAAGAAATAAAAGATCATATCTATTCTAGAAAGGTTTCTCGACATTGGTGGCGTGTTCTTCTAAGCATCATCTTCAACTCGTTCTCGTTCCAAACTAGTCGTGGCGAGATAATGTCCCTTTGTCAACCTCACCTTCCTCAATAGCGTGTGGAGTCGATCACTTGTTCATCACCAATAGCATCGGTGTTGAAGCATTCAAGCGGAGGAAGATTACGACTACGTATAAAGAGGTCAAGCGAGCAGTCGAAACTTTCATAGAGCACTAAGAGATTCTAAAAAGCGAAGGCAATCATTCACCCTCCTTCTGATTACGGTATTCGATTCTACAAGTGGTAACAGCGTAGGTTACAATGGCATCAAATCAAGATCATTTTTCAGGTAAGCCACCATTTTTGATGAATCAGATTATCGCTATAGGAAAATATGCATGAAGGATTTTCTTTAAGCACAAGATAATGCTATTTGGCAAAAAGTTAAAAATTCATACATAGAGCTTCCTGTTGTTACTATTGAAAATATTGTTGATGTTAAAGCTAATACTAAGACTAGAATTTTTTTTTGCAAAGTCTAAGTAGGAAATAGATTTGTCAGAATTGTTCATATTAAATTTGCAAAAAAAGTTTGGACTACTCTAACTGATTATCATGAGGGTTTTAAATATGTTAAAGGTGTTCATTAGAATCGATCCAAAAGGAGTATTCTAAATTTGAGATGAAGCCAGGAGAATCAGTAGATGCAATTTTTGATTGCTTCAATAAAATTGTTATTGATTTACAATCTGTTGATGTCGCATATTCTAATTCTGACAATGCTCGTCAAATTTTAAACACTTTCGATATGTCTATTTGGAATGTGTTAGTCACTACTATTAATCATTCTGTTAATATGAAAACACTCACTTTGAATGATCTTTATGCCAAAATAAAAACACATAAGATTGATGTTTTGGCTAGTATAAACAAGTCTAATTCCTTGGGTTTAGTGACTAACCAAGCTGACAATTCTTCTAATGCTTTATTTTTATCTATCTGCATTGTGCTCTATTTTAGATGAACAATTAGAGGAGGTTCCAAAAGAGCAACTTGTACTTTTCTCCAACAGGGTGATCAAGGCAATTAATAACATCATATCAAGGCAAAGAAGAGGTTCTATCAGATGCTATGAATGTGATGAGCTTAATCACATCAAGATGAATTGCCCCAAACTAAGGAACAAGGAGGTCAAAGATGACAAGACACCAACTCGTCGATCTCAATTTAAGATTGACCTAAGCAAGAAGCACAACTATCGCAAGGTAATCAATAAAGTACTTTCAAAATTTGAGAAGATTGATTTGAGTGATATTGATTCTGCAAGTGATGATGAGGACAGTGGCAAGAAGGCAAAGAAGGTGGACTTTACAGGGATGTGTTTTATGACAAACAGCGAGGAGCTTGACCATGATGATCTCTACAGTGATTCTCATGAGGTAAAACTTTTTTATACAGATTTATCTCGTACTGTGCTTAGATTGACAGAGGTGCTCAAAAAGTATAAAAAATTAAAAGTAATGATTTTGTTGTTGAGAGCTTAAATTCTGAAATCAATAGACTTAAAAATTGTATTCCTGATCATGAATCTTGTGAATCTTGTCAAGTTTTACACTTTTAGTTGGAGTCTTCTAGAACAATTAATGCATCAAACTTGGTTCAACTTAGTAATATAACTGCTAAACTTGATGAATTAAGATTGGCACATAACTCTTGTGATGAAAAATTAAAATGTTCAAATGGTGAAATTGAAAAGCTAAAGTCTAATTCTCTAACATGTTTAGAGTCAAGTATTTGAAATGCTCAATCTAAATCTTGCTCTAATTGTGAATTATTAGAAGCTAGACTTAATTCATCTCAGAAAACAATTCAACAGATGCTTTATTATGAGATATCCTTGTGACATCCCAAAATTTTTCAGAATTTTTTTAAAAAAATTATTTAAAGATTAAAAAGTATATTAAAGGAAAACAAAATTTAAAATTTATTGCAATTAATGTATTGACAATATTTTATTTGGGTCCAAAACTTATTCAGGAATTTCTATGAATTTTTCTGAAATTTTTGGAATTTATTTCATATTTTTCTGAGCTTTATTGAATTATTTGGGCCTTTATGAAAATCAAAAGCAATTTTAAATTTTAAAATCCCCTCCTCTCTCCTCTGGCCGCAACGTGGACGGCCAGATGCCGCCCACGTCCCCCGCTCCACCCGGCCTGCCCCTCTCCTGCGCCTGCCACCTGGCCGGCCCAGATCGCCCGCCTCCCCTGCCATCCGGCCCATCCGGCCATCCACCCCTCCCTTCCCCCTCGCCCTCCGATCGCCATCCGACGCCCGCGCGTCCTCATCCCTCTCTCTCCCACTGTCACCCGGCCCCACTTGTTAGCGCCGCTTTCCCCTCTTCCTCCGTCTCTCTGCCCTGTGGGGCCCGCCCGTCAGCTGCTCCCCGCCTCCCTCTCTCGCTGACCGCTCGGACCCACCTGTCAGCATCGTCCCCTTTCCCGCGCCATCTTCCTTCTTCTCCCCTCCCCTTTCCTTCTTTGCTCTGGCCGACCAAACCACGCCGAATCCGGCCTTGCCATCGCCGCCTCCTCTCCGGTTTTGGTATCCGATCGCCGCCCGCGACAAATCTTGCACCCCCTTCTTTCCTTCCGCGCCCCCCTTTCCTTTCTTCCCCTCTCTTTCCTTCCTGCCGCCCGCCATCTCCGGTGAGAAATCCCCGCCAGCTCCCCCTCCCCGACCCCTATAAAAGCCCCTCCCCGTACTCCCCTCTCCCCGCACCACCTCCCTCCGCTCCCTTTTCCCTCTCACGAGCACCGTAGCGCCCTCGCGCCGTGCACCAAAGCTTCCGAGCGCCGGAGCTCCTCTGGTGAGGAATTGCGGCCGCCTCCAGCGTCCTTGCACCCCGCCGCCACCTCCCTCGGCCTCCCCGTGCCCGTGCGAAGACCCTCCACCCCTCAGTCGCGCCTCTCCGCCACCAGAGCACCGCCGCCGCGTGAAGACCTGAGCCGCCGTCTCCTCCCTCCTCACCGGCTCGTCTCCGGTCACCCTCGGTGAGCCCGCGCCTCTCCCCTGAAACCCCGTGCGCCTCTCTCCCCGTTGCCGCCCTCGCCGCTGGCCACCGCCCGCCGGGGTGCCGGCGAGCACGCTGCCTCCGAGCACCCTCCGGCCGGCCTCCCACGTCGGCTTTCCCCCGTGCCTGTGTGGCGGCTGACCTGGCGCCACGCCAACGCCACCTCGGGCCGTCCCACCCCGTCAGCGCCACACAGGCGGCTGGGCCACCTCAGCACCCCCTGCGGTCTGTGGGCTCGGTCCATGGACCGGTCCCACCTGTCAGTGCTATGCCACCTGGTGCTGACGCCAGCATGGCGCAGTAATATGATTTTCCCGTTGGAAAATAATTCGGCCAAAAAGAATTTCCAGGGCTAACGTAATGCTGACGCCATAAACCCAATTTCCTTTAGAAAAATAATTCCAGAATTTTCTCTTTTTCGTTTTTCCTGAATTTAAATTTCCCAAAGCCCGTTCTTCCTCATCCTAACTCCGATTTAGCCCATTCAAATTTCTAAATTCATAAAAAATTCCTCTATATACATTTCTGGCCTCAATTCAAATATTTGGAGTCAATTTGAATTTATTTGAATTTTATTTGAGTAATTTTCACGTGTAGACTGTGACGATTTCGGAGAATTCTTCGACGACGATTCACACCCACTTGAGGAGCAAGGCAAGTCACACACCTTGATCATGTTGATCCCGGATTTCAAAATAAAATTATGTTGTTTTAAATTATTTTGCATGCATATTTCTATTCAACGTATTTCAATTCAGTTTTAAATATAGTTAATGCCTACTTGTTAATTCCTCCATTGATATTGAATTCCTTATACCTTGTCACCCTAGATCAAAACCTAGTTAGTACATTAGTATTGGCAAGAGAGATTTTATATTAAATGCTTAGACTGCTTAGATATAATCTTGGTTTTGGGATACCTTTTCACATAAAATGATGACCTGTTTACATAAAATGATAATCTTTTCGAAGCTACTCCTGACTTTGGTGAGTCAAGGAGGTTTATGAAATATTTTGAAAACAAAATATAAAATCTGGTTTAGACTTAAGCTAATGGTTAGGTGGTGGGTGCAGGCATGCACTGTTGTTCGGAGACACATTGTTGATTGTCGTGCACAAGGGTATGTGGTTGAGTCTAAGTCAATTAAGGACCGGTCTGTGAGCTACTGTTGCAAAGCCCTAACGTACTACCACAAGGCTGGTATGGGATAGACCTGGCTGAATAATTTGCGGGTCCCAACCTGGGTCATGTCGTAGGATGAAAGTGAGCGTGGCGTAGGCCATGAGAAGTCTCACTCGGCTCAAGAGGGGGTCCCGGTCTAGTGGATTCCTTACTGGGGTAAAACCTTAGAGTTGGCTTGGCCAGGTTGAAGGCTTTGCATTGTAAAGGCCTTGTCACGACTCCTCGCCGCACACCTAAGGAAGTGTGTAATCGCGTGGCAATATGGGATGATCGTGTCTTGTGGGTAAAGCTGTACAACCTCTGCAGAGTGTATAATCTATCCTGGATAGCCGTGCCCACGGTCATGGGCATGCCGAGTAAAGTTTTTCATGGATTAGACTTTGGTTTTAAAATAATTTATGAAACAGTGTGGTCGAAGCCACATGAAATCTTTTGGAAAAGATGGACCGCGTGGGATGCCCGACGATAGGTTAGTGTTTGGTCGGAGCCTACACTAACGGTATTAATTTTTAACTGCAGTTACTGTTTTTTCTTATTGTACTAAATTCAGCAGTTTCAATCTATTTATTGTATTCTCTTAAAATGCTGTTTGTGCGCAACTAACCCTATATGCCTTCCCTTGTGGCCTTAATCATTATAATGCATTTTTCCATGTGACTTGCGGAGTACAAGTTTGTACTCACTCTTGCTATCTCATCACAGAGGAGGACTACGACAACTTCGGTGAGGATCAGGACAAGTAGGACACGTCTTGCAGTCGTTTGCCTGTGGGCAGACTTGGGCTTCGCTTTTCCAGCTTGCTTCCGTAGTTTCTTTTGCTATTAATAAATTTTGCCAATGTGCGATGATGTAAACGCTGGCCATAAGGCCGTACTCTTTTAAGTGGAATAATATTGTCATATTGCTTGATATTTATCTTTGTTATCCGCTGTATGCACTAGCTGATCCTGTACTAGTGCGATTTACACAGAGGATCTTGGAGTTGCCGCTCCGGGTTCCGACAATCCTCTTGCTCGATCTGTCCTAAGTTTAACATAGAAATAGAAGTATTGACTAAACAACTTAATGATTTTTCTAGAAAAGAATGATTGGCTCAGCCTAGTCCTTCCAAGAATCTTGTGATAGAATCTATTAAATGCACTTCTTATCTCTTATTGGCTAAAGAGAATGAGTATCTTAAGGACACTTTAGAGAGATTTTCTTTTGGCGAGAAGAAATTGAATTTGATCTTAGACAAGTAAAAAATAAGTGTGAAAAATTATGGTCTAGGATTTAATTTTGTTAAGTATGACAAGAGTAATCCTCCTAAGGTTGTTGAGCTTTTGGAACCTGAAAAAATTAAAGTAAAATCCGAACCAAAATAAATTGTCTTTAAATCTACTGGTATCGTGAAGAATTCATCTACCAAAGTGAGTGCTGTGAAGTCGATTGATGCGACTTCTCATCAAGTCAAGTATCATACACTCATCGTGGTAGAGATGGTCGCTTGGTTCAATTTTGCTTACGAAACGTGAAGAAAGAAAGATAGGTTAAGGAATGGTTCTCGAGTGGAGTTTGTGCAAGCTCCTTGTTGTTGCTTTGCTGTCTCTAATCAATTTTCTGTAGGTTCAGGAGATTTTGTAACAGGACTGGTTAGACTAGCGTTTTCCATGCAATCAGACTGGTTAGTGGTCAGACCAGCCTTGCAGAGGCGGTCAGACCGTCTTATGGTCGGACCAGCGTTTTCTACTCAATTAGATCGATCGGCGATTAGACCAGCCTTGCCGATGTGGTCAAACCATCTTGTGATCAGACCAGCATTTTGACCAGTGTTTTGCACGCGATCGGATCAGCGTTTCAACGACTATTTGATCGGAATTTGACAAAGGCTAATTCCTCACTTAAATTATTATCATTGCCTACTGTTGCCCCTTTTCATCGTGTATCTCAGTACTAGATTCTTAAATCTTATTTTACTAACTCTAGTACTGTGACACTGATGTTTTCTGTGACGTAGGAACAACTGATGAGGAAGGGGAACACGTGGCTAGTGGATTCAGGTTGTTCGATGCATATGACCAGTGATTCAAGATGGTTCTCCTCCCTCACTAAGGCACCCAGTGATGAGTTGATTACTTTTAGGGATGCTTCAATAGGTATTATGATGGCTAAAGGTATAGTGTGTGTTAATGTTAAATTCATTCTCAAGAACATTACTTTGGTAAGTAAATTGAAGTTGCTTTCAATTTCATAGTTGATAGACGATAACCTTGAGGTAAGGTTTAAGAAACATACTTGTAGAGTTTTAGATGCTTCTGGAGATCTTATTTTCAATATATCTCGATTGGGGAAGGCCTTTAGAGTTGATTTTAATCATACTTATTCACCTGATGTTAGATGCTTGGTAGCTTCTGAATCTAGAGATCTAGTCTTTTGGCAACATAGGTTGGGACATATTGATTTTGATCACCTTACACGGATTAGTGGGATAGATCTCATTAGGGGTTACCTAAGCTAAAAGGTGGTAAATTTTTGGTTTGTTCTCCCTGTAGGCATAGTAAGATTGTAGCTGCTCCAAACCCATCTCTTTTTATGATCATTGCAAATGGCCTTAGTCAATTGTTGCACATGGACACTGTAGGTCCTTCTAAGGTTCAATTGTTGGAGGCAAATGATATATACTTATAATTATTGATGATTGCTTTAGATATTCTTGGGTTTATTTTATGGTGTTTAGGGATGAGGCTTTTGGATATTTTAAAGATTTATTTCTTAGACTCAATAATGAATTGCCAGGTGCTAGAAAAGTTATAAGGAGTGATAATGGTACTGAATTTAAGAATTTATCATTTGCTTGTTTTTGCTTTGAAAAAGGTTTAGAACATCAATTTTCTTCCCCTCGTGTCCCACAGCAAAATGGGGATGTAGAGAGGAAAATGGAATATTAATTGAGATGGCTAGGACTATGTTTGATGAACATGCTACTTCTAGGAAGTTTGGGCTGCGGCTATTTTCACTGCATGTCATGTTTCTAATAGAGTATTTTTGAGAGCCTCATTGCACAAAACTTCTTATGAGTTGAGATTTGGGCGTAGGCCTAGTGTTTCTCACTTCGGAGTATTTGGATGTAAATGTTTTATTCTTAAGCATGGAAATCTTGATAAATTTGAATCTAGATCTTTAGATGGCATTTTTCTTGTTTATCCTACTCACTCTCGTGGTTATCGTGTACTCAACTTAGAGACTAACAAAATTGTTGAGACCTGTGAGGTTAATTTTGATGAGACTAGTCCTGGTATTAGACCCGACATTTCATGTACACATGTTCAGGGAGAGTTAGAAAGCATATCTCTTGACGAAGAGAAGGCACTTGATTGCAGTGATGTTTTTCCTCCCATGCCACCACCTGCACCAGCTAAGGATCTTGCAACTTCCATTTTAACTTTAATGGGAGACACTACTATCTCTGATGAGCCGCTATCAACTGATGGATCACCTACAGAGGAAGTTGGTAATGTTGGAGCTACCTTAGAACCTTCTGTACCATTGCATATTCAGTGGCGCCATCCCCTAGAACTAATGATTAGTGACATTGAAGAAAGGATAACACGTTCTAGGTTTACTTCTCCTAACTCACATGCTCATTCTGCTTTTGCTACCTCTTTTGAGCCCAATGATGTAAGTCACGCTTTATCTGATGAGTCTTGAATCAATGCTATACATGAAGAATTAAAATTTTTTGAGCATAATAAAGTTTGGATCTTAGTTGAATCTCCTCATGGACATGATGTGATTGGAACTAAATGGTAAAAATAAACAAAGTGAGGATGGTGTTGTGGTTAAGAATAAGGCTAAACTTGTTGCTCAAGGGTTTAATCAGGTGAAAGGTCTTGATTTTGGTAAAACTTTTGCTTTTGTTGCCAGATTAGAAGCTATTAGAATTCTCTTAGCATTTGTTGCATCTAAAGGTTTTTAAATTGTTTCAAATGAATGTTAAAAGTGCTTTTCTTAATAGTTTTATTGAGAAGAAAGTTTATGTTAAGCAACCATCTGGTTTTGAAAATCCTAAATTTGCTAATCATGTCTACAAATTGTCCAAAGCCTTGATGGTCTGAAACAGGCTCCTAGAGCATGGTATGAAAGGCTCAAGTCATACTTGTTAAAGAATAATTTTCAAATGGGCAAGGTAGACCAACTCTTTTCACTTTTAGGCATGGCAATGATCTATTACTTGTTCAGATTTACGTTAATGATATTATCTTTGGTGGCTCCTCTTATGCTTTGGTTTTCAAGTTTTCAGATACTATGAACAGAGAGTTCGAGATGAGTATGATGGGAGAGTTAACTTACTTCTTGGATTTATAAGTATAACAAACTAAGCAGAGCACTTTTATTCATCAAACCAAGTATAGGAAGGACCTACAAACCTATTTCTACACCAATGGGATCTATGATTACTCTTGATCCAGATGAAGAAGGTGAGGCGGTGGACCATAAAGAATACAGAAGCATGATTGGGTCTCTACTTTATCTTATTGCTTCAAGCCCAGACATATATTTTGTTATGTGTTTGTGTGCTCGATTTCAAGCTTTACCTCGTGCATCCCATCGTCAGGCTGTGAAAAGAATTTTTAGGTACCTCCAATCAACTTTATAATTCAGACTCTTGTATTCTACTTCATCATGTCTTACCCTGCATGTATATTTAGATAGTGATTTTGTAGGTTGTAGGATTGAAAGGAAGAGTACTTCTGGTACATGCCACTTTTTAGGCACATCATTAGTTTTTTAGTCTTCTAGAAAACAATTATCTATTGCATAATCCACTATTGAAGCTGAATATATAGCTGCCACTTCTAGTTGTTCTCAAAATTTATGGATTTCTGCTACACTTAGGGACTATGGATTAGAATTGAGTAGTGTTTCACTTTATTGTGATAACACTAGTGCTATTAATATTGCTAAAAACACAGTACAATATTTTAGGACTAAACATATTGATTTAAGATTTCACTTTCTAAGAGACTATGTGGAAAAGGGTGATATTGTTCTACACTTTGTTGGGTCTGATTTTCAAATTGTCGATATTTTCACTAAGCCGCTTGATACTTCTCGTTTTGTTCGTTTGCACAGTGAGTTGGGGGTATGTCATCGAATGGGATTATTATGAGGGGGAGCTTGTCGTTTAAAAATTTTAGAAGCTTTGTTTATTATGCTTGTCAAATAATTCATTAAGTCTAAGTCATTGAATTTGAATGAGTAGTGGAGCTTTCTTTGTCATATTTACTCATATGCTATATAACTTTGATCATAACTGGTTGTAATCAATTTGCTATACTTGAACTAAAGCATGATATGGTGGAATATTTTGACTAGATTGATTATAGATAGTACTTTATGATGTTCATCTAAAATGATTAGCTTGATTGTGAGTCTTATTTGAAATCTTGACTATGAAGCTCATTTGTTTCATATTGCAACCTTTTTATGTACACTCAGTTTGACATGTTATTTAAAAAATAAGAAAGAGAAAGTTAAAAAGTTGTACGCTTTAAGCATGCCATGTGTAAATAAAAAGAAAAGGCAAAAAAAGTACACAAATGAAAATAAGTATACTTTAAGCATGCCACCATTTAAAAAATATGCTAAAAGCATGCCATCATGAAAAGAAGTATCCTACATGTATGCCACATGCTTAAGAATTGAGTGTGGAGCAATAGGTTATTACGTGAGACTACTAGCTCGTCTAGATTTAAAGTTTCCTTCACTTTTAGGTTTTGACCTTTTGTTGTGATATCTTTTGTGCTCTTTATAATCGTTTTGGTCATTGTTGAGATGCCTGTCATTAATTTAAATTACTAAATCATGTTAAAGTTTTATTTTGACATTGCTATATGCTATATGACTTTATATGATCTAGGTAGCTCTACTAAAAAAGATGGCTTGATTAATTTGTTAATTCACTACAAAGTAATTTGGAAATTCTATAAAGCTTCTTAATTTTTACTCTCATTGGTCACTGTTAGAATTATTCTTTCTCTGAAGTTTCTTAATGATTACATTGCCAAAGGGAGAGAAATGGGAAAATTGGAGAAATTGCTTCTCTTGTGTTGAGAGGGAGTTTTATGAGTTTCTGCTGAGAATTTGCTGCTGTGGTCAAATTCCTTCTCTGCAGCTTTGAAATTTTCTTTTCGTAAATTTTGCTTTTCTTTCAAAACATAACTCATTTAAGAGATTTTGAGATGTTGTCAATGTATTCATCAAGGGGAAGATTATTAAACCATGTGGATAGGTCGTGAATTTAGTGATGATGAATAATTGACATTTGGGTCACTTTGAAATTTGCATTTGTGAAAGTTCTGGTTGATGCGCTATTGTTGCTGGAATATTCAGGATGGACGGTCCGATCGACAGATTCAATCGACCTTGTGATGGATGATCCGATCTGTAGGTCCGATCGGCAGGCGTTGACCACGGCAGAACGACCATGACAAGTCGACCACGGCTGGTCAAGCACTGTAAGATGTCCGGGATGGTTGGAGCTACAGAAAATAGGTTGTGAGTTATAGTGAATTGGTCGTGAGCTACAATAATTGGTCGAAGGTTGTAAGCTATAACACTTGTTGGTACTTGGTGATTGGTAGTCGGTGCTATAGTACCCGGTCGATACTCGGTAGTTGGTAGTTTGCGCTCTGATGATCTGGTCGATACTCGAGTCGGTGATCGTGCTCTGATGCACGGTCGATACTCGTTGATCGATGGTCGGTGCTCTGATGCACGGTCGGTAGTCGGTTGTTGTAGCTATAGTACCTAATCGGTAGTCGGTAGCTACAGTGCTTTGTCTATGGTCGTAGCTACAGTGACTGATCAATGGTTGATAGTCGTAGACTTTGAGTGCTACGATGCTTGTGATTCTCGAGTACCTTGAGTACTCATGGTTTTCGAGTACTCGTTAGACCAGCGGTCTGACCGGCTGTGCATGGCGGTCAGACTAGTCTTTCTCAGTGGTCTGAAATTGATTTCTGGAAAGTGTAGAAGTTGTGGTCGTGGATGGTTTGATTCGTGTTTATGAATGGACAAGGGTGTGTTATGCATGTGTAAGCTGATGTTGGTCAACATGGAGAGAACTTGTGCCGAGAAAACGTTTTTTTGGGTCTTTGCATGTGTTGGATAGGCGTGGAGACGGCCATGGTCGATGACGAGAAGGACCGAGACTAGGATGGGGAATTTCGAGGTTTAGGCGGTTGTGGATGTCACGAGGTGGTCGGGCTCACGCTGGAGCACATGGACATCAAAGGTGGATGATACGTGGAGAACCTATGGTAGGTGCAGTCCTGTAGACTATGACCCGTGATGAATTGGAAGGAGTTACGGAAGGTATCCATAACTAGAAGGTTTAGAGATATTGGAAAACCCATATTTGAAAAGGTTTTGGATTCCCTTGATTTTCGGAATGGATGGAGTTTCGTGTCCATGTTGATGAGGACGCGGTTTAGGGCTTTAGCAAGGTTGTAAGAATAGTGATCCCAATCGGATCGAAGACACTCTGGTAGGATCGTATTCTAGGATCGAATCATAGAATCTAAGATCTTACCTGATTCTACAAAAAAATATTTATTCTAATTCACCATGTATTCCAAGAGTGATATGAGTGTTTATTTGGTCATTTGGCATCTAATTTGATTAATAAATATATCTTATTCATGACTAGAATCATAATTTAAATTCTATATCATTGAGAACTACGACTAGAAGAGTGTTGTTATCAATATTGCCATAATCTAATCATTTTACATAAAAAATTAAAATAAATAGATAATCAAATTAATTTTTATTATTTCAAACCTCTGAATCTTAATGTCTAGACTATTAACTACTTAGTATTTAACATACAACTTGAATTGAGGGATAAGATATAAGCAAACACCTTTCATAATTTTGGATGATACGTGATTCTACATGATTCTACTGTGATTTTATATGATTCTACGACTAGAATCACAATTTTAACAATTTTGGGCTCTAGCATATAAAAGCAGGTAGAGGTTAGGTGTTACATGAGTGCTTTTGGAGAGAAAGCTTATAGAGTTTTTGTGTAGAGTTTGAGGGATGCCGTGAGGGCACTTTGTAGCTATAGAACATGATTAAGAAATAAAAGATCAGATCTATTCTAGAAAGGTTACTTGGCGCCGATGGCGTGTTTTTCTGGGCATCGTCTTCAACTCATTCTCATTCCAAACTAGTCGTGGCGAGATAACGTCCCTCTGTCGACCTCACCTTCCTTGATCGCGCGTGGAGTCGATCACTCGTTCATCACCAACAACATCGGTGCCGAAGCATTCGAGTGAAGAAAGATTATGACTATATACAAAGGGGTCGAGCGAGCGGTTGAAATTTTCATCGAGCATTAAGAGATTCTAAAGAGCGGAGGCAACCATTCACCCCCTCTGATTCTTTTTGTATAACATGTGTTGTGTAGCGTCCTTGTGTCTACTTCATACAAAACAGCAGGAAACAAGATATAGAACATTTCCGGACAATCATATATCTTTGCCAGTGAATCTAGGGCCAAACAGTGACATTATGTACTTTCCAGTTGCCACCATTGGATTGCTCAAGTCACCAAATTACAAAATTCGGAACGCTTGTTATCTTGACCAATATAACTTTCTTGACTTTCAAAATTATAGAAAAAAAGAACCATGTTCATTTTCAGTATCACAGATTTTGTTGATTCCACAACAGTTTGCTCTTCTCAATTTCGAAGAATATTGTTTTCTGTTTTTCAGGAATCCTTTCAATAGACTTGTTTGAGCAACCCATTCTAGCAAATATTCTCTTAACTAATAAAACAGAAGATAGCTAACTTGTGTATTTGATATGTGGAACCAGGGGATCGATATATCCAGTGCAAGTCCCCAACGGCATAAACCACACATCAGTGTACATACCAGATTACTAAATCTCTTAAAATAAGTAGAGTTACTCTAAGATCTATCAACATGTAACATTTCAAGCACAAACTCCATCCGTACTAGCAGAATCAAAATGAGGAAAAAAAATGAATGCTATCTTCTAACCTTTCCCTTTGATTTTCTTATTTAATTTATTTTTACACGAATTTCTCGTTCTGTCAGAGCACTAGATCTCATTATAGACTACTTACACATTTGCTTGAGAATTTTTACTGTTGATCTGACAGCTAACCGTTGTGGTTTGCATGTCTGCACTAGATATGCTCCATTGATCTTTTTTTTTTTGTTTTGTTTTGACTAATATGAGAATGTCTGCGCGAGGCGGGTCTAGCAAAAATGCTTTGCTAATTTTCAGGTTCACCACTGAAACACACGCTGCCTCCAACCTCACCTCTGGATAACGTTAGTTTTCCAACATTTCTCTTAAGAAATTCAAGTATAATGTTCTTGCAGATATGTTGGGCTTTCATTGCTTCTTATGATTTTTTGGAGTTAATTTCTCTTTCTAATTACTTTTATGCCGTGTGTTTCAAGACAATGATATCCATGCTAGACGTGAACTAGAAGTTTACCACAATTATTTTCTTAAAAAATATTGCGTTAGCTAGGTCTTGAACTCAAAATCTTAGCTTTGGTACTATATTAAGTTGTATGTACTAACTGGTTCATCTAAAAGCTTAAATTGATAAGGAAAGTTGGACAATGATTGGTAAGGAAAGTTGGACAATGTACTTAACAGAAAGTACATACCTTTTATCCTCCAAATAATTTCTGCACTCGTTAATGAGTTGGGTTATGTCCCAGGTTTCAATGCTTTTGAGGGGGTCTTCACTGGTCCCTTCCTCCGAGCTCCTTGGATCTCCGGATGGCCTTTGTACGAGCTGCTTTAGCACAGATACCAGCAGTGCTCGGAGATCGTAGTTCTGGGACACTGCTACGAAAGCGCGACTCTGGATTCCTTGCACCGCTGGGCTCCTAAATACAGTCAGCGCTGTTAGAGATATATGTATAGTTATTATTCCCCATTGTTATGAGGGGTTCTTTGCATATTTACCACCTGTACTTTGTGTATATATACCGGCCCGTTGGCCTCATATGAATACAAGCGCTATTCATAACATGGCATCAGAGCCAAAACTAGGGTTTTGGCTTACCTAGGGTTCCGCGCCCGCGTGCCGCCTCCGGCCTCCCATCCTTGCCGCCGCCGCAAGATCCCATCTCTCCGGTGAGGCCTCGCTTGTCGCCTCGTCGCCGCCGCCGTCG
The DNA here is from genome assembly GCA_036346575.1 of Dendrocalamus sinicus. Classification (NCBI taxonomy): domain Eukaryota; kingdom Viridiplantae; phylum Streptophyta; class Magnoliopsida; order Poales; family Poaceae; genus Dendrocalamus; species Dendrocalamus sinicus. The sequence goes on along the minus strand of CM070641.1, from coordinate 12,338,290 downwards.
GCCCCACCGACTCCCCCGTCGGTTCCGCGCCCGCGTGCCGCCTCCGGCCTCCCATCCTTGCCACCGCCGCAAGATCCCATCTCTCCGGTGAGGCCTCGCTTGTCGCCTGCGTCGCCGCCGCCGTCGGCCGCCGACTCCCGTCGGTTCCACCGACTCCTCTGCTGCGTCGCCGTCGGCCTCGCCGCCTCGGCTCGGCGCCTCCGCGCGTCCGCCGGCCTCGCCTCGCCGCTCCGCCGGGCGCGCCGCTCTCTCGCCGCTGCGCGTCGCGCGCCCTAACGCGTGTGTGCGCGTAACGGGCCGAAGGCCCGTTTGAGGCTTTTCTTACCGAGCGGCGGAAGAAAAAAAAGAAAAAAAAGAAAAAAAAAGAAAAAAATGTCGTTCTAACCGCCTCGCCGTCCAGCGCCGCCTGTTAGACTTGGTTGCCTTGGTCGCCACGCCGTCCAGCGCCGCCTACCAATGGGCACCGTTTCCCTCCCTCGCTGCCCGGTGATCTTTGATGGTGTTAATTACACCGACTTCGTGTCTCACATGTGCATTCACATGCGTGGTCTTCGTCTCTGGGGCGTCCTCTCTGGCGATGTCACCTGCCCGCCTTGCCCTATTCCTCCGACGGAGCCTACGCCTGTTGCATTGCCCCCGATAGCCGATAAGGCTGCTGCTGATGATGAAGCTGCCTCTATCTACCAGGAGGCTCAGTGGTACGATGACGACGCTCGCCGCCGCTTTGTCTTCATCGCGATGTCCACCTCGATTTTCTTACGAGGTTGTGGGACTCCTTCGCTTTCGGATGTGGACTCATCTTCGTCGGCGCACGAGCCCTCCGGTGATGCCCTGCACTGTCCGTGGTCCGCCAGAGCACTCTCTGCAGCAGGTGATGCTACCGTTGGCGCTTTACGCTCGAGTTCTGCATGCGGCGTCGCTTGGACTCACCGCGCTCGCTGGCCGTCGTACTGTCCGTCTTTGCTGGATATGCGTCTTGACCTGGAGTTTCAGCGGGTTTACGAGTTCCTTACTCGCCGCCCCGAGTTCGAGCAAAGGCGTGCCCAGCTCCTTGCACGCCACCTCGTGTCACTCTCACGGAGGCTCTTACCGAGATATGCGCAGCGGAGACTCGTTGAGTGGTGCTGGTGCGATGCCACTCCCCTCGTGCTCGCCGCTCATCCGCTCGCTACATCGCCTCCTCCGGCTACCACAGTGGTGGTGGCCGTCCTCCGTCTGGAGGTGGCCGTCTGGACTGTTCCCTCTGCGACAAGGATGGCCTACACCGAGTCCCCGTGCTACAAGAAGAAGCGGCATCTTTCACGCCGTTCTTCTCATCGGCACTAGTGCTTCTACGACGATGTGCGCCTCGACTTCTTCAGAGCTTCTCTCACCGAGCGGGAGATAGCCGGACTTCGACGCCTACTTGCCGCCTGTGTTCTCCTCGGCGGAGTTCGCACGTTCACATCGACTCTTCGGCACCGAGAGACCACCTCCTACACGATCAGTACCTCCCGTGGATTCTTGATTCGGAGCATCTTTTCACATGACTCCGATCCTTCCACTGTCTTCTATTACACCTCTTGATTCTCCTGCGGTGTTCTTACCATCGATGGTACATCTCTTTCGTCTCAGTCGAGGATCTCTTAGCAACTCATCTTTTCATGTTCCTTCATTGCTCATGTTCCTCGCCTTACCTTGCGACTTCTTTCTGTGGGCGACATCGACCTTGGTTATCGGGTCATTCTCGACTCGACTCTTGTTGTGTTCGGGATCGCCACACGGAGCTCGGTTGGTTCGGCCTCGGTGCCGTGACTCACGGCGTCTCGGGAGCTTGGCGCTTCACCTTCCTTCCGCGCCACCATCGCCGCCGCTCTCCGCTTCGCCACCGTCTACCGGCTCTTTTCAGCGGTGGCATCACCGTCTTGGCCATCTGTGTGGATCCGTGCTGCCGTCCTTAGTTCGTCGTGGTCTTCTAGGTCTGTCTCAGAGACGTGTCTTTAGATTGTCGGGCTGTAAGTTAGGTAAACAGATATGACTTCCTTATCCTCATAGTGAGTGCGTGTCTCAGCGCCCTTTTGATCTTGTTCATTCGGATGTTTGGGGTCGGCTCCTTCGTTTGAAAGGGGTCATCGATATTATATCATTTTTATAGATGATTTTCTCGCCATACTTGGATATATTTCATGTCTCTCGTAGTGAGGTTTTGTCTATCTATAAAAATTTGCCACTATGATTCACACACGTTCTCCACTCCTATTCGTGTCTTTCGTGGTTGATTCTCTTTGGCGAGTACCTCTCTCGTTACTGCGCAGCTTCCTTGCTGGCGGGGGCACTCGCTTCGATTCTCTTGTCTGGTGCTCATGCTCGAATGGTGTCGCTGAGTGCAAGCATCGTCACCTCCTTGAGACGGCTCGTGCTCTGATGATCGCCGCCTCTATTCCACCTCACTTTTGGGCTGAGGCTGTTTCCACTGCCACCTATCTCGTCAACATCCAGCCCTCTTCTGCTCTTCAAGGAGCGATCCCTGTTGAGCGTCTCTGTGGTCTTCTTCCTGACTACTCCACCCTTCATCTGTTTGGCTGCGTTTGCTACGTTCTCCTCGCCTCGAACGCACCAAACCGACCGCCATCTGTTGAGTGTGTCTTTCGGGATCTGATGCCGAGCACAAAGGCTATCGGTGCTGGGATCCTGTTGGTCGTCGGATACGGGTTTCTCGGGATGTGACTTTCGATGAGTCTCATCCATTCTACCCACGTCCTGCCTCTCCTTCGGCTTCCTCTGTGGAGTCTCTGTCTTTCTTGACCTTTCGGATACACCTATATCTATTTTGCCCTCGTCCACTGTCCCACCGAGTCTCCACATATTCCCCGTGGCCTCTCTGCCGTTTGTCGCCGTGTGTCGTCTTCACGACTCATGAGCTCCTCCCACTACAGACCTTCTCCCTTATCTTCCACACTCGTCGACCTCGTATTGAGGATCTTCCGGTGAGCCATCTTCTCCGATGTTCCATCTTCTTCGATGCTCCATCTTCCCCGATGGGTCATCTTCTCCTCGCTACGCTCCGCGATCGCCGATCGATTCGGCCTCCTGCCTGTTTGCCTTTCTTTGGCGCAGCTACTCGTGAGCCTGTCTCCTACCGGGATGCTGTTACTCACCCTGAGTGGCAGCTTGCCATGGCCGAGGAGATTGCTGCCCTCGAGCGTACTGGTACTTGGGATCTTGTTCCTTTTCCATCTCATTCTCATCCCATCACATGTAAGTGGGTCTATAAGATTAAGACTCGCTCTGATGGCTCTCTTGAGCGCTATAAGGCGCGTCTTGTTGCTCGTGGCTTCCAGCAGGAGCATGGTGTTGACTACGACGAGACTTTTGCTCCTGTGGCCCACATGACCACTGTTCGCACTCTTCTTTCGGTGGCGTCTGCTCGCCACTGGTCTGTTTCTCAGCTTGATGTCAAGAATGCCTTTCTTAATGGCGAGTTGCGTGAGGAGGTCTACATGCATCCGCCACCAGGTATTCATTCTCGAGGGCATGGTCATGCGTCTTCGTCGCTCTCTCTATGGCCTTAAGCAAGCCCTCGTGCTTGGTTTGGCGCTTCTCCTCTGTGGTCACTGCTGCTGGTTTTTAGCTAGTGATCATGATCCTGCGCTCTTTGTCCACACTTCGTCTCGTGGTCGGACTCTTCTTCTCCGTATGTTGATGATATGATCATTACGGGGATGATTCGAGTACATTGCCTTTGTCAAGGCTCGTCTTAGTGAGCGATTCCTTATGTCGGATCTTGGTCCTCTTCGTTACTTCCTTGGGATTGAGGTTACTTCCACTCCGGATGGTTTCTTTATGTCCCAAGAGAAATATATTCAGGATCTTCTTGATCGCGCTCTCTCATCGATCAGCAGATCGTTGAGACTCCCATGGAGCTCAATGTTCACCTCCGACTCTCGATGGCGAGCCTCTTTCTGATCCGACTCGCTATCGTCATCTTGTTGGGAGTCTTGTCTACCTTGATGTTACTCGTCCGGATATCACTTATCCAGTTCATATTCTGAGTCAGTTTGTTTCAGCTCCCACTCGTGGGACTATCTCTCGCCGTCTCTTCTTTCCACGTTCGATTCGTTCAGACTTGAGCCTATTCGGATGCTACTTGGGCCAGCGATCCCTCGATCGCCGGTCTATCTCTGCTCTTGTGTTTTTCTTGGTAGTTCTCTTATTGCCCGGAAGACGAAGAAGCAGATCGCAGATGTCCGTTCGAGTGCAGAGGTGAGTTGCGAGCTATGGCTCTCTTGACAGCAGAGATTACTTGGCTACGGTGGTTACTTGAGGATTTTGGTGTTTCGTCACTACACCGACTTCTCTCTTGTCCGACGATGACAGTGCTATCGATTGCTCGTGATCCTGTGAAGCATGAGCTCACCAAGCATATTGGTGTTGATGCTTCTTTCATGAGGTCTTGTGTGCATGATCAGGTGATTACTCTTCAGTATGTGCCTTCAGAGCTTCAGATAGCGGATTTCTTCACGAAGGCTCAGACTCGAGCACAGCACAGCTTCTACCTCTCCAAACTCAGTGTTGTTGATCCACCATGAGTTTGAGGGGGGGTGTTAGAGATATATGTATAGTTGTTATTCCCCATTGTTATGAGGGGTTCTTTGCATATTTACCACCTGTACTTTGTGTATATATACCGGCCCATTGGCCTCATATGAATACAAGCGCTATTCATAACAAGCGCAAGGGTGATCTTGCCTAGACCGCCAAAACCAACGATTGAGACCACCTTACGGTTACCCTAACAGCTTGATGACTTTTTCTGTCCTACCGGCCATTCCGACGAGCCGTGATTCGTCGATGTTGAGTGCAGGCAACCGGTGATGGTGATCCAGATCAATGTAGTTGGAGGAGGAGGAAAAAGATTTAGGGGTAGCTTCTGCTGGTTCTAGCTTGTATCTCAGCCTCCGGTCACTCACCTTCTGTGCACGAGTCTTGAGGCTTTGGATCTCCATGGCCAGGCTGTGCCTAATTTTCAGTGTCTTCAAGGGGTGGATTATCTTGCGTAGACAGTGCCCGTAAACTTTCTTGTCACCATGTTCATATTGGTAGCCAATATGATACCAGAATGTGTCAATACAGTCCTCTGCATCGAACGCTACCTCCCTGACTTGTTTCATCCAAGTTCTTGTCTACAACATATCAAGTTTCATTACAGATATTCAAGTGAGACTAAAATTAATTAATTAATAAATAAATAAATAAATAAATAAATAAATACAGGCAAACACACTATATGGGCCGTTTGAAATGGCTTTGGTTTCTGGCTTTTGGCTTTCAGAAGCCAGATTTTAGCTTCTAGAAGTGATTTTTTTATTATTTATTTTTTCTTGTAACTTGTTGCATATTCTTGAAGATGAAAAATAAAAATGCAACAAAATAAATTTGTGCCATTTTTTCCTTGCGTTTCCTTTGATATGAAATCAGCTCAGTCAAAAGCTCCACCCAAATCAAACGACTCCCATTTTCAGCCACTTCTTCTTCAAGCAGCTAGTAGGTCAAAGCTAAAAGGTTCAGTTAAAAGCAAGAAGCTCCAGCCATTTTAAACGCCACTATATAAGCCCTATACAATTTGATTTTGTGAAGTCAAGCTCTCTGTTTTTAATTTTGTTCATTTGAGCTATTTGACTATCTTGCTTTATTCAAAAATATATAAAATAAAGTACATTTGTTTCCTTTTTATGAATTCCAGTTATTTTACTATTTATGTTGCTTTGTTGGGAATTCAGAAACTGAGAAAATAGTTTAAGTGCCACTGTCACATATGATACATATCAACCGCAAAAGCAACAGATGAAAGTTCTAAGCAACAGATGAAACAAAACTGTCAACTTCCTCTGAACTCCGGCCCAAAACACACGTAGTACCCAAAAAAAAAAGAAGCGGCAGCTCGTCACTTCGCATCCACTACTACAGAAAAGGTCATCACAGACGGTTCAAAAACATCATCACAGACGGTTTTGTGAACCATCTGAATTTATGGATCAGTGATAATACGAGGTCATCACAGACGGTTTTCGAACCGTCTACCGTCTGTGATAGTTATAATCACAGACGATTTTTAGTTAAAAACCGTCTGTGATATATAGTTATCATAGACGATTCTTAACTAAAAACCGTCTGTTATATATAGTTATCACATACGGTTCTTAACTAAAAACCGTCTGTGATATTTATAAATCACAGACGGTTCTTAACTAAAAATCGTCTGTGATTAACTATCATAGATCGTTTTTAGTTAAAAACTGTGTGTGATATTCCCTTCTACTCCTAAACCTATTTCTGTTTATTGGCTAGCCTCAGGAAATGCTAGCTATGCCTTCTGAAACAAGCAGATCAATATATACATGTATGCATCCAATTCACATCTCAATTCATTTCACAAACATAAAACATCCATTTTTTATTAAGATTAGAGGCTACCATTACAATATACCAAAACAACGAGCAGGTTACACAACAAGAACAGAGAAAAAGCAAAGATCCTCTATGCCTTCTCGCCCCTGATGCAACGCATGAGCTGGATGTCTTTGACACCCACCATCGTCGGCGTTGATTGAGCGTCTGCACAGTTGGCATGAGCTAGTTGCTTATGCGATGTCTTACCTCCCTTAGACTTGTGCATCGTCTGCAAGGAGGAGGACAGCAAGGAGGAGGAGAAAAGTAAGGAGGAGGACAGTAAGGAGGAGGAGGATAGCAAGGAAGAGACCAGCAAGGAGGCTGGGTTTTTGTTATATTTATAGGGGAGGCTGTGAGTTAGAGCACAAATTTTATATACCGATGCAATATAAACAACTAGTCTGAAAAGATAAAATAGCAAAGTTTTATATAGCTTATATATACTCATTTGAAAGGTTTCGATGAGATCTACAACTTTTCAGTTGAAGCAAAATCCAAATTCCAAAAGAAAGACCAAGAAAAAGGGCAAAAACAGAAACAAAAAACTTGCGACGCAGGTTTAGGTCCAAAGATGGCCAATTTTCGGAGTCTTGGAGGGCGACGGGTGTAAGCTAGTCTTTTTTTGGATTGGGCTCGTCGTTAGCTTTCCAACGAGTACAAGAACGTCAAAAACGGACACCGTATGCAAAAGTTATACCTGTTTTACTGAAAGTGTCTCAAAACTGAATCATACTCGGACTTAAGTGGGAAAATATGAAATTTTGAGGGATTGCAAGGCGGGAAACGTATCACAGACGGTTGTCATTTTAAAACTGTCTATGATAATCTGGAATATCACAGACGGTTTTAATTATAAAACCGTCTGTGATATTCCAGATTATCACAGACGGTTTTTGTTATAAAACTGTCTGTGATATTCCAGTATCACAGACGGTTCAGCGGTAAGAACCGTCTGTAATACTCTTTTTTCCTGCCACAAATGCCACAGACGGCTTCTAAATAAAAACCGTCTGTAATAGTGTATATCACAGACGGTTTCACAAAACCGTCTGTGATTTGGCGTCTAGTATTAGACTTTCTGTAGTAGTGATCACCTGCTCGTTGTGGTCGTCGTCGTTGCCGGCGAGGTCGCGGATGCAGGCATTCATGCTCTCGAGCTCGTCCTTGAGCTCCTGGATCTCCTCGCGCACGCTGCGAAGCAGCGCGTACCTGTTGGTAGGGGTGAAAACGGATCGGATTCGGACGGATATTGCTGTTACCATATCCTAACCCATATTTTTTTCTTCGGATTCGGTAAAAATCGGATTCGGTGTCGGATCGGTCGGGATTAACCCATTTCGTTTGCACCCCTACTTGTTTGTAAGGAATGCATACAGTGCAGTAAATGGAGTAGAACGCACTGACTTGATGTTACTATTTAATAGCTGATGTGGAAGATTTTATTTTACCATTGCAAAAGAAAATAAAACGTCAAATAGTAGCACTAACCTGAAATCAAACTTGAAGATGTATCGGATTCGGACGGATATTCGGATTCGGACGGATATTGCTGTTACCATATCCTAACCCATATTTTTTTCTCCGGATTCGGTACTAGTCGGATTCGATACCAATCGGATTCGGTGCCGGATCGGTCGGGATTAACCCGACCCGTTTTCACCCCTACCTGTTGGCGAGGACGTCCGCGAGCTTCCCGAGCAGGATCCGCACGGCGCCTTCTGTGGAGCTAACCACGGCGGCCTCCATCGCCTGCTAGCTCTGCTCCCCACCTCTCTCCCTCTCTCTACTCTACGGCATCCTGCCTGCGTCGATATGAGACGCCGGTTTCTTTTTCTTCTCTTATTTCATTATTTGGTTCAAGTGACTCGCAGAGTCCAATGATGAGACGCGTCATGTGCATAGTATATAGGGGCAGCCAACTCAGCTAGCATATATAAGATGTTTTCTTCCGGCCATGGTCGTGATTTGCTTCTTTTTTTATGGCAAAGAGACGGAAATATATTTGTGCCAGGCCTCTCTTGCCAACCATACAATTGTTTTCCTCATCGCGCTCTGCGGTAGGTGGTGACTGGCTGTTTCCATGCCGTCGTTGGCTGTTTTTCTAAGGTGTGTGTGGTTGGTTAAAGGAGGCTGAATGGCTGCAACATCTAAGTATCATATGATTTAGTTGTTTTTTGTGTGAATAGAATAGTTCAACTTCTAAAGGGAATATTTGTTAAATTTGTATCTCACCATCTAGGATAGGATAGATAGTTTAGTTCAGGTAACGTGTTGCCACCTAAATTTGGTCAATTAATTGATGATTAGAAGCAGCAGATGATATCTACTGCTGGATGCGTAGTTGCAGGTCCATGCAAAGGAGACCAAGCTGCATACCTGAGATTCATCAAGGCATGCACGTTCTGGCTACCTAATTGACTTCATAGACCGATTGACATGTAGGATCGTGCAACAAGAAAGTAAGGCAATCATGAATTGATGATATCTTTTCTCTGCATGCAAAGAAGGTCTGCTACGATGGTCCACCGCGTCGATCTCGGAGTTTAGGAGGAAATTGAATTCCTTTGCTTGAAACGACAAGAAGATACACCCGGGAAATCAGAGCATCGGGCCGACGCACCAAGGTTTTCACAGCAGGCTACAAATAGAGAGCCGATGTACCCCTGCAGATTGTCCACGATCATCCAATATTTATCTTTTATATACCTCTACTTATCCTGTATCCTAAGAGTAGTTTCTAGTCAGTAGATCCAATGTATCAAGCTAGGGTGGACCTAGCATAGGTCATGGGCATTCAGTTGAACATCCTCTTTTTTTTTGGAAAATACCATTTATTTAGTAGACATATTATGCGTGCACACACACGCATATACTCTTATAATTCGATTAAATACTTCACATTTATAATCCAATAGGTTTCAACCCATTTCCACATATTCCCCTTTTCAATTCGTCTCAAATAGTGTGACCCAGGCCTAGCTCACCAATCCAATAGCTTTTAGCCTTTTCGGAGACCCCCTCCCCCCTCAAACCTAGTCCAAACCCCTCTCTCTCCCCCTCCCCTTCTCTCTCCCTCAAACCATTAGGCAGCATTAGCACATGAGTCCACAAGGCAACCATGGTTGAGCGAGGTGATTTGATGGCGAGCGAGAAGGTGAGGGTGGCTCCTAGTCTCTGGCTTGACTTTGGTGGCGACATGTGAAGATTGGGAGAACACTGGCTATGAGGTAGGAGTAAGGTAGCAAATGCTAAGAAAACTGACGGTGAGTTGGACCTAGCCAGGCCGCCTGGGAGCCATGGACCTCGGGAGGGATTGCGAGGTGGTAGCCAGTGTTGATGCGAGATACGTGTAGTAATAAATACCATAAGTGCACAGGTCACTTGTAGCTTTTCATCTGGAGTATTCGAAGGTTATTGTATCCACAGAGAACGAACTAACTTCGCCTTATGTTCACAACTCAAATATCGTCTAACTACCTAGGGTTAAAGAAGAGTGATAAATATAATCTAATTTCAACAATATGATAGCCTAAAAGCTAGAAAGATCAGACTAGCCTTAGGTTATGAGCACTAGGATCTAAGGTAGCAATACTAAATTGATAGAACTATAGGATGCAAGATTAATCATAAAGGTGGCTCTCACCCTACAAATCTACATAGTCCCTTCACTGTTTACCCCTGTTATGAGTCCATCGAGCTAATAAACATGGCAAGACTTACACAACTTGATATAGTTCCACTTGCTAGATCTAAACAACAGGTCTAAACCTAGGGATATGCAATTGATAACTATTTCAAACAAATTATTGATTGAGAAACAAGCACAATATCAAGAAGACACTCATATGTGATGATCATAGATACAAAATATGACTGTGACACCCCCGTTTCCGGGAGTATTGTGAAACCCTCGCAGCTGCCCAGGACTGTTCAACTGCGAGTTTATCCAACGAGTGTATAACATTGCCATAACCAGCTTAAGAGCAAAAGCGAACTTTATTACAATATAACGGCGAAAGCCAAGAGTCACAGTAGGGTCAACTGCCCTTAATTACATTACAAAAGAACCACAGGCAAACTCGAGCGAAGAACGATCCTAATTCCAAGCGTCATCAACTTCGTATAAGATCACCTCCTCGTCTCCTCCAGCCTCTTCGATATTAGCTGTTTCTGTTTATGTTTTTAGCAAGTATGAGTACAACTTCCGTACTCGATGAAGTCACATGGAGCTTAGCAATATCTACATGCATGGTGTACCAAGTGAAGGGAATCAAGTCTATTATTTTATGTGGATGCACTTTTAGTTGTAAACAGATTTTGAACATAAAATCATAACTTCTTATAAACTTGGGAGTTTTCCAAGGTTCAATTATCAAACTACCAACATTACCATAACCTTTTCAAATCTACTTATGCTTTGCTATTGGATTCACCCATTAAACACGACTTCATTTACGGAAGCACGGCGATTCGAATACCATTTGTCATGACTTTGCAAAGCTGCCTGCTTTACCCACAAGATCCCTTAACTCCCGCTAAAGAGTTAAGACAACAAGGATGTTCACTGCTCAATTCTTTGTATAGACTCCGCCCAGTAGGTGTTAATCCCAATGAGCTCGGATGACCCCACGGATCTCGTCCGACTCATCGCAGCCCTACCGTTGTATGGTTAACCACCTCCCATACAGACTCACCCTCTGACTCCCCCTTTCCAGTTGCAGAGGTTCAATTGAAGTTGAGCAGCTACTAAGCCAGGTTTGAATAAGTCAAGTTTGACCAAGTCAACGCTTGTGGTTGGGCGATTACTATGTCCGTTACTTAGCATAAGGGTCTAGTCCTTACATTTTAACTGAGGCAACAATCACTCACAACCCATATTCAGTACACATTGTACTGCCACCGATCCACAACCAACCTCCACCCTAGGATAAGATCTTCGGATCCATCCCTGCAATCCTTACTTATCCTAGATCCAACTTTCCCAAATTCTAGACCAACAAAATAAGCCTTAATAGTAAATGGATGTGATGTCCCTAACTACGATGATAGTTTATAGTTTATATTTTATGTGACTAAGTTTGTCAAGGTGAATGTGGCCATCAAGTTAAACTGGCTTTTGAGTGGTAGGACATAACTAATATCATGTCATTCAAACATTTATACATAAAATAACAGATGAAAGTAGCATAATGAAAGTACATATAAATAAATAATACAGGAAATGTAGGATCAATATGTTCAAAAATATATGCGACTTGCCTTGCGACTCGGTGATTTCAACTAACTCGAATTCTTCTGTGGGTTGGACTTGGGCCTGGACTTCTCCTTCCGGCTCCTGCTGAATGTCGACTTCGGAGGCTAACGCAAAGCAAACAAAAAGAATTAGTTCATGCTCGAAGGGTTGAGCGATGAATAAAGAAAATAAAAGAATAAAGAAAATCCGAAAGATTCCAATAAAATGAAGATATTGGGTTATAGGAGGGCTATATGGGGAAATGAGCCTTGGATTTGGGTTGGCGGGCTCGAAACGGATCCGGGGAGTATAAATATGTATTTTTGGGTTTGGGTCAAGTACTGTTCATCGGGCTCGGCACTGTTCCTCGGGCTCGGTCGGCTGACTCGGTCGAACCGCGTTACTCGGGCTTGAGTCCGACGCAACGGGCGCGGCCGATGGGGTCTGGCTGAGTCGCGCCGGCGGCTCGGGCCTGACGCGGCGCGGCGGCGAGCGCGCGGGCGCTGGCGCGGCGGTGCGGGCGACGCGGTCGGCGCTGCTCGCCCACCACGTCGAGCGGCGGTCGGGTGAACAGTGCCTAAGCGGGCATCGTTCTTCCTCCTCTCGCGTTCCCACGCGCAGAGGAGCAGGGGAAAGGGCGGCGTTGTGGCGGCGGAGCTCTGGTGACTTGCGACGTAAACCAAGGTCACCTACGGGTTCCTGGGAGTGAGAGGGGTCCGTTCCAGGTGGTTGGGCGGCCAGCGGAGGCGGCGTTCGCCGGCGGCGAGCCCCTCCTTTCTTACGGCACTTTTGAAATTGTGGGTGAGTGGAGGCTTCCCTTGGCAATTGGGCTGGTCTCTGAGCATCACTAGGGTTTGGGTGAGCTAGGGGGAAGATTGGCCGAAGCTCGGGTGGCCCGGGTTGGGCTGGCCACGGTGGCGGTTACGCGGGGAGGATGAAGCGGTCTTTGGAGAAGAAGGGTGCTTGGGAACTCAAGGTGGAGGTTGAGGGGTGTTTCTATGGTCATGGGGGTGCTAGAGGCGGCGGGAATTGGGGAGTAGAGGGCTGGGGATAGGACATTGCATTAGGGCTCCAAATTGGGGGATTTTCGGTACACCGCGATGGGGCGCGATGGGGCCTGGGCGTTCGGTGAGGTGCGGGGAGGTCAGTGGATTACCATGGAGGGCCGAGGACGTTTAAATAGGCGGGGTAAGGCGGTTGGCGCCGGAGGCGGTGGGGGAGATCTTTTCTGGCGTCTCGGCTTGGAGCTCAAGATGGCCGGCTGGCTTCGGGGCGAAGGAGAGCGGCGGTCAAGAGAGCTGTCAGAGACCGCAGGTCGACTGTGAGAGGCGCTGGTCAAGGGTGGCAGAGGGGAGGCGCTTGAGCTGGCTTGGAGGGCGTCGGCCGTGAGAGGGGGCACTTGAGTGCCTGGCGCGGGTAGGGGGTGACGGGGTACGGAGCTGCAGCTGGATGGCAGAGGTGTGGGCGCTGGAAGGCGCGAGAGGAGGCGGCGACGAGAAAGATCAGAGGCGACGGGGAGAAATATCGGCAGCGGCGGCAAAAATCCCGTGGGTGCACAGTGCCGGCCGTAACTCCCCCCGTTCACGCCGTTATGACAGGGTTTAAGGGTTAAGGTGCTTTGAGATTAGTGTAGAATAGTGTCAAGATTAGGATTTTGCAATTGGATTTGGGAATTGAGCTAAAATTCAAATTTTGGCAAAATTTTTGGTTGTTTCAACCTACCCTCCTTAAAAAGGATCTCGTCCACGAGATCAACTCGGGCCAAGGAGTAGGTTGGGAAATTCTCGCTGTAGGTTTGACTCCTTTTCCCATGTTGCTTCATCTGGTGTATGGTTTCTCCACTGTATTTTATGCAATCTGATATTTTTATTTCTCAATTGTCTCTCTGTGGTTTCTAGTATTTGAAATGGCTCCTCCTCATATGACAGATCATCTCCCAGGTCTATGTCATCAACTGGCACTTGGTCTGAAGAGTGACGAAGACATTTCCGTAGCTGTGACACATGGAATACATTATGCACTCTGGCCAAATTGGGTGTCAACTGTAATTTATAAGCCACTTCTCCGATTCTCTCGATAATCTGGAATGGACCAATATACCTTGGAGCTAATTTGCCTTTAACTTGGAATCTCTTTATTGATTTGAATGGTGTAACCTTGAGATATACCAGGTCTCCAATTTCAAAACTCAAGTCCTTTCGACGAACGTCAGCGTAGCTCTTTTGTCGATTCTGAGCTATCTTCATTTTATCTCGAACAATTCTAACATGAGCTTCTGCGTCTTGTACGATTTGGGGTCCTAAGAACTGTCGTTCCCCAGTTTCAATCCAATTCAACGGGGTTCTGCATTCCCTTCCATACAAGGCTTCAAACGGTGCCATTTTAATACTGGCCTGATAACTATTATTATATGAGAACTCTGCAAACGGTAAACACATATCCCAGGCTGCTCCATAAACTAAGGCACATGCTCGCAACATATCTTCTAGAATCTGATTGACTCGTTCTGTTTGACCTCCAGTCTGTGGGTGATATGCTGTGCTAAATGCTAAGTCTGTTCCCATAGCTTCGTGTAACTTCTCCCAAAATTCAGATGTGAATTGTGCTCCTCTGTCTGACACTATCCTTTTTGGCACTCCATGTAATACTACTATTTTTGTCAAATAAAGCTCGGCCAATTTATTCTTTCCATAAGTCTGTTTAATGGGTATGAAGTGTGCTACTTTTGTCAGTCGGTCTACGATCACCCAAATGGTATCGTAACCGTCTCGGGTTTTAGGGAATCCTGTAATGAAATCCATACCAATATCATCCCATTTCCATTCTGGGATGGGTAAAGGGTTTAGCAATCCGGAGGGTTTACGATGGTCTATCTTCACTTTTTGACAGGTGTCACAACGAGCAATATATTCCGCTATTTCTTTCTTCATGTTACTCCACCAATATCTCTTTTTTAGATCTTGGAACATTTTGGTGCCTCCTGGATGGATAGAAAATTGGGACGAGTGAGCTTCCCTTAATATTAAGTCTTTTAACTCCTTATCATGGGGCACACAATAACGATCTTTGAACCTTAGAATTCCTTGCTCATCTATCACAAATTCAGTTGAATTTTCCTCTTGACTTTTCTTGATAATTTCCTGAATCTCTTCATCCTTCTCTTGAGCTGTCTTAATCTGATCCGTCAGGGTTGGTTGAATTTCTAATGCGGCAATTTGGCCTTGTTCGACAACATTCAAATTCAGTTGTTGCATTTCTTCACACAATGGAGTAGAGCACTCCATTATTGAGGCTATAGTATGGTATTTCTTCCGACTTAACGCATCTGCGACAACGTTTGCTTTACCAGGGTGCTATAGCAAATCTAGATCATAATCTTTAATCAACTCCAACCATCTTCGTTGTCGTAGATTCAGATCTGGCTGAGTGAATATATACTTCAGGCTCTTATGATCAGAATAAACTTCACAACGGTTTCCTAACAAATAATGCCTCCAGATCTTCAACGCATGTACTACTGCAGCTAACTCCAAGTCATGCGTCGGATAGTTGATCTCATGTGGTCGTAATTGTCTCGAGGCATATGCTACTACTTTTCCTTCCTGCATGAATACACAACCTAATCCTTGTTTTGAGGCGTCACAATAGATCTGAAAATCTTTCTCGGGATTAGGAAGTATGAGCACTGGGGCTGAAGTAAGTCTTGATTTCAACTCTTGGAAACTTTCCTCACATTTGTCCATCCATATAAACGGATTATCCTTCTTAAGGAGCTGGGTGAGGGGTCTAGTTATCTTTGAGAATCCCTCAATGAAACGACGATAATATCAGTGGTATCAGAGCCATTGCTGTCATGTTATAGGTTCGGGTGATTTACATATGGCGATATGTAAGTCGTTATGATCGATGTGATCAATTGTATAGTTCTGGTAATGGATAGATCTGGTTTCCGTGATCATGCTGCTAAGGTCGTGCCACAACATACCCCTACCGGTCGGAATCACCATCGGGGTAGACAGTGACACGTAAAACCGATTGCGGAATGCGAAGATCAATATGATTGGTCGAATCGGAACCTAGATTAATAATCGATATTCCGTGATTATGCTGCTAAGGTCGTGCCACAACATACCCCTACCGGTCGGAATCACCATCGGTAGAAAAGTGACACGTAAAACCGGTTGCGGCACGCGAAGATCAATGCAAATTGGTCGAATCGGAACAATAGTCGATTTGGGGTAAATATGATTTGCCGATCAAAATCCTAAGTAAAAATTGCATAGATTGGATCTCTGTTTTTTTACGAATGTCCAGGCGCTGCCCCTTCGAACCCCGCGGGGGGAAACCCCCTCAACCCCCTTATCCGGTAGATTGCGAATCTATGCATAACTTGTTTTTGCAGGATGTATGTGACCAGTATGGCCTAATGTGTATGTGATGCATGTTTATAATATTTTCATGACTCTGCGTGTCGTGGGTTCGCAACAGTTTGGAGCCATTGTGTTGTCAAAGTATTGTATTAACGGCTGCGTGCCGACTTGTGATGATTCCTTGTATCCATGTATTTTATTACTAGTGTTATGAGTAATAGCTTATATTAGTACTCTGAGGACACATCACTTGGAGGGATGGCACACATTAACCATGGAGATGGAGATCATCATGGTGGATGATTCTATGGCGATGGAGATCACCATGAGAAAATGGGCCATACTGAGTCACAACTGTGTGAATGCTATTCCTATTGTTTTACTCCTATGCATGTTTGAATGGTAGAAGTATAACGATCCCTCACAAAATGTTAAGTTAAACATATGCCCTCCCAACTAAACTCTGCACCATCCCATGTCTTGTAAATTGATGGTGGGTCTATAAAATTAGGGCACCATCGACTTTCCTTGACTAGATGGGTTTGTATCGGATACATACATGCATAAGGGTTGGTGAACTTAACAAGGTTATCATAAAGGTTATGGACCTTGGGGCATAAAGGTTGGGCGCGAGGCATAGAGATGTCACCCAACAACAAGAGTCATATAGAGATATGATTAGTAAAGGTGTTACTTACCGAATTACCTTGTCTCCTAGCAGTGATGCAAAAGCTCACTAGTAGACTAGTTAATTGCGGATCTTGAATCGCTAAGAATCAATAGAGGATATTGATTTTAGTGGGAGTACATTCTATTAAATTTGTTTAATACAGATTTACTCTATCATGGTTTTATTTGTCTTAGTATTTTGCATTTTCTCGTTGTAGATCAATGGCATCTAACAACCGCGCACACCCTTTTGCTTTGCGATCGATTCTTGAGAAAGAAAAATTAAATGGAACAAACTATTCGGATGGGTCCGTAACTGAGAATTGTTCTCGTGGCGGATAAAAGGAAAACGTTCGACACCCCAATCCCGTAAGAGCTCGCATCAATGCGCGTTGCTTCGCACATTAAACCGCCTACAAGAAAGCATGTGATGACTCTCTTGAGATTAGCTGTCTTATGCTTGCATGCATGGAACCCGACCTTCAAAAGCAATTTGAGGATCGAAGCGTATGATATGATCATGGCGCTTAAGGACATGTTCCGGACACGTGCCAGACTGAAAGGTTCAATGTCTCTAAGGCTTTTCGGAATGCAAGTTAATGAAGGTGCACCAGAGGCCCACATGTGATCAAAATGGTTGGTTACAATCGGACTTTGGATAAACTTGGTTTTCCAATTAGCCAAGAGTTGGCAATCGATTTCATTTGGCGTCTCTACCACCTAGCTATGGACATTTCATTTGAACTACCATATGCATGGGGTGGAAAAGGGCCTTAATGAGCTTTGTGGGATGCTCAAAACAGAAAGAGTGACATTAAGAAGTGTGCAGGCCTAGCCATGTGATGGTGTGTGAGAACAAGTCTAGCTTCAAGAAAAGGGTAAGAAGCCATGGGCAAAGAATAAGGGCAAGGTTAAAGATATGATCTCAAAGCCAACGCCTAAGCCTAATCTGGACTCGAGCTGAGACAAGATGCTTCTATTGTAAAGAGATCGCCACTGGAAGAGAAACGCAAGAAGTACATGGATTCCGAGGAATGCAAGAAGAATCTTTGGAAGTAAGACTTCCACCCATGGTACACTTGTCATAAATGTTTTAGACATTTTTCTCGCTGATTCTCCTATTAACTCTTGGGTATTTGATACCGGATCGCTTGCTCACATTTGCAACTCGATGCGGGGGCTAATAAGAAGTAGAGGAGTCGCAAGAGGTGAAGTTGATTTTCGCGTCGGAAATAAAGCAAGGGTTGCTGCGTTAACCGTCGGCACCATGCAACTTCAGCTTCCTTCAAGATTTATTATGGAATTGAATAATTGTTATTATGTTCCTAGTATGAGTCGAAACATTTTATCCCCCTCATGTTTGATGAGAGATGGTTATTCATTTGCAAGTAAAGACAATGGTTGTTTGATCTCTGAAAATGAAATGTTTGTGGCTTTTGCCCATTGTGAATGGGTTATTTATTTTAAATCTTGATGATGCGCCCATCTTTAACATAAATGCTAAAAGACTTCGACCTAATGATTTGAATCCCACCTATGTTTGGCATTGTCGTTTGGGTCACATAAGTGAAAAGCGCATGAAGAAGCTCCATGATGATGGTCTTCTAACTTCGCTTGATTTTGAATCATACGAGACATGTGAAGCTTGTTTGCTTGGTAAGATGACCAAGTCACCTTTCAAAGGTTCTTTTGAGAGGGCATCGACTTGTTGGAAATCATACATACCGATGTATGTGGACCAATGAGCACGATCGCTAGAGGTGGATTTCATTACTTCATAACTTTCATCGATGATTTTAGTAGATATGGTTATGTCTACTTAATGAAGCATAAGTCTGAAACTTTTGAAAAGTTCAAAGAGTTCCGAATGAGGTTGAAAATCAACGTGCCAAGAAAATTAAGGCTCTGCGATCCGATCGTGGTGGCGAGTATTTGAGTCATGAATTTAGCAATCATCTCAAGAGTTGCGGAATTGTTCCACACCTAACACCGCCGGAACGCCTCAAAGGAATGGGGTATCCGAGCGCGTAATCGGACCTTGTTGGACATGGTTCGATCGATGATGAGCCGATCAGATCTACCATTATCATTTTGGGGTTACGCTCTAGAAACAGCAGCTTTCACACTTAATAGGTACCGTCTAAATCCGTAGTTAAGACACCATATGAGATATGGTGGGAAGAGTCACGCTTGTCTTTTCTAAAGATTTGGGGATGTGAGGCGTTTGTCAGCGACTCTGATCGGACAAGCTCACACCCAAGTCGGATAAATGCATTTTAGTGGGATATCCGAAGGAAACCTTTGGATATTACTTCTACAACCGACTAGAGGGCAAAGTGTTTGTCGCTCAAGTGGTGTTTTCCTAGAGAAAGAGTTTCTCAACAGGGAGACAAGTGGAAGAACGGTGCAGCTTGAAGAAGTTCAAGATGAACCAATCGGGAAGACTCGACGAATGATGCCCACGTGGCGCGAACAAGTTGAGGAACCCATGGCAAAGGAAGCACCACCACCACGAAGGTCGGAAGGCTCCAATACGCGAGATATGTTATTGTTAGACAATGATGAGCCTACGACCTATGCGGAAGCAATGATGGACCAGACTCGAGAAATGCATAGTGCCATGAGATCCGAGATAGCATCCATGGGAGACAATCAAGTTTGGAACTTGGTTGACCACCGATGGTGTTAAAACCATAGAGTGCAAATGGATCTATAAAAAGAAGATTGATATGGATGGAAATGTTCATATCCATAAAGCTCGACTTGTCGCAAAGGTTTTCGGCAAGTTCAAGGAGTTGACTACGATGAGACCTTCTCTTTGTAGCGATGCTTAAATCTATACGGATCATTCTAGCTATTGCTGCATATTTCGACTATGAGATATGGCGGATGGATGTCAAAACGCTTTCCTTAATGGAAATTTAACCGAGGACGTGTATATGATACAGCCCGAGGGTTTTGTCGATCCAATCAATGCTAGAAAAGTATGCAAACTTCAAAAATCCATTTATGGATTGAAGCAAGCATCTCGGAGTTGGAACATTCGTTTTGATGAAGTGGTCAAAGGGTTTGGCTTCATCAAAACGAAGAAGAATCTTGCGTTTACAAAAGGCAAGTGGGAGCTCGTCGTATTTCTAATCTTATATGTAGATGACATATTACCGATTGGAAATGATATTCCTATGCTCGAGTCCGTTAAGACCTCACTGAAAAATAGTTTTTCAATGAAGGACTTAGGGAAGCGGCATATATTTTGGGTATTAAGATCTATAGAGATAGATCAAAAGGCTAATAGGATTAAGCCGTAGTACTTACATTGACAAAGTGTTGAAACGGTTCAACATGGAGGAGGCAAAGAAAGGGTTCTTGCCCATGTCTCATGGCATAAATCTTGGCAAGACTCGGTGTCCTTCGACAACCGATGAGCGAGATCGCATGAGTAAGATTCCATATGCTTCGACCATTGGATCTATCATGTATGCTATGATATGTACTCGCCAGATGTTTCCTATGCTCTAAGTGTTACGAGCAGATACCAGCCGATCCGGTGAGAGTCATGGACAGCGGTTAAAAACATCCTCAAGTATTTGAGAAGAACTAAGGATGTGTTCCTAGTCTACGGAGGTGAGGAAGAGCTCGTTGTAAATGGTTACACCGATGCAAGCTTCCAAACCGACAAAGACGATTACAAATCGCAATCGGTTTTGTGTTCATTTTGAATGGTGGTGCGGTCGGTTGGAAGAGTTCCAAGCAGAGGCGTTGTCGACTCTACAACGGAGGCCGAGTACATTGCGCTTCAAGCAAAGCAAAGGAAGGTGTTTGGATAAGGAAGTTCATAACTGAACTAGGTGTGGTTCCTAGTGCGTGCGATCCTCGGATCTTTCTTGTGATAATGGTGGGGCCATTGCGCAAGCCAAGGAGCCAAGGAATCACCAAAAGAACAAACACATCTGCGGCGGTTTCATCTCATTCGAGAGATCCTCAATCGAGGAGATTTAAAGATATGCAAAATACACACGGATTTGAATATTTCAGATCCTTTGTGAAGCCTCTCCCATGCCTAAGCATGAGGCACACACAAGAGCTATGGGTATTAGATATCTTCTAGATTGACTCTAGTGCAAGTGGGAGACTGTTGGAAATATGCCCTAGAGGCAATCATAGAGATGATGATATTTCGTTGTATCCATGATTAAATAAATGTTCCTTGAATATTGCCTTTGTGTTGATTAACAAGTATGTGACTTGTTTGTGAAACTCTTTACTTGTATGGTTATTCTAAAGTTGTCCCTAGTCGAAGTTCATGTGAGGACACACGTGAATAATGGATTAGCACATGTATCGGTTGATGACCATGTTTCACAGGTCATAGACATGGAGATGTCAAACCAATAATGTGGACACATGTTTAGAACATGGGGTTGGACCGACCCAGCATGAGACATAACAATTATACTTATGGTTCTCTCTCTACACAATGTGTACGCCTTGTCCTTAGACCTGAGATTGTCGCATGTACTTGAGATGTGAATCGACCTACTTAGGGGTCACAAACGCTACTCGTGAATCGGGTAGTTATAAAGATAGCTTTCGGGTTTGTCATGAAGCATGTTGCGAGGCATGGTCAGTCGAGATGGGATTTGCCCCTCTCTACCTGAGAGAGATATCTCTAGGCCCCTCGAGTGATCGGATCCAGAAATGCATGGCCATGCTACTTAAGGTTAAGTGATAACCTAGTAAGGGATTCCGGATCACAGGATCGAGAAAGAGTGGTCAGCTTGAAGCTCGACCAAATATCGTGAGGCAAAGGGATTGGCATGTACATAAAGTTGTGATGGTTCGTCCGATATGATCTTTGTGTATGTTTAGGAGTTGGCACGTCTTGCTAGAGGCCGCTACCAACTATTGACCGAGTAGGTATACTCGCGTCATGTCTAAACATATGTGAACCCATAGGTCACACACTTAAGGGTGAAGCCTAATTCGGATTGGATCCGGTTAGGCGGGTATTGAGTCCTAATGGGCCTCCATTCGTAGAAGCCCATTGTAAGGACGTCTATAAAAGGAGGGCAAGGGCGCACAGGGTCAAAGGGTGAATTCCGTGACCTCCTCAAACCCTGGCCGCCACCCCTCCCACGCCCTGGTCGCTCGTGCGGATCTAGTAATCCGGCGTGCGTCGCTTCCTCCCGTACGTGTGGATACTTTTGGCGGCGCTGCATCTGTAGCGTTTGGACGAACCGCAAGAGAGGAGTTGTACGTGGGACGCCGCGACGTGGACGAGGAAGTAGTACGACTACTCTGCTCCGACGTGCTGCATCAACTTAGTACGACTACTCTGCCCCGACGTGCTGCATCATTCCGCACCTGCGCGTCTAGTGGTAAGACCGTGATCTATAACTGCAGTGATCTTGGTTTACGGGTAGAAAATTTTAATTTGCGCTAGTGTAGCCTGCCCGTAGCCCTTCATATAGACCATATTCATCAAGTTCATAAAATATGCAGGAGCATTTGTTAAGCCAAACTGCACTACTGTAAATTCAAACAATCCATATCTCGTTGTAAAAGCCGTCTTCTCACGATCTTGTTCTCGAATCTTGAGTTGATGGTAGCCTGATCTCAAATCAATTTTCGAGAATACCTTAGCTCCTTTGAGTTGGTCAAATAGATCGTCTATCCTTGGTAATGGATATTTATTCTTGATTGTCACGGCATTCAATCCGCGATAATCTACGCACATTCTTTGACTACCATCCTTTTTCTTAACGAAAAGCACTGGTGCTGACCAAGGGGACACACTAGGCTGTATAAATTCTTTTTCTAACAGCTCATCCATTTGTTTCTTAAGTTCCTTCAATTCTTGTGCTGACATTCGGTATTGACGTTTTGTAACTGGTTTGGTTCCTGGTACTAACTCAATAGCAAGTTCAATAGGTCTATCAGGCGGTTTCCCAGGTAATTCACTTGGAAAAACATCCGGGTATTCCTGAACTATCGGAACTTGAGCAACTCCTTCTTCTACCATTATGTTATGTGCACTTGCTTTCATCTTCTCCACTAATGCTGAGTCTGTCTTTAAAGTCACTTTCTGTCCTTCTGAATTTACCAGGGTAACTAGCTTGCTCTCACAATATACATTAGCTTTATGTTTGGTCAACCAGTTCATTCCCAATATAACATCCAGTCCTTTCATTTCAAATACTAATAAGTCAGCTCTGAACTTAACTCCTTGGATATCTAGATCCAGGTCTTTGCATCCAAAGCGAGATTCTACATTATTCCCAGCAGTTTGAAAGGAAAAGGACTTTGGCAAAGTTGAGAGTGGCAGTTGGTTTTTCACAGCAAAAGCCAAAGAAATAAACGAATGTGTAGCTCCGGGATCAAACAAAACCAAAGAAGGCTTTGAATTAACAAGATACGTACCAACGATGACGTCGTTGGCTCCAGCTGCTTCTTCTGCGGAGATGTGGTTGATCCTTCCTTGTGTTGGCTTTAGAACTCCTTTTCCTTTATCTGCGGTTGATGTTGTAGCCATAGTTTGTGTCCCTGCTGGTTTGACCACAAACTGACGGTTCTGTCCTTCTTCTTGTTTCGGCACTGCGATGAACTGGCGAGGTGTAGTTGTCAATGCTCGAACTTGGGCCTTGGCTACATCTGAGGGTAGTCCACCTCGCGGACATTGGTTCTTGTAGTGTCCGGTTTGGCCACAGTGGAAACAGACGACATTCTGCAGGGGACACTGCCTTTGCAAGTGGTTTCCTCCACAAGTAAAGCACTTCAGGGTAGTTGTTTGTTGGGATGTTGCGGAACCTTGGCCAATCTTGAATTGCGGTTTTGGCTTAATAACAAACTTCTTCCCTCGTTGTCCCTTGAACTGCGGGGCTATGAACATCCGCTTCCTCGGTATTTCCGGAGATGGTGATACATGCACTATTTTCCTTTTCTGTGTTTCTTCCAACTCTTTCTGGGTTGCTTCGGACATAATAAGCTTGTTTATCATTGAGGGTAAGTCTTTGAAATCCATAGCTGATATATGGTGCTTTAAGGTGATGTGCAATCCTTCCTTGAATCGCTCCATCTTCTTCTCTTCAGTTTTCACGTCATCAGGGGCATAACGTGCTAATGTATTGAACTGATGAAGGTATTCTGTGATCGAGTGGGTTCCTTGTTTTAGCGTGAGAAACTCTCGGCGCTTAGCCTCCATCACACCGGTGGGTATGTGAGTCTGGCGGAAAGAATCCTCAAACTCTTTCCAAGTTATTTCCCGTTCTCCCAACATAGTCTGGTAGTTCATCCACCAGGCTGCTGCAGTACCTTGTAACTGATGAGAAGCGAATAGTATCTTTTCCTTCTCATTGCATTGAATAGTGTTCAACTTTCTTTCGACATCCCGGAACCAATCCTCTGCTACCATGGGGTCTGGAGAAGCAGAGAAGACCGGGGGCCGAGTCTTCTGGAAATCTGGCCACTTGGTATGAATGGTAGGTACAGACGGGGTAACTCCTCTAGTTCTCGCTGCAATTTGCTCCAATAGCTTCATGTGTTGTTCCATCACATGTGATTGGTGCATCTCGGCCTGATGCCGATTTTCTTCCATTTTCGCTAGTATGTCGGCCAAGCTAGGTTGTGGTGCATCTCTTTGACGAGGGCTACCTGCTTGTTGAGATCCTTCACCTGCTTGTTGAGATCCTTCACCTGCTTGTTGAGATCCTTCTCCTGTCCCAGCCATTGTGATTTGCTTGATGGAATAGAGAGTCTAGATCTGCAGCGAGTTTTTAAAGAAAATTAGATAGGCAAGTGAGAATTCAGAGTTTAGGTAAGTTCAGAATGAAGTAGGTGAGAACTCCAGAGTGAAGTAGAAAGATTGAAAGTTGAAGGAGTAGACTTAGAGATATCACTAGCAAACAAAATATCAAATAGGCAAAGTATTCTTTATTCCACCATAACACAAGTTGGGTACACACTATGCTACAAAGTTCATACCTCAACTCGTTTTACAATACCAAAACATACTACTACAAAAGGGTCTAACTACTCGCAACTCGACCCACACTACGCCTTCTTCTTCTGGCCATCAAGAGAAGAACCACCAGAAGAAAGTCATTCTTCAGGTTCAGGGTCTTCTTCTTCTTCATCGTCGTCGACCATGGGCTCTTTGCCTTTTGCCTCATTGTTGGCTTCCTTGGGCGGCTCCGGTGCGCGAGATGTAGCTCCTCGGATGAAGAGACGACCTTGGGGCGCTGTCGTTCCCTCCTTCTTCTTGAAAGTCTTTGCGGGGCCACGTGATGTCTCACCGCACCTCGATGCCTCGTCTTGGGCTCTGTGCTGGCAACGCTCCAAATTCATCTTTAACATCTTAATCTCCGTCTGAGCTGAATGAAGCCGGAGGTGCATCTTTTTATTTTCCTCCATCATACAGGCGTACATCTCCTCCTGAATAGAGACGACTGATGCAATCTCCCTCATCTTGGGATCTTCCTCCAAATCTGGATTCTGAACGAGGAGACCGGTGCCATCTTCATTTTCTTGAGGAATGAGGTGGAATGGGGATTCATCATACTCGTCATCATAATAGTGTCGCAGATACTCCACAACTTTCTTGGCTACGTCTTGGATGGCGTCTGCTTCCTTGTGACGGTAAGCTACAAACTTCCATCGAACATCCGGCCTGATGGGTAGTGGTTCTAAGTATATCCAAGCTTTCCAGTCATGCAGACGACCATGAAAAGTCAGAGCTCTCACATGAAAAATTGGACTCTGGCGTTCCGTCGCATACAGGTATCGTTGCATACGCCACGTAAGCGCGCCCATCCTTCAAAATCATTTGGATTGCCGTGAGAGTGTTGACGATCTGTACACACGCCAAATTTTGATTTTAGACAAGAGTAATATACATAATATTAGGAAATAAACTTAACTTGAAAATAAGACCGATAGATGAGGTAGATAGGAAAGAGAGTATACAGATTAATAATAATATTGATATTTTAAGTAACTCATTTTATAAGTAAAATAGTTTTAGCAAATATTTCTAATCCACTTAGGTCATCCTACGGTCAAGCAAGCGGGCTCGATACCACTCTGTAACACCCCGCTTCCGGAGTATTAGAAACCTCGCACGTTGCCAGACTGTTCAATCATGCGAGTTTATCCAACGAGTGTATAACATTGCCATCACCACTTAAGAGCAAAAGCGAACTTTATTACAATATAACGGCGAAAGCCAAGAGTCACAGTAGGGTCAACTGCCCTTAATTACATTACAAAAGAACCACAGGCAAACTCGAGCGAAGAACGATCCTAATTCCAAGCGTCATCAACTTCGTATAAGATCACCTCCTCGTCTCCTCCAGCCTCTTCGATATTAGCTATTTCTGTTTATGTTTTTAGCAAGTATGAGTACAACTTCCGTACTCAGTAAGTCACATGGAGCTTAGCAATATCTACATGCATGGTGTACCAAGTGAAGGGAATCAAGTCTATTATTTTATGTGGATGCACTTTTAGTTGTAAACAGATTTTGAACATAAAATCATAACTTCTTATAAACTTGGGAGTTTTCCAAGGTTCAATTATCAAACTACCAACATTACCATAACCTTTTCAAATCTACTTATGCTTTGCTATTGGATTCACCCATTAAACACAGCTTCATTTACCGGAAGCACGGCGTATTTGAATACCATTTGTCATGACTTTGCAAAGCTGCCCTGCTTTACCCACAAGATCCCTTAACTCCCGCTAAAGAGTTAAGACAACAAGGATGTTCACTGCTCAATTCTTTGTATAGACTCCGCCCAGTAGGTGTTAATCCCAATGAGCTCGGATGACCCCACGGATCTCGTCCGACTCATCGCAGCCCTACCGTTGTATGGTTAACCACCTCCCATACAGACTCACCCTCTGACTCCCCCTTTCCAGTTGCAGAGGTTCAATTGAAGTTGAGCAGCTACTAAGCCAGGTTTGAATAAGTCAAGTTTGACCAAGTCAACGCTTGTGGTTGGGCGATTACTATGTCCGTTACTTAGCATAAGGGTCTAGTCCTTACATTTTAACTGAGGCAACAATCACTCACAACCCATATTCAGTACACATTGTACTGCCACCGATCCACAACCAGCCTCCACCCTAGGATAAGATCTTCGGATCCATCCCTGCAATCCTTACTTATCCTAGATCCACCTTTCCCAAATTCTAGACCAACAAAATAAGCCTTAATAGTAAATGGATGTGATGTCCCTAACTACGATGATAGTTTATAGTTTATATTTTATGTGACTAAGTTTGTCAAGGTGAATGTGGCCATCAAGTTAAACTGGGCTTTTCGAGTGGTAGGACATAACTAATATCATGTCATTCTAAACATTTATACATAAAATAACAGACTGAAAGTAGCATAATGAAAGTACATATAAATAAATAATACAGGAAATGTAGGATCAATATGTTCAAAAATATATGCGACTTGCCTTGCGACTCGGTGATTTCAACTAACTCGAATTCTTCTGTGGGTTGGACTTGGCTCGACTTCTCCTTCCGGCTCCGCTGAATGTCGACTTTGAGGCTAACGCAAAGCAAACAAAAGAATTAGTTCATGCTCAAGGGTTGAGCGATGAATAAAGAAAATAAAAGAATAAAGAAAATCCGAAAGATTCCAATAAAATGAAGATATTGGGTTATAGGAGGGCTATATGGGGAAATGAGCCTTGGATTTGGGTTGGCGGGCTCGAAACGGATCCGGGGAGTATAAATATGTATTTTGGGTTTGGGTCATCGTTCATCGGGCTCGCATCGTTCCTCGGGCTCGGTCGGTGACTCGGCCGAACCGCGTTACTCGGCTTGAGTCCGACGCAACGCGCGCCGATGGGGTCTGGCCGAGTCGCACGGGCGCTCGGGCCGGACGCGCGGCGGCGGTGCGAGCGGCACGCTGCGCGCGGCGGGGGCGACGCGGCGGTCGGCGCGCTCGGCCCACCACGCCAGCGGCCGGTCGGGTGAACGATGCCTAAGGGCATCGTTCTTCCTCCTCCTCGCGTTCCCACGCGCGCAGAGGAGCAGGGGAAAGGGCGGCGTTGTGGCGGCGGAGCTCTGGTGACTTGCGACGTAAACCAAGGTCACCTACGGGTTCCTGGGAGTGAGAGGGTCCGTTCTGTGGTTGGGCGGCAGCGGAGGCGGCGTCACGGGCGGCGAGCCCTCCTTTCTTACGGCACTTTTGAAATTGTGGGTGAGTGGAGGCTTCCCTTGGCAATTGGGCTGGTCTCTGAGCATCACTAGGGTTTGGGTGAGCTAGGGGGAAGATTGGCCGAAGCTCGGGTGGCCCGGGTTGGGCTGGCCACGGTGGCCGGTTCTGGCAGGGAGGGGATGAACGGTGCTGGAGAAGAAGGGTGCTTGGGAACTCAAGGTGGAGGTTGAGGGGTGTTTCTATGGTCATGGGGGTGCTAGAGGCGGCGGGAA
This sequence comes from Dendrocalamus sinicus, assembly GCA_036346575.1. Taxonomy (NCBI): domain Eukaryota; kingdom Viridiplantae; phylum Streptophyta; class Magnoliopsida; order Poales; family Poaceae; genus Dendrocalamus; species Dendrocalamus sinicus. The sequence goes on along the minus strand of CM070641.1, from coordinate 12,310,141 downwards.
TTGGGGAGTAGAGGGCCGGGGATAGGACATTGCATTAGGGCTCCAAATTGGGGATTTTCGGACACCGCGATGGGGCGCGATGGGGCCTGGGCGTTCGGTGAGGTGCGGGAGGTCGGTGGATTACCATGGAGGGCCGAGGACGTTTAAATAGGCGGGTAAGGCGGTTGGCGCCGAGGCGTGGGGAGATCTTTCTTTGGCGCCTCGGCTTGAGCTCAAGATGGCCTACCGCCGGGGCGAAGGAGAGCGGCGGTCAAGAGAGCCGCCGAGACCGCAGTCGACTGTGAGAGGCGCTGGTCAAGGGTGGCAGAGGGGAGGCGCTTGAGCTGGCTTGGAGGGCGTCGGCCGTGAGAGGGGGCACTTGAGTGCCTGGCGCGGGTAGGGGGTGACGGGGTACGGAGCTGCAGCTGGATGGCAGAGGTGTGGGCGCTGGAAGGCGCGAGAGGAGGCGGCGAGAAAGATCGAGGCGACGGGAGAAATATCGCAGCGGCAAAAATCCGTGGGTGCACAAGGTCTGGCCGTAACTCCCGCTCATGCCGTTATGACAGGGTTTAAGGGTTAAGGTGCTTTGAGATTAGTGCAGAATAGTGTCAAGATTAGGATTTTGCAATTGGTTTTGGGAATTGAGCTAAAATTCAAATTTTGGCAAAATTTTTGGTTGTTTCAATGACTAAACAACATAGTAAATCATAAAATAGAGAAAGTACAGAGGAATGCTTACAGCCGAGAAGATTATAGAAACTTGAAGTTTTAGTGTTTCCATTCCGGAGCAATGTTTCTCTGTCCCGTCATCATGTTGTTGACCCATCGAAGGTTTGGTGTTTCCATCGTAACTTTTGCATCCGAATTCCAATTCGTTCAAACGACATATGTGATTCGATCCTCTCAACAAGAGCATCATCGTGAGAGCCCATCGATTTGCCAGGTTCATGAGCAGACTTCTCCAAATGAGTGAATTTGACATGATTTTGGCTCTTTCTGCAAAACACATGAAAGAACAAGGGAACTTTAGTTTTTAGTTAGGGTTAGCTACCAGGTGACACAATTATGCACAACTATCATGAATACTGAATAATATTGGTGTGAGAAATATGCATAAAATGAGCACCAACAACTAGGCTGGCAAGGTAGGCCACACACGTCGATAACAACACAGGTGCATCCCCGTTCCTCAATTCCTCAGTCCCAAATCCCAAATTCCTGATTCAATACTTTTTTAATTATTTTTAATTTATTTAAATTCTTTGAGGTGTTGTCTTTACTACGAATAATTTCTACTTTGATTTTTGCTAGTGTATCTTTGCTTTTCCATTGAACAATATTTTATTAACTCTGAACACCCTTATGAGAAATCCTAGATTTGCTACTCTAATTTACCCCTTTATAATTCATTTTGATCAATATTGCTTCACATCGATGTGTTGATCTTTATCAATTTATGTAATATTTTTAGGGTCATTTTTGTTTGATATTGCTTCACATCGACGTGTCATTTAGGATCAACTTTTGTCTAAATCATATTGCAATCAAGTGGTCACCATCGTTTCGCATCTCCTTGCCGATTTTAATCAAATCAGCTGGCAAGCCTTGGTCCACCATGTGCTTGACCTTTGCACCCTCCATAGGGATACAATGCTACCATATCAACAATTTTTTGATGGCAACATTACCAAACACATGAGTGACTTTTCTCTAGGATCATCCCATGCTTCTACCACTTGGTATAAGTAAACAAACACACCCCTATAGAACCATGGGTTGAGAGGATTTTTTAGGAATTTTCTATAAAATAGTACATTTCCAGCAGGATTTCTTTGAAACTTTTTGTTCTAAGCATTTTGGATTAATCGTTATTGCATTACAATACTTTATTATGACAACTAATGTTGCTACAGTACTCAAGATATAGCTCTTGCAAAACACACAATGGTAGGAAATTCCCATCCTCGCAGCAAGGGAGGATTGTAACGCCCTGCGTTTTTAGAACTAAACCTAATTACTAAGCGCCCATCAATAGTAGTATTTAACTACGTAATTAGCATTGTCATCAATAGTCACTCAATTTTCAACAATTACACAAGTAAAATTTCATAAAAGACTAAAAAGTAAATTAATACCATTTGCAACATACATCGAATTAAGTAGTTATTACATCCATATGTCATCCATACAACGACTATAGAAATTAAATTACATCATATAGCATTTCACACATACTTGTAAATAATAAGGAACTACAAAAATTTCAATTACATGCATCACATTTCATACATTAATTACATTTCACCATATTTATAAAAAATAATATGTGGTTTTATTTGTGAGAAAAATAGAAATAAAGATACCGAAAAAGATTGAACAAAATAAGAAATTAAAAGACAGATTACTGTCAGAACTCTAGTTTAGTTATCAAAGTGGACATTTCGCTCATGAGATACCAGCCCAGTCGACAGCTCTTGCAGCCATAGAGTTTCATCATCCAACATTAAAAAAACCAACATGAATCCATTCTGGAATTCCATTTTGCAGTTGACTAGTCAAAATATCTAGATTCAATCCTCCTTGTATAGTAGTTTTATTGTATCCACAGGAAGGCACATAGAATGATAAGGTCAAGCCCAAGCCAGGTGGAGAGAGAAAGAGAAAGAGAGGCATTTCTCCATTGACTAGAGCAACCAATAGCCACGGCCGAAGCCACCACCATTTCCCCATCTCCTATCTTCCCCAACTCCATCCTCCCATTGCCAAAGCATTCGGCCATAGTAAGAGGAGCACAATAAGGAGACAACCCAACAAGCCCAAGATGAGTAAGCAAGCATCAGGAGGAGCAGCAGCACCACCATAGGGAGGCCACAATCTCGAAGAGGAGGTGGCGACCACTACAATCAAGCCAAGATAACGACCGACAAAGTCAAGCTGTGCGTCCTTCCCAAACCGAGCCGATAAACAACTGACAAGGTAGCCCACAATCCATTCCAAACTTTTGCCATCATTTTATCGGGACCACACCATGTGCACCACATACCCAATAATCATCCAATAGTAGCATCACATACCCATCATAGAGTGGAGGAGGGGAATAGAGGAAGGAGGGAGTAGAGGGGAAGGAGCTGTCGAGCCCCAAAGCAACACCTTCAGAATCCTCTGTGTTAATCATGCTAGTCCAGGATCAGCTAGTGCACACAGTGATAACAGGGATACATATCATACACAATAATGAACTTTATTAAATAAATAGTAAGGCCTTATGGCCAAGATTTACATCAACCACTCATTGGCTAAATTAATAAAGGAAATAACAACAGAAACATGTAAATAAAGTGATGAAGCCAAATGCATACCCACAGGCAAATGGTAGTAAGACGCTGCCTACTCATCCTGATCCTCACCGTAGTCGAAGTCATCCTCCTCTGAGCAACAGAATTAGCAAGGGTGAGCACATATAATGTACTCTGCAAGTTACACAGGAAGATACATTATTAATGTAAGGCCAATAAGTGAAGGCATATATAGTTATTTAAGCATAAAGCAACATTAAAAGAAATACAGTATATAGATAGAAAATTACAGAATTTAATACAATAACTAAAGATAGTAATTTAAGCAAATTAATAACGTTAGTGTAAGAACTTACTTGACACTAACCTAACAACGTGCATCCCACTTAGACCATCTTTCTCCAAAAAGATTCCAACAGTTCCACTTAAACTAGTTTTTGAAAAACAAAGTCTAATTCATGAAAACTTTACTCAGCATCCCCATGGTTGTGGGCATGGCTATATAGAACAGTTTATACACTTTGTAGAGGTGGTATAATTTTACCTACAAGATATGATTAACTCATGATGTCAGCGACTATACGCTTTCATAGGTGTGCGACTGAGTAATCATAACAAGGCTTTTACAATGCAAAGTCATCAACCTGGCCACACCTCCACTAAGTTTTCACTCCAATAAGGAATCCACCAGATCGGGGTGCCCTCTTGTGCATTGTGAGACTTCTCATGACCTACGCCACACTCACATTTAGCCTATAGCGAGACTCAGGTTGGGATCAACAAATTAGTCAGCCAGAACTGTCCCATACTAGCCTTGTGATAGTATGAAAGGGTTTTATAGTAGTAGCTAATAGACTAGTTCTTAATTGACTTAAGTAGACTTTCCACATACCCCTTGTGCCCAGCACCTATGTTGAGCCACCGAGCATCAACGTATGCTAGCAAACACCCACCACCTAACCATTTGTCTAAATCTAAACCAGGTTTTATATTTTATTTTGAAACATCTCATAGACCTTACTCACCGAAGTCAAGAATACATTTTTAAAACTCATCATTCCATGTGAAAAATTATCCCAAGCATAAAGTTATTTCTAAGCATGTCTAAACATTTGTTACAAAATTCTCTAGTCCATACTAGTGTACTAACCAGGTTTTTATTCTAGGGTGACAAGATACACAAATTCCCGATGTCAAAGGTGTCATAGCAAATAGGCATTAACTAAGTTAAAACAAGAATTGAAATACAGTGAATAAAATTAAGCATACAACACAATTTAAAATAATATAATTTTATTTTCAAATTGGGTTCAATATGGTTAAGGAGTGTAACATGCCTTGCTCTACAGATTGGTGTGAATCATTGCAGTAGAATTCTTCAGAATCGTCGCAATCTATACGTTAAAATAACCAAATAAACTCTAATAAAATTCAAATAAACTCCAAAAAAATTGAAAGCATGATTGTTGTGGCTACAGGCCAAACAGAGAAAGATGGTAGCGGAGAGTGATGGAGATGAGTAAAAATGGCTTCCCCTCTCCCCATGGCCTGTATTCATATATATATGCATATGAGGAGTGCTTTTACAGTTATACCTTTACATCTGGTTATCCCCTCTGGGGGCAGTTATGTCATTACACATGGCCTACTCTGGGCCTTATAACCTCCTACCAGCTCGCTGGTTTAGGTGGGGCCACCCCTACAACAGAGCCTCTCATGGTAAAGGGCTTCACGGGCCGGCCATGTCGCCGAGTCCTTGGCCCTCCGCCCCGCGCCCGTGAACTTTTCCAAGCTTGACCCGGCCGCGCTGTAGTCGGCAGACGTGCATGCTCCGCCCTCACCCTTGAACAGGCGGCGGTGGAGGTGGGCTTAGCCGGCACACGCTACGGGGCGTTGATCGCATAGGTAAGCGAAGCGGGCCCGAGCCGCGCGTGAGCCTTAGCGATAAGGACGTGCCGCGACGCCGCTTCTTCCGCCGCCCACGTGGTGAAGCGTGCTTGGCGCGGTGCGGGCCTTGAGGCGCCGTGACCATTGATGTGACGGCGACTCCGCCGCTGGATTTCGCCGATTGACTTCCGCGGCTGGCTTCCTGCGATGGGGTATATATATGGCGCCGTGCGGCGTTGTTCCCGCATATATTGTGATAGAGTTCGCCTTAAAATGGGCTCGCTGCATCAACATTCCTGGGTGACGCTGAGCGGCTTGGGGAATGTTGATGCACAGAAGGAGGTCCATTTTTCTTGGGAGCTTGGTCAGCGCCGGTTATCGACAGCCATCCGCGCTTCCAGCCCTCGCACCGTGCTTCCGTAGGCGACAGCAAGGTTTGCCCTGTTCTTCTTAATAGGCCTACCTACAGTTGGTGTTCCTGATGGAGCCCGCCCGCATTACCTTTTATGTTGATGCACTGTAGGTGGCCTATTAAGGAGAACGAGGCAGACTTTGCGGGACAAGAGCCCCGCCTTTGCGGTGCCTCGCCGGAAGTAGGCGACGCGCTCCGCCCCCACCCTTCGGGACGGTGGCCGCGAGGTCGGCGCCTAAGTCGGCTGGCAGGCGCGCGCTCCATTCCCTACCCTTCGAACGGGTGGCGCGAGGCCGGCGCCACTGGTAGATGCGCGCGCGCCCGCCCCTACCCTTCGAACGGGTGGCGCGAGGCCGGGCGCCAGCTCAAAGACACGCGCGCCCGCCCCTACCTTTGAACGGTGGCGCGAGGTCGGGCGCCAGCTCGGCAGGCACGCGCGCGCCCGCCCCTACCTTCGAATGGGAGGCGCAGAGGCCGGGCGCCAGCTCGGCAGACGCGCGCGGCGCTCCGCCCCTACCCTTCGAACGGTGGCGCGAGGTCGGCGCCAGCTCGGCGTACACGCCGCGCTCCGCCCCTACCCTTCGAACGGGTGGGAAGTAGACGCGCGCGCTCCATCCCCTACCATTCGAACGGGTGGCGCGAGGCCGGCGCCAGCTCAAAGTAGGCGCGCGCGCTCCGCCCCCACCCTTCGAACGGTGGCGCGAAGCCGCGCCGGCTCGGCAGACACGCGCGCCCGCCCCTACCTTCGAACGGGTGGCGCGAGGCGGCGCCAGCTCGGCAGACGCGCGCGCCCGCCCCCACCTTCGAACGGGTGGCGCGAGGCGGGCGCCTAGCTCGGCGTAGGCGCGCGCTCCGCCCCTACCCTTCAACGGGTGGCGGCGAGGTCGGCGTCTAGCTCAAAGTAGACGCGCGCGCCCGCCCCTACCTTCGAACGGGTGGCGGCGAGGCCGCCGCTAGCTCGGCGACGCGCCGCGCCCGCCCCTACCCTTCGAACGGGTGGGAAGTAGACGCGCGCGCTCCGCCCCTACCTTCGAACAGTGGCGCGAGGCCGGCGCCTAGCTCGAAAGCGCGCGCGCGCCCGCCCCTACCTTCGAACGGGTGGCGCGAGGCCGCGCGCCGGCTGGCAGACACGCGCGCGCTCCGCCCCTACCTTCGAACGGGTGGCGCGAGGCGCGCGCCGGCCAGCTGGCGCGCGCGCCCCTACCCGCCGAACGTGCGCGCGCCGTGGCCCCTACCTTCGAGCGCGCGGCGCGAGGCCGGGCGCCGAGCGGTGGCGCGAGGCCGCGCAGCTGGCAGTAGGCGCCGCCCGCCCCTACCTTCGAACGGGTGGCGCGAGGGCGGTGCCTAGCTCAAGGTGATGCGCGCGTGCTACGCCCCTACCCTTCGAACATGTGGGCGAGGCCGGGCGCCTAGCTCGCGCAGCGCGCGCGCTCCGCCCCTACGCCGAACGGGTGGCGCGGAGGCCGGGCGCCTAGCTCGGCAGGCGCGCACGCGCTCCGTCCCCTACCTTCGAACGGGTGGCGCGAGGCGGCACCTAGCTCGGCAGACACGCCGCGCCCGCCCCTACACTTCGAACGGGTGGCGGCGAGGTGGCGTCTATCTCGGCGCGCGCGCGCGCCCGCCCCTACCCTTCGAACGGGTGGCGCGAGGCCGGCGCCAGCTCGGCGAGATGCGACGCGCCCGCCCCTACCTTGAACGGGTGGCGGCGAGGCCGGCGCCAGCTCGGCGACGCGCCGCGCTCCGCCCCTACCCTCGAACGGTGGCGCGAGGCGGGCGCCAGCTCGGCAGACGCGCGCACTTGCCGGAGCCGAGGCGGAATTGGAGGTTGTCCTTTGGTCGGTAGGCGCCTTTAATGGCGGCCGATCGCATTGCCGCCAGCTCGCCAAAAGGCGGTTGCCGCGCCGTGCGATGTCCGCTCACGTGGTGAGGCACGCGCGCTTGTAACCGAGCGCCGCGGTGGGTCGTGATTGCGTGGCCGTGACCGCTGCGTTAGCGGTCCTGGTTCTCGCGGTCGCGTGTAGCATGTATCGCCACGACGCCGCCTTCAGCCACGGAATTGTGCGGGGCGGGCCTTTACACCGCTGCGGTTGTATTCGGCACGCGGATCGTTGCGATGCTTCGGTAGCGGCGGTGTGGGCGGGGTGGCTTGAAATAGCCCCCCCGTAACAGCGCCCCCGCACCTTTACGCCTCTTTCCCGCTCGCCCGCCTCTACACTTCGCGATATTTTCACCGCTTCAATCTCTCCGTGGAAGCGATGGCCTCCGGCGGCAGCGCGCCAGGCGGTTGGTGGCTCGCATTCACCGCGGTTCGCCGTTGAGGTGAAATACGCGCTCCAAGAGCGCGACCCGGCGGCGGCGGACAAGGAGTGGTTGGTGGCGGAGGAGAAAGGCACGTTCTCGGCAGCTAGGCCCTCGCCGTGACCGAAGACGATCGAAGGGCTTCGCGCTGGGAAGTTGTCCGAGCGCCAGAGGTACGATTGCCCGCCGCCGATGAGACGGAACCGCATCCCGAGAGGTCTGAGGCGGTCGTGTTCGTTGCCTTTTCGACGCTGGGCCCGCATCCCGGGGCGGCTATCGTGGCGATGTGTTACGGACCTTGATGAGTCGGCGTGTCGGGACCGGATTTTCGAACCCGACCCTCAGGTATTACAAAGACTAGTCCCGGATCAAAGCTAGTGCACACATCAAACAGAATGGAAAACATCACCATCAACGATTTATTACAATAAATAAGAGTATCGACCACCGGTCTCATTATTACAAGGAGGTTTAAGACTCGCACAATCAAACACAATGAAGCAATTAAAACTGAGGGCGACCCATCAATTCGCCACGGGCAATTGATCGGGAAGCGACCTAGTCCTCGGGAAGAATCCATCACCGCCACAAGCGAAGCAAAGAGTCGTAGTCACCTTCTTGAGCTTCAACTTCCTCTGAGATTTTATTTTTAAATGTAGCATGTGAGTACATAAAGTACTCGCAAGTCTTGGGAAAATGCATAGATGCAAGGCTTAACAAAGGAAGGCCATATGGTTCTTTTGCACAAAGCAATATTTAAAATCTCCATTACTACTAATTATTTTCAAGGCATCACTTTAATGAAGTAAATGTTTTAACAATTAACTTTCTAGTGAAGGTTCCAACTACTAACACTAGCTAACCAATTACCATTGGTCAAGTTTTAAATCATGGTTCCATCCACCCTCTCTGCTCCATCCGCCAGATTCCTTCCGAGAGTTCCTCCACCCTGAATACAAAACTTTGATTTTAAAACAAAACCAGAAATCTACCATGTGAATGCATTCCTTGCTCGCCCTTGACCGTGGGCACGGCTATTCGAATAGTTTTACACTCTGCAGAGGTTGTACAACTTTACCCACAAGAGATAAATTATCTTAATAGTCAACATGCTTCCTTTGGCATGAGACCCGATAAAATATCACAAAGCCTTTCACCTACTCCAAGATAGCTAGAGACCACCCACGAGGTTTCACCGCAGAAGGGTTAAATCCGCCCAATCAAGCCCTCTGCGCCATATGAGTACAAAGAACCTGTCCCTCACTATGAGTAACCAAGACGCCCGGCACTCAATACACCACTGGTGATATCTAAACTACACCTTTATAGGTTAGTTAGCTAGGTCGCACCCATATAGACTTGTGGTTGTACGGTTAATGCTCGGTTTGGACAAACACAAGCGTCGGTCCCATAATTGACTAGGTGGAACATACACTTATCAAGTTCTCGTGCTTATCGCACCAACCCAAACACCATCCACCCTAATCTAAACCAACTTTCACATTTTTATTTTATTTTAAAATCACAATGACAACTCCAATTGCCACTTCACTTTCAAACACAAGGATTTAATAATAAATCATAATTTCCCATTTTCAAGATTTTCCAAGGTTATTAGATAGCATGACTAAGCATTATCCTACCATACTACATCAACAAGTAATTATAATATTCTCATTAAGGAGACAAAGGAAATTCTATGGTGACAAGGGTACATGACAATCAATTCCAATGGAGGGCATAACAAGGTTGGATTAACTACTACCTTAAGATTTGAATTATCATTTTATGTAAATAGCAATGCATAACATTTAAAATACTTTAAAACATTTCAAAGCATAGGCTCAAGATGATCAAAGGAGACTTGCCTTCTTGCAGGGGTTTCGGTCTTCTTGTCTGCTGTGAAGAGGATCGCCGACAACGTTGGAATCTACGCGAGGAAAGACGAAGCAACAAAACAAATAAATACAAAAGAAAATTCAAATAAAATCCAAAATTCAACAGAGGCCATAATTGAATAGATTATGATTTTAGATGAATTTAGAAATTTGAATGGCTGGAATTGGAGTTAAAATGAGAAAGTTATGCTCATTTGAAAATCTCAGATTTGAATAAATCGAGAAATTCGGAAATTTCTGATGTGGGACCCACTAGAGAATTAAATTTTAATCTTTTATTTTAATTCGAGAGATCGACAGGTGGGGCCCATTGAACAAGAACCATCGGCGGTCATCGACATGTGGGACCCATCGACGATGAGCCCAATGAGTCAACCTCGACACGTGGGACCCATCGGTCTTCGCCCACTTGTCGAGTCCAAAGACAGAGGGTGGGACCCAGCGGCGTGGCGGCGCGAAGCAGGCGGCGGCACGACGGTGGGACCCACTTGTCACCCGAAATTAAACGAAAACTCAACCTCGCGCGCGAACCGGAGGCTCGAACGCGCCGAGGGAGTTACGAGCGAGCGCCGCTAGCTGGGAGCGGGAGGCGTTGCCTACCCAATAAGGGTAGGTAACCTCTTGAGGGTACCCAGGCGCCCCGGCAGATGATCGGAGGCGACGGCGCCGCGGCGCGGGGAGGCCGAGGTGCCCGGGTGACGCGAGAATGTAATCCCGGCGCGGAGGGGGTTCGGTTGGAAGGGTCGGCGGCTTGGGACGAACGAGACGGCCGGCGACGAGGTGGCAGCGACGACGGCTCGGAGCTCCGGCGACGCGCCCGGTGACGGGAGGCGCCGAGGGTCGGGAGGACCGTCCGGCGCGAGGAAGCTTCGGGAGGCGACGACGGGCTCGGATGACCGAGGCGGCGAGGAAAGCTCGCGGAGTTGGGCGGAGCTCGAGGAGGAGTGGCACGTGATCGGGCTCTAGAGGGCTCTGAGCCGCGGTGGAGTCGCTGGGATGCGTGCGGGAGAAGGCGGCCGATGGGGGCATTTATAGGGCCGAGGGGAGCAGGGCGAGGCAATTGCTCGCCGGGTGGTCGGCCGAAAAAGGAAGGGGAGGCGAGGGAAAGGAAAGAGGAGGCTGGAAGGAAGGGAGGCGCGGGCGTTGGGATTTGCTTCGCGGGCTCGTGGATTCCAAAACCGGGAGAGGCAGGAAGGCAAGGCGGATCCGGCGCGGTCTCTGGCCGGCGGCGAAAAGGAAAGAGGGGGAAGAGAAAGGAAGGGGCGATTCCGCGGGGAGACGGATCCGACAAAGCGGGCCGGGTGGCGGCGAGAGCGGACGCGCGGCGATCGACAAAGCGGGTCCGCGGGTTAGCGAGGCGAGAAAGGTGGGAGCGGGCGGCTGGATGGCCAAGACGGGACTCGCTCATCCGAGCCGCCCACGCGTCGGCGCGCGGAGGAGAAGGCGTGGCGGGCCGGGCGGCCGCGGCAATGAGGAGAGGAGGTGCGGCTGGATTAGGCCGAGCGCGACGTGGGCGGTCTGGGCCGCCCACGCGTCTACTGGAGGGAGAGGGAGATTTTTATTTTTTCAGAATTTGATTTCTAATTTTAAAAGGCTAGAAAATTATTTAGGCCTCGTAAAAATATGAAAATACCTCCAAAATTCCAGAAAAATTCACGAAGCTCTGGACATATTTTGGACTAAATAAAATTATTTCCAACTACTGTTGATATTTAATTTTCATATTTTGAATTACTTTTTAAGCTCTAAAATAGTTTTTAAATTCCGAAAATCCAGAAAGGCAAATAAAAGCCAAGTAAAATCCAATTAACTTAAAATAATTTATTTGAATTTAAATTTTTCAAAAGCCAAATTTTTGGGATGTGACAAACCTACCCCCTTAGAAAGAATCTCGACCCGAGATTCGATGGATCGGGAAAAGGTCGGGAACTCTTCTTTAGATCCTCTTCACGCTCCCAAGTTGCTTCCGATTCTGAATGGTTACTCCACCGCACTTTACGTAACTTGATAACCTTGTCGCGCAGACGCGCCCGCTTCCTCCAATACCTTGATGGATACTCGGATAGGTGAGGTCCTCCTTCACGCTTATTTCATCTAGAGGCATCTCGCTCTTCCGAACTCGAGACACTTTCTTAGCCGAGACACATGGAAGACGCCATGCACCTTTGATACCGAGGTGGAAGCTCCAACGGTAAGCCACTTCTCTCGATTCGCCACAACAGAAAAGGTCCGATGAATCGGGAGCTAGCTTTCCATCGACTCCAAAACGTCTCATTCCTTTGAGAGGTGACACCTTCAAATAAACATGATCCCAGTGTACGAATTCTAAGCTTCTACGCCGATTGTCCGCATAACTTTTCTGTCGGTTTGTGCTGTTTTTAATCTGCCCCGATTAGACGAACTTGTTCTTCGCTTGCTTCAGCACATCTGGTCCAAACACTTGTCCTTCTCCTGCTTCCTTCCAATACAATGGAGTCCTACACTTCCGCCGTATAGGGCTTCAAGGAGACATTTGCAAACCTGGATTGATAACTATTGTTGTAGGAGAACTCGCATAGGCAAACTCGATCCCAATTACTCTTGTTTGCCAAGACACAAGCTCTCAACATGTCTTCCAGATTTGATTTACTCTTTCTCGCTTGACCATCCGTCTGTGGATGATAAGTCTGATCAAGTTTAAGTTTGTGCCCAAAAGTTCATGTAGTTTTGCCAAAATCTCAAGTGAACTTGGTTCCTCGATCCGACACAATCTTCTTTGGGATCCCATGCAAGCACACAATTCTTGACATGTACAACTCGCAAGTCTATCCTGAGTATGTGGTCTTTATCGAATGAAATGGGCGACTTTTGTCAAACGATCCACTATAACCCAAATTGAATCGTGCCTGTTTTGGTTCTTGGTAATCCAGTTATAAAATCCATACCAATTTCTTCCCATTTCCACTCGTGGATCTCGCAATGGCCGCAGAAGTCCCGCAGTCTCTCGTGTTCAGCTTTAACCGCTGGCATACATCGCACAAGGCCACGTGATTCGCAATTTCTCGCTTCATACTTGACCACCAATACCTTCCTTGAGATCTTGGTACATCTTGGTGCTCCTGTGATGAATTGAATATCCGATTCATGGGCTTCCTTCAATATTAACTCCTTTACCTCTTTCTTTCGTACAATAATTCTTTTCCCAAACCAAAGGGTACCTTTTTCATCCTCTCAAAATCCCAAGCTTTTCCTTTCTTCATATTATCCTTGATCTCCTGGACATACTTGTCCTCCTTTTGAGTCGCTCTCGATTTGATCTTCTAAGGTTGGTTGAACTTCCAAAGTGGCTAGAAATCCTTCCTCCACTACTTCTAGGTTGAGCCGTTGGAACTCTTCTTGAAGGGTAGGCATACTGTCCTTAATCCATAGCTTGGCACAATAACTCTTTCTCGCTCAAGGCATCCGCTACCACATTAGCCTTTCCGGGTGATAATGTATTCCAATATCATAATCCTTTATTAACTCAAGCCATCTCCTTTGCCTCATGTTGAGATCGGGTTGAGTGAATATATATTTCAAACTCTTGTGATCCGTAAATTTCACAACGGTTGCCAATCAAGTAATGCCTCCATATTTTCAGTGCATGCACTACGGCAAATGAGCTCTAAATCATGAGTTGGGTAATTTCTTCATGGGGTCGCAATGCCTTGAGGCATATGCTACTACCTTTCTTTCTGCATCAAGACACACCCTAGTCCTTGCCTTGACGCATCGCAGAAGACTTCAAAATCCTTCCTAATGTCCTAAGCGCCAACACCGTGCGTAGTTAACCTTTTCTTCAACTCTTGAAACTATCCTCACATGGTTTACTCCATTCAAACTTCTTTTCCTTCTTCAAAGAATCGGGTGAGAGGTCTTGCGAGCTTGGAGAAACCTTCAATAAATCGACGATAGTATCCACCAATCCAAGAAAACTCCCGATCTCGATATCGACTTTGGTTGTGTCCAATTGAGCACATCATTAACTTTTTCCGGTCTACTGATACTCCTCCCGCGAAATCACATGGCCCAAGAAAGCTACTTTCTTCAACCAAAACTCACACTTACCGAACTTGGCGCATAACCGATTTTCTGAGCTTTTCCAAAACTATCCTCAAATGTTCGGCATGTTCTTCCTCATTCTTGGAATATATCAAAATATCATCTATGAATACAACCACAAACTTATCCAAATATTCCATGAACACCTTATTCATCGATTCATGAAGTATGTCAGCATTGGTTAGACCGAAAGACATCATCAGATACTCATACAATCCATAACGGTGGCAAATGCGGTCTTGGGTATGTCCTCGGTCTTAACTTCAATTGGTGATATCCCGATCAAGGTCAATCTTAGAGAATACACATGATCCTTTCAACCGATCAAACAGATCATCTATTCGGTAAAGGGTACTTGTTCTTAATAGTCACATCATTCAATGATCGATAGTCCACACACATGCGAAGACTACCATCTTTCTTCTTTACTAGCAGTACTGGTGCTCCCCAAGGTGACGAGCTTGGCCTTACAAATCCTTTATCCTGCAGCTCTTCAATTTGTTTCTTAACTTCCGCCAAATCATTTGCAGACATCCGATAAGGTCTCTTGGAAATTGGAGCTGTTCCAGGTACTAGGTTGATGACAAACTCTACTTCCCTGTCTGGCGGCATTCCGGGCAAATCTTCAGGGAATACATCTGGGTACTCACTCACTATAGGTACTTTTTCCGAGTCACTCCTTTACACTGCTCAAACTACACCGCCTCGGGTAGGGAGTTTGACTTATACCTTACTTGAATCCCATCGAGTTAGTGATTGTAATGTACTGATCAAAGACAATCTATCTCGCCTTTATACTTGGTTAACCAATCCATTCCAAGTATTACATCTAAACCCTTGGAGTCTATTATAATAAGATTTGCTAAGAACTTAACTCCATTTATATTCACAGCTGCGCCAAGGCAAACCGTGTTAGTCCTCATTTCCTTTCGTGGACCGACTAGCATGGGGTTCTCGTAGTTTACTCACATCCCAATTATACCTTTCAACCACATCTTTTGACACAAAAGAATGCGAAGCTCCAGAATCAAATAATGCTGATGCAATTATCGAGTTGACAAGAAACTTACCCGTAACTACGCGGGTGCATCCGGTCGCTCGCGGTCACATGGTTGAGATGCCCTCTCGCTCACCACTTGTGGAGTCCTTGGGGTTTGTGGTGCCCCACGGCCTTGACCTGCGCAATGAGTCTTGCTGGTGTAGTCCCTGCATTGAAACGAATCGAGTCATTGCGGGCGTTCGGGCGATGTCGGCATAGTGCCCCATGTTCTGATTAAAGCACCGCACTCCTGCGCCAAGTCTTGTTCTGCGGGGGTTGGCCACCATTGTTTGCCCGGGGAGTTTGTGGATTTGGGCGGGGTCCTGAAAAGGGAGTCCTCGGCACGCTTGACTCTGAGAGCTTGTGAAAGTGAGGCGCGTTGGGGCGGAATCGAGAGCTGCTTGCTCCTTGCTGGGCTTGAAACTTCCTCTTCCGATTTTCGTACAGCTGGCGCTGAGCATCTTCTTGGACAAAAGCCTTGTTCACTAGGTGCTGGAAGGTTGGGAAGTCATTGGACACCAGCTGCACCTTGAGGTTGGGGTCAAGTCCCTGCGTGAACCTCCAAATCTTGGTCGCCTCCGAGGTGACTCTTCGATGCATACCGACAGCTGGGTGAACTTGTTCAGTACTGAAAAACCGAGGTTTCCTGCTGCGCTTGGTAGAATTCTCTTCTTCATTTCCATTATCCCAAAGAGGGATATGGGCGAAGGAAAGCTTCGACAAACTCCTCCCAAGTGATGGCTTGTGCATTTTGATGGGCGGCGCGTAGTTTTCCCACCGCCATGGCAGCCATTCCTTGAGCCGATGAGCAGCGTACAACACCTTTTCATTATCGTTGCATCGAGCTAGGACCAATTTTCTTTCCACATCCTGATCCAATCATTCGCTCCAAGGGATCCACCGATCCAGAAAAGTGGGAGGCCTTGTCTCATGAATTTCCCAATCTAGACCGGGTGCTGGTTGGGTACACTGGCCTGGCCGCACTTGGTTCTCGGGCGAGCTTGAAGTAATCGCAGCTGCATAGCCATCATTTGCTCCAAGTTGGGGGCCCGGCGGGAGGTGGTGGAATGTTGTCCTCCTACTGGTTGTTGGCGCCACGGCCGCCGCCGTGGTTGCTCCTCGTGTTCACCATCCGGCGGTTTAGGTTAGCGTATGTAAGAGGGAAATAGCAAAGGTAAGAGATTAGGGAACTAAACCACATCCCAAGCCAACACACAAGAAAGAACTAGCAACCACTTAGGGAAAAACTTTTATTAAAATCAAGATAACTCCAAGGATGGCTGTACCACAAGTGCACATAGGCTCTGCATACCCATCTAGCACACCAAAACATAACAATAAGCGTTCTAAGGACGCGGACATTTTATTTGGGTACTACGGACTCAAAAGACTACTAATCCTCTCCAAAGATGCGCCTCGTGGTCTTCTTCCGGTCCTCTCTCGATCCTCCTCCGGTCTTCTGGCGCTCTCACGTGATGACGCGGAAGCAGCCACACTCGCCGAGGCACGGTTACGCATCGAGGCAATGATCGAGAACGGAAGGAGAAGGCTTGCGCTTCTTGAGAGTAATGACAGTGGCGGATCGGGCGCCGCACCTTCTTGCGCGGCCGCCATCCCGGCGCGAGTCCCGAGTCGAGCCGTGCCGTTGTTGGGGATGACGGCCGTACCGAGAAGATGGCGGTAGTCAACTACGGTGAAGACGGCGCGTAGTTAGTCGCGCCCGAGACGCCCCACCAAACTCACCGCTGGCGCTCGAGAAGCTGGCGCCGGTGTGTCCAATCTTTGGTAGCCGGAGGTGAGAAGCATCCGTTGTCCAATCTCCTCTCGAGCTCTAGCATAAGTGATCGCCATCGCCGGGTGAGCTGCACTGATGTGACAATGAGGATCGCCACCGGAATATCAAAGGGATCCGATACTCGCCCGGGCGAGGTTGATGAAGAAGCAAAAGGGGACCGATGTACGCATCTTTGTGCAGTGGCACAACTCGTCAATGGCGAGGCGCGTGCTGCGCCCGGACAAAGATCAAACAATGGACCGAGGGTGCTTGATGGGGTAGGTGTGGGACTTGAATTCTCTTCCTGCATACAGAATACCTCCATCGCCCAAGAGTCTCGATCCAGATTCGCGTCTTCCGACCCTCAAGATGGGCGGCCGACGGTACTCGTGACATCGCATCACCGCCGGAGAAGGCTAGCGAATGCCCAAGATCCTCTCCATGTGAGTAGTAGTCCCACGGGCAGCGGAGGATGAACCACCATCTACAAAGTTGAGTGAAAGAAAAGATTAGTAAAAGTTTTAACAAATGGAGTTGGAGACAAGAACGAGATTCTAAGTAGGAAGAGAGTAGAAGCAAAGAAGCTTACACATTTTTAATATACTCTTTTATAAATATAAGTCCTTATGGTTTGCCATTCCTAATCTAGGTCACGCCCTATACCAAATTGGCTCGATACCATCTCTGCCGGGACCCGGATTTCAACCCGACCCTCTCAGGTATTACAAAGACTAGTCCCGCATCAAAGCTAGTGCACACAACAAACAGTAATGGAAAACATCACCATCAACGATTTATTACAATAAATAAGAGTACCGACCACCGGTCTCATTATTACAAGGAGGTTTAAGACCTCGCACAATCAAACACAATGAAGCAATTAAAACTGAGGACGACCCATCAATTCGCCATGTGCAATTGATCGGGAAGCGCGACCTAGTCCTCGGGAAGAATCCATCACCGCCACAAGCGGCAAAGAGTCGTAGTCACCTTCTTGAGCTTCAACTTCCTCGAGATTTTATTTTTAAATGTAGCATGTGAGTACATAAAGTACTCCGCAAGTCTTGGGAAAATGCATAGATGCAAGGCTTAACAAAGGAAGGCCATATGGTTCTTTTGCACAAAGCAATATTTAAAATCTCCATTACTACTAATTATTTTCAAGGCATCACTTTAATGAAGTAAATGTTTTAACAGATTAACTTTCTAGTGAAGGTTCCAACTACTAACACTAGCTAACCAATTACCATTGGTCAAGTTTTAAATCATGGGTTCCATCCACCCTCTCTGCTCCATCCGCCAGATTCCTTCCGAGAGTTCCTCCACCCTTGAATACAAAACTTTTGATTTTAAAACAAAACCAGAAATCTACCATGTGAATGCATTCCTTGCTCGCCTCTTGACCGTGGGCACGGCTATTCGAATAGTTTTACACTCGCAGAGGTTGTACAACTTTACCCACAAGAGATAAATTATCTTAATAGTCAACATGCTTCCTTTGGCATGAGACCCAGATAAAATATCACAAAGCCTTTCACCTACTCCAAGATAGCTAGAGACCACCCACGAGGTTTCACCGCAGTATGGGTTAAATCCGCCCAATCAAGCCCCTCTGCGCCATATGAGTACAAAGAACCTCTGCCCTCACTATGAGTAACCAAGCACGCCTGCACTCAATACACCATCGGTGATATCTAAACTACACCTTTATAGGTTAGTTAGCTAGGTCGCACTCCATATAGACTTGTGGTTGTACGGTTAATGCTCGGTTTGGACAAACACAAGCGTCGGCCCTTAATTGACTAGGTGGAACATACACTTATCAAGTTCTCGTGCTTATCGCACCAACCCAAACAGCCATCCACCCTAATCTAAACCAACTTTCACATTTTTATTTTATTTTAAAATCACAGTGACAACTCCAATTGCCACTTCACTTTCAAACACAAGGATTTAATAATAAATCATAATTTCCCATTTTCAAGATTTTCCAAGGTTATTAGATAGCATGACTAAGCATTATCCTACCATACTACATCAACAAGTAATTATAATATTCTCATTAAGGAGACAAAGGAAATTCTATGGTGACAAGGGTACATGACAATCAATTCCAATGGAGGGCATAACAAGGTTGGATTAACTACTACCTTAAGATTTGAATTATCATTTTATGTAAATAGCAATGCATAACATTTAAAATACTTTTAAAACATTTCAAAGCATAGGCTCAAGATGATCAAAGGAGACTTGCCTTCTTGCAGGTTTCTAGGTCTTCTTGCTGCTGTGAAGAGGATCGTCGACAACGTTGGAATCTACGCGAGGAAAGACGAAGCAACAAAACAAATAAATACAAAAGAAAATTCAAATAAAATCCAAAAATTCAACAGAGGCCATAATTGAATAGATTATGATTTTAGATGAATTTAGAAATTTGAATGGCTGGAATTGGAGTTAAAATGAGAAAGTTATGCTCATTTGAAAATCTCAGATTTGAATAAATCGAGAAATTCGGAAATTTCTGATGTGGGACCCACTAGAGAATTAAATTTTAATCTTTTATTTTAATTCTGAGAGATCGACAGGTGGGGCCCATGAACAAGAACCACCGGCGGTCATCGACATGTGGGACCCATCGACAATGAGCCCATGAGTCAACCTCTCGACACGTGGGACCCACCGGTCTTGCCCACTTGTCGAGTCCAAAGACAGAGGGTGGGACCCAGCGCAAGCTGGCAGCGCAGTCGCGGCGGCCACGACGGTGGGACCCACTTGTCACCCGAAATTAAACGAAAAACTCAACCTCCGCTACGGAACCGAGGCTCGAACGCGCCGAGGGAGTTACGAGTGAGCGCCGCTAGCTGTGGAGCGGGAGGCGCTGCCTACCCAATAAGGGTAGGTAACCTCTGAGGGGTACCTTCGGCGCCCCGGCAGAGATGATCGGAGGCGACGGCGCCGCGGCGAGGGGAGGCCGAGGTGCCCGGTGACGCGTAGAATGTAATCCCCGCGCGCGGGGGTTCGGTTGGAAGGGTCGCGGCTTGGGACGAACGAGACGGCCGGCGACGAGGTGGCAGCGACGACGCCGGAGCTCCGATGCGACGCGCCCGGTGACGGGAGAGGCGGCCGAGGGGTCGGGAGGACCGTCCCGGCGTGAGGAAGCTTTCGGAGGCGACGACGGCCCGGATGACCGAGGCGGCGAGGAAAGTCGCCGGAGTTGGGCGGAGCTCGAGGAGGAGTGGCACGTGATCGGGCTCTAGAGGGCTCTGGAGCCGCGGAGGCGCTGGGATGCGTGCGGGAGAAGGCGGCCGATGGGGCATTTATAGGCCGAGGGGAGCAGGGCGAGGCAATTGCTCGCCGGGTGGTGGCCGAAAAGGAAGGGAGGCGAGGGAAAGGAAAGAGGGAGGAGGAAGGAAGGGAGGCGCGGCGTTGGGGATTTGCCACGGCTCTGTGGATTCCAAAACCGGAGAGGCAGGAAGGCAAGGCCGGATCCGCGCGGTCTCTGGCCACGGCGAAAAGGAAAGAGGGGGAAGAGAAAGGAAGGGGCGATTCTCGCGGGAGACGGATCCGACAAAGCGGGCCGGGTGGCAGCGAGAGCGGACGCGCGGCGATCGACAGCGGGTCCGCGGGTCAGCGAGGCGAGAGAAAGGTGGGAGCGGGCGGCCGGATGGCCAGACGGGACTCGCTCATCCGAGCCGCCCACGCGCCGGCGCGAGGAGAGGGAAAGGGCCGGTCGGGCCGGGCCACCCGCGCCGAGGGAGAGGGAGGTGCGGCTCGGATTAGGCCGAGCGCGACGTGGCGGTCCCGGGCCGCCCACGCCGCCTACCGGAGGGAGGGGAGATTTTTATTTTTTCGAATTTGATTTCTAATTTTAAAAGGCTAGAAAATTATTTAGGCCTCGTAAAAATATGAAAATACCTCCAAAAATTCCAGAAAATTCATGTAAGCTCTCGACATATTTTGGACTAAATAAAATTATTTCCAACTACTGTTGATATTTAATTTTCATATTTTGAATTACTTTTTAAGCTCTAAAAATAGTTTTTAAATTCCAGAAAATCCAGAAAGGCAAATAAAAGCCAAGTAAAATCCAATTAACTTAAAATAATTTATTTGAATTTAAATTTTTCAAAAGCCAAATTTTTGGGATGTGACATGGTGCAACTTATCCAACACCGCGGCCCGGCCATGTATACACTGGCTTGCGCCGGGGCGTGTTGGCCCAGCGCCCGTTGTTCGCCACTTCACGAGGCACTGCACACCAAGGACCGAAGGACGGACGCCGTCGGGCCGTAGAAGGCCACCTTTATTCTTCATCCGTCGTAAGAAGCTCTTCCTCGCGAACTCAACTCGCGGAAGTGGAGTCTTATCGATGAAGCGTGGTTCTACCACCGCGTGGAGAGCGGAGCGCCTTGAGTGCACAGCCGATCGATCGCTGCTTCGCCCTCGCCCACGGACGCCGATGATGAGGACAGCGGAGGGCCCAGCGGCTCGTAGGCGTACGCTCGCTTCAACATGCGCGACTCGCCAAGAGTACGTGATGTACGGCCCGCACCGCTGTTCGCGATCGCGCTCACGCGAGAAGCATCGAGACGACAATGTTTCGCCATCGACCGCTTGTCGCCGCGCCTCCGCCTCGTAAGCCTCGTCCGTGTTCTCCTTTGCTCACGCGAATGCGT